>JAMJFZ010002218.1:27500-114925 GCA_026225945.1 Cricetomys ansorgei
ATAGTAAGGGGCTCCTGCCATGGACCCCATGGGGCCCAGCAGCTTTCTAGGCCTCAGTATCCAAGCCCTCATCTTCTAGGTGACCTAAACAAATTTTCCCAGAGGCCAGGTCTCTGGCAGTGACGACCTCACCTCCCCCACTCCTTCCTCCAAACCAGGGGCCCAGTCTCCACTGCAGCAGGATACTGAACCAGAAGGCTTCTCTTCCTCTCCTCGGTCACCCCCTAACCCAGCCAGGGTGCTTTAGGGGCCTGCCCGCTGAAGTGGGTACCTGGACAGCTAGCAAGCTCTAGGGACGCTAGGGAAGGTTGGTGTCCTCAAGTCCTCTTGGGGGGGGCAGTGGAGATGCACTGGGGGCCACTACCCCTGCCCGGTACAAGCCATCCGCATAACTCCCACCTTCTTGCCCCTTTTTCTGAGGAATCCAAGCTTTGCACTTAATGAGTCGTGAAGTGTGAGAACTTCCGGACCGCAGGTCCTTGATGCCAATTCCAGATGTGCTAGGCGGGTGGGGTGGGGCAGGGGCCTGGAGGCCGGAGCCCCCCCTCCCCCCCCTGACCGCAGCCCCACAGTCCGGGATGCAGCCATCCCCAGCGCCGAATTGGAAACAGGCAACATCTCCACTGAGAAATTACTCTTTTTATTTCTTGTAGCGTTCCTGGTGCCCTTATTTCACGGCCCGGACAAACGGAATATTACTTTTAAAACACTATGAAATACCAGGTCCTGTCCTCAGAGCTATTTCGGGGGGAATTCAATTTTAACTGAATGGTGAGAAGGTCCAGCGTTTCTTTGGGGGCTGAGGGGTAAGTCTGGGCAGGAGAGGAAAATGCTGAGGGGTTGTCTTGGCAGCCCAGAGAGGCTTGTTGGTGGCAGGGTTACACACCATAACCATTCATACACCTGCAGCCACAGGGACACCTGCACACATGCGGTAGACAGCCTCACAGAACTTGGCCTCTGCAGGCCCTGCTTTGCCAACATCTTCCATAGTCTGGCTCAAGTGGGCCTGGGAATGACTGCATTATCTAGTTCCTATGGCAATATTCCTGCAGACCCCACCCCACCCCCGACCCCAGAAGGTGCTCTTTCTGGGTCTGCTGGGGAGGAGGAAGTTGTCTCTCTAGCTCTCTTTCCACCCCTCTCCCTTAGCAGAAGGCCCACCCACCATGCCCACCACCAGCAACTTCCCTTTGCTGTTGGTGGTAAAGGGCTGTTACTGGACAACCTGAGTCTCACCGGGGGTTACTGACTCTTGTTTGGATCACCTACAGGGTGGGCAAGTTCATCTCAGCAGTTTTCTCAGAACTTCTGACCGACTCAGAGTCCCAGACTGATCCCTGGCTCTCCCCAGCCTCAACCAACCTCTGGCCCTACAGAGTCTGGGCATTAGTTAGGGAGTCTTTAGGGATGTGGGGGAGAGATGAGTCCTCCTTCTCCATAAATAAGAACAAAAGTGAGACTTGAGAACACTAATTCCTGCTCTCCCTTTTTCCCTCCCACGACTTTTCCTTTTCCAAAGTCCTTCCCAGGGTCAGGGTCAGCCCCAGGGAAGGACCAGCTTAGCTTTTTGATAACCACAAGAGGACCCACCTAAGTGTGGCAGGACCGAGGAAGAGCTCAGGGGACTCCAGGAAACAAACAAGACCAAGGGTGTCCTCTAAGTAATTCTCCCCCTGGTCTTTAAAACTAGAAACAAGCAAATGAGGCTTTGGCTGCCAAAGTAGGTCTCTGGGCTGTACCCCATTTCGGCCAGTCCCTCCAACTCGACTCTCCGACTTTTCCTGCTTCCCTCCCCAACCCCGCTGTGCCCTCAGCTCACTGGGGGAGGGACTCCCACTACTAGCTGCAATGAGAGGATCCAAATTCTGCCTGCTGCAAAACGGTGAAACATACCTCAGTTTCCCAGGCCCAGACCCCACAAAAAGATCTCAATATCCGATTTCCTGTAAACGCACACTGGAGTTAGAGTTAAGACTCTTTTATGCTTTAAAAAAAAAAGATAACAAAGCGATTTAAAGATAATTAATTGCATTAAACTATTGACTAACTACCTCGCTCAATAGTAATTCATTTAGAGAATATTAAAATCGGAGGAACAATGCTAAAATTGACGCTGATTCTCATGGGGAGAAGAAGGCCAGCAAATTAGATACTTTCTTAATCTGGCGTAAATAATAACATGTCTGTCTCCCTCTCTCTCAGGCCAATTCCCCTATCGTTTATACCAGACTCCAAAGCTGGCTTTCATAATTGATATCAGTTACTCAATGAATACTTTTTCATTTGGTCTTGTTATCCGTGATAATTGGGAAGTTCAGGCGCTTGGAGTTGGGATTCCGAGCTGGCCTGGTTCCTCCTTTGCCTGGCTGACCTAGAGCAGGGGCCATGGTTGGAAGGCCCGCACTCTGATGGCCGCTTATTTTTAACCGGGTTGTGACAGTTTCTGTCCCAGGGCCTCCAGTTTTGTCCTGGACACACTGAGGTGGAGGTTGGTGTCCCACAGAACCTAAAACTCACTTCCTTTCGGCAAGGACCACTCAAGAACTTCTGCCTTTCCAGAGGGTGGGGGGCGGATCTGAGAAGCTGGGCTGGCAGCGGTAAACCCGAGGTTAAGGGAGTCCTGTGCTGTTTTTGTTTGAAAAGCGGTAGGTAGAATAATCCTGAATATTTATCTCGGGCAGTGGGGGCCAGAGAAAAATTTGGAATTTGGAAGGAGAAAAAGGGGGGGGTGCAGAAGGTACATTTGGAGGAAGCCAACTTGGCCTGTCCACAACCCTGTGGGAAGAGGGGCTGAGATACCAGATCTTTACCCAACTTCCCCGCCCCAAGGCCTGGACTAGGGGGGCGTCAACCCTCGGCCGGAGCCCTGGCAGCCTGGAGGGTCCCCGAGATGGCTCTTTCGTTATTTATTCACTTATTTATTCATTTATAAAGTGTTTACTTAGATCGGCGCAGATGTAACATCTCATTTACAGCGTGGCCTCGGGGCATAGAAGCAATTGGCAACAAAAGAGTAACTCCGGAGAATTAGAGAAAAACACACACACAACAACGGAGCTAGCGAGGGTGGGAGGAGAGCGCGCGGCTCGGGCTCGGCTCCGGCTGGGGACTGCGCCGCCGAGGACGGACAAGCGGAGAGACGGAGAGACCGAATGAGGGTCCCCGAGGGGGATGGTCTGGGTCCTGGAAGGGCCCGAGCCCCAGGGGTGCGCAATAGTGAGGGTGCACCAAACCTCTTTGCAGAGGCTGGGGACGCAGGCGTGGGTGGGACCCGACCCGGAGGCCGCTGTGGTGGCCTCAAACGCTTGGCACCGTCAGTGTTGCCCGCAAGCAGAAAGACCCCAAGGGGGACGCGCATCTCCTACCCATTCTTTATCTTGGAGGAGGATCTCGTGTGTTGACCCCAGCAGGCCCCTGTCCCCGTTTGGTGGCTCCAGGTCTAGCTGACGTCGCCCCCCCCCCCAGCCCTGCTCGGTGTGGACAGACCTTAGGTCTCGGGTCCCTCTGCCTGGCTCCTGCGCGCACCACGGATGTCTATCAGCTAATCCTCTGCTGCAGTGATCACAGCTTCTGGCACTGGGGGAAACTGAGGCCCATGGTTTTTGTGGCGCGAGCTAGGCAGCGAAGGACCCAGATTAACGCCCCGCCAAAGTGCCCGGGTTGGGGGCAGAAAGGGGCAGATTTGCCAGGATCGCCAAAAGCGTGGAGTGTGCTTCCACCCCCTCCCTTGGGGAACTCCCCCATTCCTCCAGGGGTCTGGGCCTCTGCTCCTCCCCATTCGGGGACCACGCCCCTCCCTCCAAATCAGCAACCGCGGGGCAGCCAGAACTCCCACCCTCCTGCAGCTGTGACCTCTGCTCCTCTTCCTGGGGGGAATCACGCCCCTGACCTCCAGGACTTTCTCCTTCCCTGGGCCAGTACCTCTATTCCTCCGGTTTCAGGACCATCCCCGCCCCTCCCCCTGAGGGGACCTCGCCCTCCCGCGGTTCCTGGCCTGGGCGCCGAGCCCCGTGCTCAGCCGTCAGGGCGCTGACGGGAGGCAGCTGCGGCTGTGTAACTGGGAGCTGGTTGCCTGGCAACCCGAGGCGGCTCATTACCGCGGCCACAGTGATTAACCAAAAATGAAAAAAAATAAAAAATAAAAAAAATAAAAGGAAAAAAATAAGGAAGGAAAAAAATAGGGAAAAGCGGGAATATGAAAGTAGAATACATTATTTAATTAGCTAATTGGTAATCAAGTTCTTTTTAATTATTCACTTAATTAAAAAAAAAAAGTGTAACTGCAACACTGCCCTTACGGAGCTGTTGATACCCTGGCAGCATTTTCAAAGCGGTCCTTCTGCAGCCGCTGCGAGCTGGGAGGCAACTTTCCCTCCGCCCTGTCCACCCCTCCCCTCCTCGTCTCCAACAGTGGAGGACGGTAGCCCCCAGCATCTGGGACCAGAAGGGCTCTCTTCTTACCCTGTGGCCTTGCTGCATCCCTAGCCTCAGTCCCCCCATCTAGAGGCAGAGCTGTGTGGGAGCTGTGTGGATGCTCCTACCAGACTTCATGGGGAAATAGCTTCGGACTGCCAGGTGTTCTTTCAGGGCCCCAAGACCTAGCAGGTGCTGGGGGTTTGACTAGTTTACTGGTATCGGGGAGAGCACCCTTTAACCTGGCTCTCAAAAAGCAATCCTTCCTCTCTCTGCTGGGGTCACCCACATCCCGGGATGACTTTGCTTTCTTACAGAGCTCGCTTACCCAGGACCTGCCGAGGGACATGGGTGAAGACCCTTGTAATTGGCTGAAGGCCAAGTGTGGGTCAAATTGCTCCTTCCTAGCAAGCTTGGTGCAAAGATGCCTTCTGGGACCCAGGCAGGGCAGGGGCCAGGCAGGACGGAGACCATAGCCTCACCCCTGGGTCCACCTGGAAGGTGGTGCTTAGGACCCGCCTAAGGTGGAGGAATTCCTGATCAGGTGGATTCAGGATCTCAGGACTTGTGTGAGGTGAGATTGCCACCCTTGTGGAGGATGAGAAGGTTGGTCTCGGGTTTCACTTTCTCCCTTTGTGACCCCGCCCACTCTGACCCTCTCAGGGAGTCCTATTGTTAGTTTAGTTGGAGTCCAGGCTGAGCTTGAACTTTGGATCCTCCTACCTCAGCCTCGGGGGTGGGGGTGGGGGATGAGGGGGTGTTTATGATGACAATCTGCACTGCTTCAACACGCTATTTTATCTCTAAGAATATCTTACAGATATTCTTTTTTTAAGTTTATTTTATGCATCTTTTAAAGGTTTATTTTATGTATATGAGTCCTCTGTCTTCATGCACACTGGAACAGGGGATCTGATCCCATCACAGATGGTTGTGAACCACCACGTGGTTGCTGGGAGCTAGTGTTCTTAACCACTGAGCTATCTCTCTAGCCCTTCTTACAGATATTTTTAGCTAGACCCTATTTGGTCCTGTGTGGCTCAGGAAACCTGGTACACTGTCTAGGTTACTGTGGGGCTCTGTAGGTTCAAAGGTTTCGGGGTACAATCTTTGACTAAATTTCAGGTTATCATCTATCTATTTTTGGTACGGCCTGAGAGAGTAGGGCCAAGGTCAGTGAGGGTGGAGCTCTGACTGGAGAAAACAGTGGCCTTTTATTTTCAGGGTGTTTCCCCTTCTTCTCCAGGAAGCAATCTTAGGTCCCATGGGTCACGTGGGTGTTCCCATCCTCTGCGCTGGAGCTTACCAGAGCCTGACAGCCTGAGCATCACCTGTGAGGAAGCTTCCTGTGTGCCCAGTGTGCAGTTGCTTACATCTGGATCCATCTTTGGCCTTCAAGGAGGTGTCTGGTGTCTGGGAGGCTAGGGATGAGTAAGGTTTGTCACTAGGGTCTCTGTACTGACAAAAGAGGCAGTTACCACCAGGGGAAACCACAGGGGCCAGACGTTCGGGGACAGGAACCTCTCAGGACTGAGTCAGGGTCTGGGACAACGGCTCAGGGGGTAAAGTACTTGCCGCATGAGCATGGAGACTGTGTTTGAATGCCCAGAACCTATATAGAAGGCAGGGGCTGCAGCATGCATCTCTAATGCCAGCAGCCCTACAGAGAAGTGGGAGGCAGGGACAGGACAACACTCCTGGAAGATCTCAGGCCGGCTCAGTGTACAGCAACAGACAATAAAGACCTTGTATCAAACAAGGGGGGAGGTGTGACTGACATGGTGGCCATGCAATGGCATCTACACAGCTGTAAACACATGCATAAGCACACACGGGCGAGAAAAGGATTCTTGTTGGAGTGGGAGTGGGATTTAGGGAAGCAGCACAAGCCATCTCCCTAGTGTGGGGGTACCCTTAAGTTCATGCTCTGTGACCCCACAACCTCAGAATGAGCCTATGTTCAGAGATAGGATCTGTGGAGTCCTAGTAAAAAGAGGGAATCCGGACACAGGCATACACAGAGGTATGGCCCTGTGAGGAGAGAGAAAAGAGACACATCTACATATCCGAAGGAGCCCAAGACTCCTAGGTTTTGGTCTAGGCTCTTCAGGAGTATGAAGAATAAATATGTGTGCTATTTGTTACACAGCGTGAAGAGATTGACACACTGTAGTATACTACAGGGAAGCCATAAAGGAAGCATCTGCCGATTGCATCTTCTATACATGGTCTCACCTGGGCACTGGAGGACTTAGGATGTGTGGCTTCTTTGGGGTTACTATCAGATTTGTGGATGTCCATTTTCCTAATAATAGGACAGAGTAAGATTTTGAACTAGGACTGGTGTTAGGGGTTTGTCTTCTAAATTACTTGAGAGACTGAGGCAGGAGGCTATAAGTTCAAAGCCTGCTTAGCCCAAAAGAGAATAAAAAGAAGCCGAGGGTCGTTAGGTCTCGTGGCAGAGAACCTGCCCAGAATCCCCCAGTGAGGGGCTAGGGGTGTGGCTCAGTGGTAGAGCACCTGCCTAGAATCCCCCAGTGAGGGGCTGGGGTGTGGCTCAGTGGTAGAGCACCTGCCTAGAATCCCCAGTGAGGGGCTGGGGTGTGGCTCAGTGGTAGAGCACCTGCCTAGAATCCCCCAGTGAAAGGCTGGGGTGTGGCTCAGTGGTAGAGCACCTGCCCAGAATCCCTCCCGTGAGGGGCTACGGGTGTGGCTCAGTGGTAGAGCACCTGCCTAGAATCCCTCAGTGAGGGGCTGGAGGTGTGGCTCAGTGGTAGAACACCTGCCCAGAATCCCTCCCGTGAGGGGCTAGGGGTGTGGCTCAGTGGTAGAGCACCTGCCTAGAATCCCCCAGTGAGGGGCTGGGGTGTGGCTCAGTGGTAGAGCACCTGCCTAGAATCTCCCAGTGAGGGGCTGGGGTGTGGCTCAGTGGTAGAGCACCTGCCTAGAATCCCCCAGTGAGAGGTTAGGGGCTAATCTCAGCATAGAACACTTACTTAATATGTCCAAGGTGCTGAGTTCTGTCCCCAGTACCACTTTTTTTCTTTTGTTCTTGGTCAAAAAACCAGGGGCAGAAAAGGGGTTCTTCCAGTCTCCACCCAGTAGTCAAGGCTGCCCCTCTTCCAGCTCCCCTGTGTGGGAGGTAGAGGGTTTGGAGCTGGCCAGGAAGAGTCAGAAAATGCCTGCCTTCCTAATGCCGATTCCACGGGACTTTGGTTCAGAAGACCTTGTTCAAGCTGGAACCAGAAGCTGGTCATGACCTGGGATGAGGGTGCTGGCGTGTGTGATGGCATGGCGTTTGGGGTGTTCTACCATTGTAGCTACAAATTTATGTAAATACAGGTTGTGGAGCTCAACCTAGCTTTCCCTTCCCTTCCCCTCCCCTGCTTGGAACATAAGGGGCATTAGTGCTGATGGTTGGCGGATTCCCTCCGCCTGTCAGTGAGCGCCACTTAATTCCCAGGCAAATGTCGACTTATCTCACACGTGTGCAGTGGCTTAGGCATCTCTCATCAGCTTGGAGGCTGTAGCAGGGAGGGAAAGACAGGGTCAGGAGGAAAAAGTGGGGTGGCTTTCCCTACCCTAGCCTGTGCTCTCTTCAGCTTGCCTGTCATGGGCACCCACTGGGAACCAAGAGAGAAGGCCCCAAAAAACCATCCTGGACTCATTCTTGCTGTGACTCCGGACAGATCTCCATCTTTTCATGAAGTTCAGCTTACCTATCTGAAAAAGGAGGAACAGCCGGCCTTGGTGGTTCCATCCTGTCATATGAACTACTTGGGAGGTTGAGGCAGGAGGATTTAGAAGTTCAAGGCCAGCCTGGGCAACATAGTGAGACCTTGTCTCAAAGTTTTAAAAGTTTAAAAAAGGCTGAAGGTGTGGCTAAGTGGTAGAGCACCTGCCTAGAATCCCCCAGTGAGGGGCTGGGGTGTGGCTCAGTGGTAGAGCACCTGCCTAGAATCCCCCAGTGAGGGGCTGGGGTGTGGCTCAGTGGTAGAGCCCCTGCCTAGAATCCCCCAGTGAGGGGCTGGGGTGTGGTTCAGTGGTAGAGCCCCTGCCTAGAATCCCCCAGTGAGGGGCTGGGGTGTGGTTCAGTGGTAGAGCCCCTGCCTAGAATCCCCCAGTGAGGGGCTGGGGTGTGGCTCAGTGGTAGAGCCCCTGCCTAGAATCCCCCAGTGAGGGGCTAGGGTGTGGCTCAGTGGTAGAGCCCCTGCCTAGAATCCCCCAGTGAGGGGCTGGGAGTGTGGTTCAGTGGTATAATATCAGCTCAGTGTGCTCTTGACCTGGGTTCCACCGTAAATAAAAGAACTTTAGCCCAGTGGTGGTGGCGCATGCCTTTGATCCCAGCACTCGGGAGGCAGAGATAGGCAGATCTCTGTGAGTTCAAGGACAGCCTGGTCTACAGAATGACAGCCAGAGTTACAACAGAGAAACCATGTCTGGAAACCCCTGCTCACCCTAATAATAAATAAATAAAATAAGGAGGAGGAGGAGGGTGAGGAGGAGGGGAAGAAGTTTAAAGCAAGGACAATAAGGAACCCAACACGGTGGGCTGAGATAAGCGAATAAAGGAACAAGCACACCCAGCCACCTGCTTGTGGACTGCTCTGTCATGGGATCTAAGCCCTTAAAGCAGGAGGTAGGCTTTTGTCCTGAGCCCACTTCCGATCAGGTGACAGGAGGGAGACGTGGGGGTGTTGAGGGGTGGGTGCACATTTGACCAGCCCGTGTCCATCCAAGCCTTTCACCCTGACCCAGCAGGACAAGACAAGGCCAAGAAGCCAGCCCTGCCAGGAAGCTCAGCTCTGACATCTGGGAGCTTCCACAGAGGTGGGCCCAGGTGGAACAGAGGTGCCAGGCAATACAACTTACTTATACTTTGTGTATTATTGCTTGTCTGACATGCACAAGGTCCCGCTTCCATACCCAGCACTGTATAAGTCCAGACATGGTAGTCCGCCCTTAGTTCCAGCACTTGAGAGATGGGAGAAGGAGAATCAGGAGTTCAAGGTCATCCTCAGCTACCTTTGAGGCCAGCCTGGGCTACATGAGAACCTGTCTCAATAAATAGGTACATAAATACAATTTAAAAAGGGTTGATGGGGCTGATGATGTCGGCGGGTCCAGGTTTAGGGAACAACAAATGCTGAGCTGCAGGATAGACTGAGCTTCCAGGCAGCTCACAGAGAGCAGAATCCTGCTGTGTGAGGTTGGAGTTTCTTCTTTACAGTGGCTCCATCTTGGTCTTTCACCCATGCTCACCAGGCTTAAAGGTCTCTAGGGAGGAGGTGACCTTTTGCCCTTGGCTCCTATCTTCTCTATCGCCCCCCCCCCTTTCTCCCTCTGGTTTCAGAGCTTCCAGAATCACAAAATTAGTTCTAAAGGAAAAAAAAAAAATAACCCCCGTTATTTTACCACTAATCCCGTAACTCCTTTAATTAAGTCAATGGTAGTCTAAATTGCTCTAAACATCTTTTGGGGGATTATATATTTTAATCATCATTATCCAATGAATATTTGATTATAGAGTCACCCTATAATCAGGAGTGAAAATATAATCCAAAAAAGGGGCATTTAATAACACTTTAAACGACTGGGTATTTGATAAAGGGCGTCAGAGGATTAGGTGCGATTGAAGGGCTGGGCTGAGACACCCAGTCAAGGACTGCAGCTATCCTTACTTAAAGAACGAGCCCACACTTTGAAAGGAAGAAGGGAAATTAAGCTTCCACCCCGATTTCCCCCAACCCCCCGTTATCCCTCATCGCCTCCACCTTATCCATCGACCCTCGCTCAGCTGTACATCATCACCAATTGACTCTCACCCACCCACTGGCACCTCCGTGGCCTCTCATCTCACCCCTGTACCCTGGTCACCCTTCCCTCCACCTCCCATGGCCTCCCGTCACCCCACCCCGCCCTCTGTCTCCTCCCATCACCCTGCTACCCTGTCTTTTTCTTGAGTAGCATGGTGACTTGCCTGAACAGCTCGTCGGGGAATAATTGCTGTAGTTGTCCCTCGCCTTGGGACCGGGACAGAGACAGAGAGGCCTTGAGACTGCCGGTGAGAGGAGGGTTCAAGGCTCCCCTGGTCGGTGGAAGAGTGTATTTAGAGTATTACATGCTGGAGTCCACTCGTCCATCGCTGGACTGAAGACACTTAAGTAGTGCAGGTCTGTTATCTCACTACTTGGGAGGCTGAGGCAGGAGGATCAGAAGTTCAAGGACTGACTGGGCTCCAGAGGGAGTGAGTTTAAAGGTTGTCTGGGCAACTTAATGAGATCTTGTATCAAAGTAAAAAGTGAAAAGACCTCAGAAGAGGGAGAGGAAGGATTGTTGGATCCGGAGGGGTAGAGGACATCAGGAGAACGTGGCCCACAGAGTCAACTGAACTGATGGGCAAACAGAGACTTGGGGAGGCAATCACGGAGCCTGCACGGGTCTGCACTGGGTCCTCTGCATATATATTATGATTGTTAGCTTGGAGCTTTTGTGGGACTCCTAACAGTGGGAATGGGGTGTCTCTGACTCTTTTCCCTGCTCTTGGGACCCTTTTCCTCCTACTGGGTTCCCTCCTCCAGCCTTGATACGAGGGTTTGTGCCTACTCTTATTGTATCTTGTTACTCCATGTTCAGTTGATATTACTGGGAGGCCTGCTCTTTTCTGAAGGGAAACAGAGGAGGAGTGGATCCGGGTGGGAAGGGGCTGTGGGGAGGGAAACTGGGAGAAGTAAAGGGAGGAGAAATTGTGGTAAAGATATGTTGTATGAGAGAATAAAAAAAAAAGTGAAAGAAGGCTGAGAATGTAGCTCAGTGGTAGAGCACCTGCCTAGAATCCCCCAGTGAGGGGCTGGGGTGTGGCTCAGTGGTAGAGCACCTGCCTAGAATCCCCCAGTGAGGGGCTGTGGGTGTGGCTCAGTGGTAGAGCCCCTGCCTAGAATCCCCCAGTGAGGGGCTGCGGGTGTGGCTCAGTGGTAGAGCACCTGCCTAGAATCCCCCAGTGAGGGGCTGGGGTGTAGCTCAGTGGTAGAGCACCTGCCTAGAATCCCCCAGTGAGGGGCTGGGGTGTGGCTCAGTGGTAGAGCACCTGCCTAGAATCCCCCAGTGAGGGGCTGTGGGTGTGGCTCAGTGGTAGAGCCCCTGCCTAGAATCCCCCAGTGAGGGGCTGCGGGTGTGGCTCAGTGGTAGAGCACCTGCCTAGAATCCCCCAGTGAGGGGCTGGGGTGTGGCTCAGTGGTAGAGCCCCTGCCTAGAATCCCCCAGTGAGGGGCTGTGGGTGTGGCTCAGTGGTAGAGCCCCTGCCTAGAATCCCCCAGTGAGGGGCTGCGGGTGTGGCTCAGTGGTAGAGCACCTGCCTAGAATCCCCCAGTGAGGGGCTGGGGTGTAGCTCAGTGGTAGAGCACCTGCCTAGAATCCCCCAGTGAGGGGCTGGGGTGTGGCTCAGTGGTAGAGCACCTGCCTAGAATCCCCCAGTGAGGGGCTGTGGGTGTGGCTCAGTGGTAGAGCCCCTGCCTAGAATCCCCCAGTGAGGGGCTGCGGGTGTGGCTCAGTGGTAGAGCACCTGCCTAGAATCCCCCAGTGAGGGGCTGGGGTGTGGCTCAGTGGTAGAGCCCCTGCCTAGAATCCCCCAGTGAGGGGCTGGGGGTGTGGCTCAGTGGTAGAGTGCTTTCCCATCATGTGCAAGGCCCTGGGCTCAACCCCAGTATTGCCAAACAGAAATACAAACAAAAGACAGTGGTTACAGAAGGTGACATAGTTTAGGACTAAGTACTGCTTCGAGATATAGCTTCTTCCTTGCGTCTTGTCTTGTGACAGGTTTCTGCAACCCTGGCACTCACATTTCTTCCAGTGACTCCATCCTCTAGCTGGACTCTTCTCCCAGAGACACCTGCTCTTCAGCTCTCTGCAAGTCATCCTAGCTCGGGGGACCCTAGGGGGAGCCATAGGCACCACCCTCCACACCCGCCTGCAGGCTCCCAGAAGCTCTCTATTGATGTCTGTTGAAATCGTTTGAGACTGAAGTTACAACCACTTTTCAGGGGGAAACATCTGTCATTTAGCACTATGACGTGAAGGGGACACACGCTAGAACAATCTTGATGCATTTACTTTACTTTCTTCCCAACACTGTGGAGAGAAGCAGAGATTCCCAGGTGCTGGGCGGGGGCATGTGGATTCAGAAGCACTGTCCCTGCCCCCCATCTGCAGGACATGCCTGTGTCCCCCAGGCGATCCCCTGGGCAGATTGATTTATTCCTCTTTAGACCTGCCAGGGGGCCACTGTGGGAACTGAGCACAGCTAGCTACCTCACGGGGACAAAGGAGGCTGTGTGGAGCTGTAATGTCAGCATGCGGTAGACAGGAGAGAGGCTCCTGGACTCCTCCCAACCAGGGGTTCCCTCTACTCGGCCATCCCATCTGGCCTTCAGGGTCCAGATTTTCCACAACCCCCACCCCCCAGCACTGTATATACCACTGAGTGGTTGACAGAGGGTCTCCACTTCACACAAGAGGAAATAGAACTTCAGAGAGGTACAGACACATAGCCAGGCAGTAGCGGAACATGGGTCTGGAAGTCTATGGGCTGCGTGGGAGGGCGGGTGTAGTTCGTAGTGGCTATAGGGCCATGGGCTTTGTGGGGCTCAAGCCTCAGGGCCCTTGACTTGATTCGAGCCAATCTGTCCTTCCCTCCTGGCTACCTGAGAGTTCCTAGCTACCTTGCTGGAGAGAGAGAGAGAGAGAGAGAGAGAGAGAGAGAGAGAGAGAGAGAAAACTACCCCTTACCTCCCCATTGCTCAAGGCCTAGAGCAGAAGTTCTCGACCTTTCTAATGCTGTGACCCCTTAGTACAGTTCCTCATGTTGTGGTGACCCCCCTCCCAACTATGAAATTATTTTCATTGCTACTTACGTAACTGCAACTTTGCTACTGTTATACATTGCAATGTAATATCTGATTTGCAGATGGTCTTAGGAGAGACCCCTGTGAAAGAGTTGTCCAACCCTCTAATAGGTCGGGACCCACAGGTTGAGAACCGCTGGCCTGGAGGCTCAGGGTATTGCTGTAGCCTTCCTCAGGTTTGCCAAAGCTGATGCTTTTCTCCAAGCTGGTGTGGGACCCCTGGAATCCCAGGTCCTGGCAGCAGGGGTTGGGTCGTGGTGGAGGAAGACCTGAGGTCAATGTGGCTGGGTTGGGGTCAGTGTGGCACCCTCGGGTTGTCTTGTGACAGGCTACTTTTATCATCTGGGATGAGGAGGGAGGATATCTGGCAGAGACTACAGGGGCGTGTCCCATGCCGGATGGAGATGGGGAAGGGATATCTTTGCAGCAGCCCGTGAGTGCCTGTCTCCTGGGGGTGACTTGGCACATCCCACAGGGTCCTAGTCACAGCATAGAGGATCAGTTGACAGAGACACCCTCAGTCCTGACTGCTTTTCTCATGGACCTGCTTGTGGATCCATCCTCCCCATCTGATATATGGGTGCTTATACCTCATTGGAGGTGGAGCATCACCCCCCAACCCCTCCCTTTTGCTCTGTGTCACCTCCCCTTCTCTCCATCCCTGGGCTCCACAACTACCAACCATCTCTTTGTCCTATGGCTCAGAGGAAGCCTCGCAGGCCTGCTCTGCTGGAGGTCAAGCTGGGATGGAGGAGGGGCAACCTGATGACCCCTCCACACATCGATGCCTCCTGCAGGTACAAGTGGATTTTGTTGTTGTTTTGCTATTGTGGATCCTTGGGACTACCAGGCACAAGAGGTCAGCCAGGGACAAGGGGCCCGCTCTTGTCACAACCCTGGAGTCTCCCAGACATTCTGTGACCCACTGTGTACTGCAGGTATTAGATGTCACACACAAAGGCAGGCCAACTATGGGTAGAGGGCAGAGAAGAGGCACAAGGCAGGAGGATTCTCCCTCCTTCTGGATAAGCCTTCTCTCTTCCTTTTCCTGGCGCAGTTCCAGTCCTCTGGGCTGGACACGAAACCACGAGCCCCACCTGACTACCAGACCCCAGCTGCCTCTTCTTGAATGGCAGGCTGGGGTATGAAGAGAGGGTCGTTCCCTGCTTCTGGGTCCCCAGGGGCCCCCCGGCCCTTTGTTGAATCCTGCAGTCAGTGGTCAGACACCAGAAGCCTGAGCAGAGCCAGTGCATGAATAAGAGGCAGGATGGCAGCCATTCAGGAAAACCATTCTCCTCCCCGCCCTTCTGTTTTACTTGGAGGGCTGAGCCTGCCTGGGGCCCAAGCATCTCCCAAGCTCCCCGTCTCCCATCAAATGGCATGAATAATTTAGTCTCTAATTAAAAGTGAGGTCAAGCGATGAAGAATGGCTGTGCAGACCCTGGCACCATGATGCATTAAACCCCGGGACACCAGAGGCAAGTGGCCAGAGCCCCAGCCCACACAGCAAACCTTCCGGGACTCACACATGGGGACAGCTTCAGGGCCCAGCTGGGGATGAGGTCCCCGTGAGATGGCTCAGTGGGTAAATGCGCTTGCCACCAAGTCTGACCACTGGCTTCCCGATTCCCAGGACACGGTGACTTCTGAAAGTTGTCCTTCTCGCCTTCACGTGTTTGGGATAGTATGCGTGTGAGAAAGCACACACACAGACACGTATACACACACACACACACACTCATTCACACGTGCATGCGCACATGCACACACACACATTCATGCATGCACGTGCAGGCACGCACACACACACACACACACACACACACACACACATTGGTGTGCAGAATAAAATCTTAAAATGATATTTACAAAGAAAAGAGAATGCCCATGAGAGAGGCTGTTGTGCCCTAGTGTCCCCGAGTTTACCTCTGCAGCTGCTCCTTAGGACCCCATCCCTCCTGCTGTGCCTCTCTCCCACACACCAATGCATCCTACCTGAGTATTCCTTCTGAAACATTCTTGCCTAAGCTTGCTTGGCTCCTCTCTCTCTCTCTTCACTACTCAGGTCTCTTCCTAGAGGTCACCTTGCTTGTCCACTGTGGCAGAAGGGCCATCTGCCAAGTTCACTGCTCCTGGCCACTTTTCACCTCTGTGTGTGTGTGTGTGTGTGTGTGTGTGTGTGTGCACACGCGCGAGTGCATGTGTGTGTGTGTGTGTGTGAAGGTCAGTGGACAACCTGCAGGGCTCGGTTTTCTAGTTCCATGATGTGGGTCTCAGGGACCAAACTTACACTGGTCATCTCACCGGCTGGCCTCTGACTCCATACGATATAGCTTGGTACATGGAACCCATTGCAAGTTGTTCCTCTTGAAGCTGAGGTTGGCCTCAGGCTTACTATGTAGTTGAAGATGGTCTTGGACTCCTGATCCACCTGCCTCCACCTCCCGAGTGCTGGGATCACAAGCACGAGCCACCATGCCTGGTTTATTCAGTGCTGGAGATGAAACCCAGGTCCTCGTGTAGGCTAGGCAAACACTCTACCACTGAGCTATATCCCTAGCCTGTTGGAGTTTATGTCAGCACTTGTCTTTCTAGACTTCCAAGACCCTGTCTCCCTCCTCCAGGACGCACAGTAGGAGCATAATACGTGCAGACCTCCCCTCGGTGGGCGGGGGTAGGGCAGACCGAGTTCTCTCCCTCCCTTTGGGTTAGTGGTCAGTGGGAAAGTGGCCTCCAGAACCCTCCACGTCACATGTGTCACAGCTATCTCTCGAGGGACAGCTCAGGACAGTGAGAGGTGTCTTCTGCCGACCGCTGAGCAAACAGCTTGGAGCAAGCCCGACCAAGGTTGGCAGACTCAACCACGCCATCAGTGTGCGGGAGTTGGTAGAGTGGGAATCAGGGCAGGGCGGAGGCCTTCCCTGGACCTCAGTGACGCCCCCCTCATAAGATGTGGGGACCACAGATTGAGGCCTGAGACTCCTAAGATCCATCTGCTCCCAGGCCTGAACACTCATCTGACAATTTTGAGTCCAAGATGGGGAGATAAGCCCGGGAAACCTAGGCCACCTCTGGACACTGTCATTGTTCCAGAAGCTGTCCATTAGGACAAAGGGTAACCAGGAAGATCTGCTTAAAGAACTCTTAGAGGTCAGAGCCCAGCCCAGCCCTTGAACAGATAAAGTCCCAGGAGAGTATGAGCCAGGGCTGAGACTTGAACTCAGAACTTCCACTGCACATACTCAGTGCCTGACTACCTATCTAGGCGTGGAGATTCCTTCCTTGGCTAGCTGCTCCGGGTACTGGTTTGTGTTTTCCAAAGGAGGACTGGGGTGGGGGTGGGGTTACCGGGGCAGGGGTGGGGGTGGCGAGAGTAGAGGGCCTTGCTTAGCCGATTAAAGATGGATATTTTGTTTGTTACAATCAAGATCTCTGATTTCAGTTTTATAAATTTTTAAAATATTAATTATATTTTGGCAAGCGTACGGAGGTGAATGCATTAGCGGTGGCGCCTGCTTAGAAGGCAACTCTTGGGTGTTTGGCCCAGATTAGCTGCGGCAAAGGCTGGGCATTTTAATCCACCTTGTTAAGTTATTAAATTTTCTTTATTTACATGAGGCTCTCACTTTCATTAGTATTGTAACAGGTGTTCATTAACAATTTATCATTTGGGAGGCCGTGAGACAACAGCTAAAGAGAGACATTGCTACAAAGTTTACTCTTAATTACGGGGAAGGCTGCTTGGAGGACAACACCCGGCTGGCTGCAGCTCTAGCTATTGGCTCTCTGGATTTTATCAGAAGCTTCTAGAACCTTCCTTGTTGGCCCTGGCCAACATCCCTGTATTGTGGCCCGGGCTAGGGTAGGCTTATGTGTGCGCGTGCATGAGTATTTGCGTGCCTGTGTGTGTGTGTGTGTGTGTGTGTGTATGTGTGTTTACATGCATGTGGAGGTCAGAGGTCAACATCTAATGTCTCTCCTCAGGTCTGGTCTACATTGCATTTATTTTTTGAGATAGTCTCTCACTGGCCTGGTATTTGACAACTATTCTAGGCTGGTAGGCCAGTGAACCCCAGGGGCTCTGTCTGTCTGTCTTCACAGAGCTGGGGGGATGAGCTCATCGCTGCCCTTGGCTTTTCTTGAGTGATTCCTGGGGGTCAAACCCAGGTCCTCATGGTTATCTGGCAAACACTTTCCTATCTAAGCAGTGAAGCTGACATCTTTCCCAAGTCCTGTGTGTGTATGCTTCTCATTCTGCAGCCCAGGCTTGCCTTGAACTCCCAGAAATCCCCCTGTCTTAGCTTCCTGATGGCTGGGATTACAAGCATGCACCACCACACCTGGCTTCTTGAAGCTTCTCTGTTTGTGTACCCCTTGTCTGAGTTCTGTGGGGTGGCATGGTTTATCTTGGATCGCTTGGGATGAGCAGCTCTGGTGGCTTCACAGGCACTCAGTTCCCAAATGTCCAACTACCCAGAGCCTGGTGGGTAAGGCCAGAGCAAGAGGGAGTCCCCAACCTGCCTCCCCATGGCTCTCAGGGTGGGGGTAGGGAGTTGAGAGGAGGCAATTGAGCCATGGAGGGTAGTCTGGTGGCTTGGGGTGGAGGAAGTGACCTTTGAGAGGACCATCTGCTCTCTGGAAGATCCTCCATACAAGTAGAGGTGGGAAAGGAACATTCAGCTTGTGACTGACCCTTGGCTTTCATCCAGCGTTCCAGAGGGTCTCCTCAGGACTACTCCAGGGCCTGTCTGGGATGGAAGCTAGGTGTTCAAGACTTTGGGCACTCTAAAAGCAGGGACCTGTGGCCTTCTTTTTCTGGATTTCATTTTCTTTCCTCCTGATTTTTGTTTGTTTTTAACCATAATTTTATCTTAGGAAATGCCTTCTAATCTCTCTCTCTCCCTCTCCCTCTCCCTCTCCCTCTCTCTGTCTTTGTCTCTGTCTCCCTGTCTTTCTCTGTCTCCTTCTCTCTTTCTCTCTCTGTCTTCCTTTGTGTGTGTGTGTATATATGTGTGTTTAAGATGGAACCCAAGACATTTCCAATGTTCCTGAGAGTGCTCTACCACTGAGCCATGCTCCCTGCCCCTCACTGGGGGACTCTGAGAATCAGTGTGGGATTCTCTTCTGCTCCCTGTGCCCCTAGTCCTAGGCAGGAGTGAGCTAGGCCCGGGGGGGGGGTGCTGAGAGAGGTGTGAGGAGGACAGATGAGGGCCATACTGAATGAGAGACTCTAGAGACCCACCAGGACCAGGGCAACCCTGGGGGCTTTTCATTTTGTCCCCCACTGTTGACCACTGCCCAGGAGTTCCTGGCTGGGCACTTTATACCTCCTCTTTCATGTTCCTGTTTGCTATAAATCTCAGGGTCTCCAAGCCCACCCTCTCCTGTTCAGGAAACCAAGGTCACCCAAGAGAAAGTGGCGGGGCCAGAGAGATGGTGGTACCTAGGAGCTGCCAAGGAGACCAAGCCTAGCCACCTCTCCTGTGGTCAAGGTAGAGGAGGAGCAGGCAGAGCCTGTCTCCTGAGTCTTGGTTGGTACTAGTCACAGAGGGCAGGGTGACAAGACTGTGCCCACATCTTGGGGCACCTTGTCCTATGGACTTGGGGGAGGAACTTCTGCTCCAGGAGCACCAAGAATGTTGGTCTCTGGATGGCTACAACTTTCTCTCCTGCACCTGTCACCCTTCCCAACTTCCCACGCAGCCAGCCTGCCCTGCTCACGGACAGAGGACTCATGAGCGGCTAGTTCTGAGTCTTACAGGAGCACCTTAGTGATGGTGCCCCTCCCTAGCCCTCCCAAGATGGATCTCGGGGTGTTTCCATGGATGGGTTTTTAATATTCACAGCAACGCTGACAATTTCCCCTGCCTTGTTACCGAGAGGCAGCGTCGGGTCGTCATTGTAGCTGTGGACAGTTGGTTTATTCGGAGCCACTTAAAGACTCAAGAATGATTCTCTTTTGTAATTTGAGAAGTTTCACGGGTGGGACATCAAAATGACTGGCTGGGGAGCCGTGTCCCCTCCCGCAGCCCTGCGCTTCCCTTTGTCATTCTGTCGAATCTTCTGTCTTTCCCAGCCTCATTGAACCCTCAGGCATTCTGAGCAGGTCAGGCAGGGCTGTGTGTGTGTGTGTGTGTGTGTATGTGTGTGTGTGTGTGTTTTCACATGTGTGCATGTGTGGGAATGCATGTGCTCCTGTGAATGTGTGTGTGTGCAAGAGAGATGCTTACATTTGTGTTCTTGGAGGACTTTGTATGAGAGCAGGTGTGTGCACACGTGTGTAGGTCAGACGTCAACCTTAGGTGTCATTTTCCTTAGGCTGCCATCCACCTTGAATTTTTTTTTTTTTTTGAAACAGGATCTCTCACTAACCTGGGACTTGTAGATTCAGCTAGGTTGGCTGGTCAGTGAGCCCCGGAGACGCTCCTGTCTCTGCTTCCTCAGAGTTGGAATTAAAAATACGTATCACCCACACCCAGTTTCACTCTTCCTTTTTAATGGGAGTCCTGGGGATTGAACTCAGGTCCTCATGCTTGCACTTTCCTGAGTGAGCCACCACCCCAGCCCTCCCTGAAAGACTTTGACGCTGCAGATAGGACGCTAGCTGACCTGAAGGGCATTTACTCCAAAGCTCAGACCTGTGTCATGCCCTCTTCTCTCCCCAGTTCCGTATCAGGACTCAGTCTTCCTGCATGTAAAATGGGTGTCTTGGCACTGGAGAAATGACTTGGAAGTTAAGGGTTCTCGCTGTCGTATTCCAGGCTCCCGACCATAAATGCAGCCAGGGATCCGATGTTCTCTAGTGGTCTTCTTGGGCATTCACCCCAACCTGGACCCACACCACAACATATACATGCAAGTAAAAATAAAATAAATACTCCCCTCTCTGAGACAGGTTGTCACTAAGCAGCCTTGGCTGGTCTGGAACTTGCTATGTAGACCAGGCTGGCCTCAAACTCACAGAGATCTTCTTGCCTCTGCCTTCCAAGTGCTGGGATTAAAGGTGTGCACCACCATACCTGGCAAATAAATGAATCTTTTGTTTGTTTTGAGACAGGGTTTCTCTGTTGTAACTCTGGCTGTCCTGAAACTCACTCTGTAGACCAGGCTGGCCTCGAACTCACAGAGATCTGTCTGCTCTGCCTCCCAAACACTGGGATTGAAGGTGTGCAGCACCACCACCTGGCACAAGTAAATGAATCTTAAACACACATACACCAAAACAAAATGGATGTCTTGGCTCAAAGCAGGGCTATGAAGACACATAGGCACAATGGTCCAGCAAGCCCCATACACTTGTGGGTTGCTTAGATATTTCAGAATCCAATCCAATCCAAGAAAAGAGATCCATCCCATAGCTTCTGTGTACAGGAGCTGAGGAGATACTGAGGACTACAAAGGGGAAATTGCCATCTTGAAGGGACCATCTTGAGTATGTTGATGGTTGACTAGGTTACAGAGAACAGCAGGAGAGGGCCCTTGGGGTGCCAGAAGTTGGCCTTGATTCCTTCTCTCTTTGGGAAGGCCCCACTCTTCCCAAGGTGGCTCAAGGTCACTCATGTGTAAATAGCAGCCTGGAGACTCCAGGTGCATCCTGGGCTCTTTGGCTTTCCCAAGGTGAGTTGGACAGAACCATCCAGACTTAGACTTACAAAAAGTCTTCACTTTGGAAAAGAAGCTGAATGTTTGGAACAATTATAAATTTGTTAAAGCACAATTGAGGATGTAGCTCAAAGGTAGAATGCTCACCTAGAATCCCCCAGTGAGGGGCTGGGCTGTGGCTCAGTGTTAGAGCACCTGCCTAGAATCCCCCAGTGAGGGGCTGGGGTGTGGCTCAGTGGTAGAGCACCTGCCTAGAATCCCCCAGTGAGGGGCTGGGGGTGTGGCTCAGTGGTAGAGTACCTGCCTAGAATCCCCCAGTGAGGGGCTGGGGTGTGGCTCAGTGGTAGAGCCCCTGCCTAGAATCCCCCAGTGAGGGGCTGGGGGTGTGGCTCAGTGGTAGAGCACCTGCCTAGAATCCCCCAGTGAGGGGCTGGGGTGTGGCTCAGTGGTAGAGCCCCTGCCTAGAATCCCCCAGTGAGGGGCTGGGGTGTGGCTCAGTGGTAGAGCCCCTGCCTAGAATCCCCCAGTGAGGGGCTGGGGTGTGGCTCAGTGGTAGAGCACTCTCCTAGTATGTTCAAGGTCCTGTTTCTATCTCCAGCAGAGAGAGAGAGGAAAAGAAAAAAGAAAGTTAAAAATGCCGTGTTGCTGATTGTACAACATAGCAAAATACTTACTGCCAGTTGGTCCCTGAAAAACGGTTATCATGGCAAATTTTATGCATATATATTTTACCATAATAAAAAAAAATACCACGAGGCCCTGCAGGCTCCGTGTGCCACTTTTTCTTCAGACTGAGGAATTGTGGTGATTTTTTTCCTCTTGGATTGCTACCCTTGTCTCTCGGATATTGTTAGCCGTAGATTTGTTTGACATGAACAGAACTACCGTTCTCATCTCATCTTCTGAGATCGCCGGCCCTCTCACTGGTCATCGGGTTTTGATTTTTACCTGAGTGTTGGGATATGGACCAGGGTGGGGATGGGGGGGTAACCTGCATGCTCCAGTCCCTCCCAGCTGTGCCTCCTCCCTGTCGCTAGCATTTGTGGGACCCCAGCCACTTCCCTGCTCCTGCTCCCCGATAAGGCCACCAACACTGAGCTGTTTTATGATTCTTGCACTTTCAACTATAGCAAGATGAATGGGCACAATTATCCCATTCCCAGCCTAGGAACATGTGGCCTGGCGTATGTGGGGCCAACCTCACCAGAGAGCCACGGCAGCCCGGGGTTTCCTCGGAGTACCACCTCCCGCCTCAGCAGACAGCTGGCTAATCGTCAGATGGCTTTACAATATTTTTACTTATAATAAAGTAATAAAAACGGACATTTAAGCGGTACATTACTGTTCTAATACAGCCAGGGAACCTAGGGAGGCTGGGTTTGTTGTAAATTCACGACCCTGTTCAGTGTGGAGACACTCAGGTCTGGTGGACCTACAGCTGTGGGCCGCTGTACCCCAACACCTGATTGTGCAGTGGGGTGTCCTCCCTTTTGTTCTTCAGAGGTTTTGAGGGCAGTTAGGGACACCCCTCAGAGAAGCCAGTGGGAGCTAGGGGCCTTGTTCCCCGAAAAATGACAAATGTGTAATATTAGGGGACATTATCAGGGAGTTTCCAAGACCTGGATCAGGCCCAGCTTGAACGTGGGCCTGTTGATGATTATTTGTTTTGTGTTGTTTTGTTTTGAGGCAGGGTTTCCCTGTTGTAGCTCTGGCTGTCCTGGAACTCACTCTGTAGACCAGGCTGGCTTTGAACTCACAAAGATCTGCCTGCCTCTGCCTCCTGAGTGCTGGGATTAAAGGTGTGCACCACCATTGCCCAGCTGAATGTTCCAATTTTTCTGCAGTGATAGCCTGATCTGGGGTCTCTGTTCTGGGGTCAAGCAGGCAAGGCATTCCAGAGACGGGAGTCCCCAAAGATCTGGTGATATGACCAGGATTCTTGCCACCTGACCCCTGGAGTCCCAGCACCCCAGGCTTGGACTGCTCTTGGTAGGAAGTTTTTCCCTGAAGCTTGTTCATGCATAACTCCTTGGTCACCCAATCTGGGGGCTACAGAAGAGCCTGGGGGAGCCCATGGTATGAGACTATCTTTTCAGGCTTCTGATCGTCATTCTTTATTGTCAACTTGATTGGATTTAGAATCACCATGGAGGGGCTGAAGAGATGGTTGAGTGCTTAAGGGTACGTACTTCTCTTCCAGAGGACACGAATTTGATTTCCAGCATCTATGTCAGGCTGTTCACAGTCACCTCTAACTCTAGCTCAAGGGAGTCAGATTTCTCTGGCTTCTGCAGGCATACACACACACACACACACACACACACACACACACAAGCTGCATCCTTGGAGCGCCTTGCATGATCCACAGGTAGCTGGGCCAGGAGGAGTCTCTCTCCCCAGCAGTTGTTACTGCTTATGGAACCCTGGGGAGGAGCCTTGTGAATCTCCTGAGCTTCAGGAACCTCCTGAGCCTTGTAAGTTTCATTTACTTGCGGAATCTTAAGGAGGACACAGATGCATAACAGTGGGCTGGAGCAGGAGGCATATGTATACTGGGGGAGATAGAATGGAGTCTGCAAAGTCAGACTGTAAAGGACTAGGGAGGTTAGCTGAGGCAGACTCCTTTCACGAATGCTAGGAAGCCCATAGGGAGCCTTCCACAGTGCAGCTCATTGCCCCAGGGTTCCAGGGTGATAAAGGCAGGCCAAGAAGCTGTAGAGAAGTCCACTGTGTGGTATCTACTCCTCCCATGGTTTTTGTAGCCAGTGGCTGTGGTTTTCCTGGTGGAGATCCTGACCATGGGGAAGGAACTAGAGAGCTGGACCTTTAAGGCTGTGTACTTAGTCTGTCCCTTTCTTTAAGGCAGTGGTTCTCAACCTGTAGGTTGTGACCCCTTTGGGAGTCAAATGATCCTTTCAGAGGGGTTGCCTAAGACCATCTGCGTATCAGATATTTACATTATGATTCCTTGTACATACTTTTATGATTGGGGGTGGGTGGGTCACCGCAACATGAGGAACTGTATTAAAGGGTCACAGGATAAGCAAGGTTGAGAACCACCGCTTTAGGGGACCCATCTGCAGATCCTGGTACACAAGGCTCCTCTCATCCTCTTCCCTGCACCTGGGCTGGGATGCTGAGTCACATGGTGGCCACATGTGGCATGGGCCTTGTCCAAGGAGCATCTTTGGACTAGTCTTGGTGTCTTCCCTGAGCTGGCCAGGAACAATAGGGACATAGATGACTCCTCACTAAGGGCATCTGTCTCCAGAGTCACCCTCCAGCCCTGGCCACCCAAGGCAAGTGTGCCTTACTTTGTAATCCTGGCAGCCAGTGGCATAAGATGCCAGCCCCAAGTCCCAACCTTCACCCCGGCCCTGCCACCCAGCATCTGGATGGCTTGTACCTTTTCTATGGTACCAGTTGGGTCTTCCATCCTCCTCAGAGCCCCGCCCTCCCTCTCCCGCACTGTAGAGAGGAGTTGGCCCGCTTATCTGTGTTTGTGTTCTGCTCATAGCCACCTTCTGGGTGTCATCCATCTTTGGCCCCAGAGCCCTCCAGGGGCTGTGCAGACCTGTCTGTGAAGGCATGGATTGGGCCAACCCCATGCGATTTTGAGTCACACCACAAGTCCTCTCTGCTCTCTATGGCTGGTGGCTATCCCCTCACCCGGCTGTGGGCCCTAGCGCCCTCGGCAGCTGGTGTGACCTCAGTGCTCAGCTTTGGGTCCACTGTCTAGACTGGATCTTCACTACACACACCTGCAATCACATTACTAGCGATCCTGCTCAAGTAGGTCATGGCTGGGTAAGGTGATGCAGGGCTGATATTCTAGCAGGAGAATATGACAGGTTCAAGGTCAGCCTGGGCAACTTAGTGAGATCGTGTCTCAAAGTAAAAAGGGCCAGGAATGGAGCTCAGTGGTAGAGCCCCTGCCTAGAATCCCCCAGTGAGGGGCTGGGGTATGGCTTGGTGGTAGAGCCCCTGCCTAGAATCCCCCAGTGAGGGGCTGGGGGTATGGATTAGTGGTAGAGCACCTGCCTAGAATCCCCCAGTGAGGGGCTGGGGTGTGGCTTGGTGGTAGAGCCCCTGCCTAGAATCCCCCAGCGAGGGGCTGGGGTATGGCTTGGTGGTAGAGCCCCTGCCTAGAATCTCCCAGCGAGGGGCTGGGACTGTGGCTCAGTGGTAGAGTCCCTGCATAGAATCCCCCAGTGAGGGGCTGGGGTGTGGCTCAGTGGTAGGATGCTTGCATAGCATGTGGGAGATTCTTGGTTCCATCTTCAGCACAGAAAAGAAAAAGACAGAAAAAAAAATGGAGGGGGGCTGTTAAGAGCACTTGCTGCCCTTGCAGAGGATCAGGAATTCCGTTCGCAGCCCCATGTTATTTTGCTCTCAATCTCCTGTAATTCCAGCTTCAGGGAGATCTGACGCCCTCTTCTGGCCTCCACAGGCACTGCACACATACGGCTCATCCATGCCTAAATGAAAATAAAATCTTTAAAGAAAGAAAAGAAAGGAGCCACTGCTTGGATCCACATCTCAGTCCACCGAGGCTAGGAGATAAAGAGGGACTACCCTTGGGCCTGCGCCCCGAGAGATTCTGGTCCACCCCTCACATTTCTGAGAGCCAACTGTAGACATGGTGCAGCTCCCGGGCACATGTGACCGCCCAGACCCTCTCTGCCGCCTGGCGGGGCCTCCGGGGCTCAGTGGCAGCCTGCTTGATTGCGCGGCCCGGAGATGATTTTCAAGGTGAAATTTCTAGTCCAGTTGAGTCACTTTCGTTCAAGGCGACGCGCAAAATGTCATCCCCGCCCCGTTCCGCGGCAGCGTGCGTTCTCCGGTCGCATTTAAATTTACTCCACTTTCCCTCTCTGACACCTGTTTAAATCAATATCTTCCTCTCCAGGTCGCGGGGAGAATGTGCCCGGCTCTCCACACAGCGCTTCTCAAATCCACTAAAATCAACACAATAATTGAAATATTTTCAAGCTGATTACACCGCAGCCCGAGGCTAGCCTGGTTGCTAGGGGTGAGCTCCACGGTTGCTAGGGGGAGTAAATCACACCGCATTATTTGATTTTTGTTATAGATATGAAACCGCTACTCCCACGATTAAATGTCTCTCAGCCTAACACCTATGGGACCTGGGGAGAGAGGAGAGAGGGGCTCCAACCTTGACCCTGTCAAATAAATATCTCTAACTTTCTCGTCCTCGGGCTTCCCAGCCAAACCTGTCTACGGTTTGCTTTTTCTTTTTTTTTTTTTTCTTTTTCTTTTTCTTCATTCTTCTTTCTTCTCTTAACCTGACTTTAAATAACAAAGCCATGGGGACAAGGAGACGAAGAGAGGAAAGGCAGTCAGTTCTGTTAATGGTTGTCCATGTGGGAACCTCACTGGCCACGCCAGGCCCTGGGTGATGGCAGGCCTTGATGGTACCAGCCCTGTGGTCTTCAGAACGCTGGCCACCTGGGTTCACTTGGCATCTGACTCGGCATCTGACCCGGCTCTGGCCAGGCTGGGTCCCTTGGGGCTGCTTGGCCCTGGTGGTCTCCCTGTTCTTCTTCCTTCCTCCCTCAATTTAGGCTGAGGTCACAGTTTAGGTCTGGTAGGGTTACCGTGGCTACGAGTTGGGTGCTGTGCGGTCCCCAAGTCCCAGGATAGAGCCACCAGAAGAGACGCATTCACACTATCGGGGAAGAGTCAGACAGAGGCCCAGAGGTGGTGGGGGGGAGGTCAAGGGCCCACTGAGCCCCCAGTTGCTACTCAGTTGAAAGCCGGTGATCCCTGGCATCTCATTTCCCTCTCTCTGCTTCTCCCAGCTGTGGCTCAGGCACCGTAGCCTTCTAGCTGTTAGGTGAGGTCCTCGGACTCGTCCCGGCTTCCCCGGGCCAGCCCCCACTAGAAAGAGGATGGGTGTCCCTGCCAGCCAGGGCCACCGCCTGCTGAGCTGTAAGTGCCACCGTGTTCTCTGAGCCAGAGCTGCCTGTATGGCAGCAGGTGGGCGGGCGAGGCTGCCCTGCTGGGACCCAGCCAGCTGTTCTCATGAATGAATCTGAGTAAATTAACAAACACGCACACAAACCTGTCACTTGCCTCATTCTTGATGACTCTAAGTGCTGGGCTGGGCTGCCCCACACGAGTAAGCTAGGGATAGCCCAGAGGGAGGCTCAGCATGACACCCCCCTCCTCCTTGGAGCACCCCAGCTCTGGCCCAGAACCTGTCTGCTCCTCCCCCTCAGTCTGTCCTATGGGGGGGTGGGGCAGGCCACCCTCAAATGGATCAAATCCTTGCCCAGAGCCCTAGCTTCTGGGGACCTCATCACTTGGAGGATGCAGCCTTAAGTTCTTGCTGTAGCCGCCTCTTGTAGAACCCCCAAATCCGAGGTCCCGCCTCACCATCAACTGTACGCCGCGATCCACGGGTTACCTCCGGTCACTTCTGCTGGAAGCTGTTGCAGACCATAGGAGCCACCACTGAGCTGGCCAGCCTCTTTCTGGCCCCAACCCCTCGCCATGGAGCATGACAATTATCAATGTGTGCTCCGTGCAGCAGTTTGACCTGTGCCCCCGGTAGTTGGGGTGGGAATTGTCATTGCTCCCTGAAGGAGATGAAGAGGCTAGGGTTCCAAGGACCTCCTCAAGCACAGAGCTGGAGAACTGAGCCTGGATCTCCTCCTTGGGGCTCACGGGATATGAAAAAAACCCCTGCCCAGCAAGGGCACTTTGTGTCCACAAGCCCCACCACTACCCTGTTGCCTTTCCCAATGCAGCTAACACCGGTCTCAAAGCCAGTCCAGGCCACCATGCAGTGCCCTGCTGAAGCCCTGGCCAGTATTCTTGCTGAGCCTCATCTTTAAGTCCGCTATACACAGAAACCCCGGGAGCTTCTTTTAGCACAGTCCAGGCACAATCCGGGCACAGCAGGAGCTGAGACAACAAGCCGTGAGGTTGAGCATGGACAGAGACTCTCAGGAAGCAATGTGGATGCCTTGTTGAGCCTCTGTTAGGTGTTCACAAAGTGCTTTCTCAGCTCGCTCTGGAAAGACAGCCACACAGGCTGCCCCCCCAGGTGCAGATGGAGAATTCGAGGGCCAGAGAAATTCTGTCATCTGTACCTTCGTCCAGGAACAGGGGCAGAGGATGGGGTGCTGTGGGCTAGCCAGGGTGGATGTGGCTTTGTATACCTTAGCTGTGTTACCTTTGAGTGTGTCCCAGCTTCTAGCCTTCTCTAGGGGTAGGAATCCACCACCCTTAGCCCAGGAATGAGCTGGGTTCACCAAGGGACTCCAGACCTAGAAAGAGGCAATATCAACAGGGCAGGGCAGCTCTATTTGTGAACCCATCCCTGTATTTTCTGGTGGGTAATAGGCTTTTTTTCAGCCTATTACCCAAAGGAAAAAAATTGGTCAGCCCTTGAAAAACCCAGATACAAACTTAGAAATGGGTATCCAAACCTCTGTGTGACTATGAAATTCCAGCTGATTTGGGCACGGTGGCGTGTACACCTGTCATCCCAGCATCCTTTGGGGCTGCAAGAAGGATCTCCAGTTCAAGGCCAGTCTGGGTTACCTATGAAGACCTTGCCTTATCCTTCAAATCTGGAGAATACAGAAAAGCATCACAAGGGCCGGCAAGATGGCTCATCTGCTAGAGGTGCTTGTGGTGTAAGCCTGACAACCTGAGTTTGATCCCAGGGACCCATGTGACAGAAGGCGAGAAGACACTCCTGCGACTGGTCCTCTGACCTCCACTCGGGTGCTGCAGTGCTGCCCCACCCCCACGCGATTGACATTTTTACCAAGAAGAAAAGTATAACAGAGCAAATTGCACTTTCAGAACTGTAGGTGGTTGGGACAAACCTAGAATGACCTAGAATGGAGGGAGCCAGCCTTGTCTGAGGTCCTTGGGTGGATGGGATGCAGAATGATCTTTCCGTGGAGGCTCCGGCCTGGTAGCTGCAGCCCCTCATTGGATCTTGAGCAGAGCCCACTGCCAGGCCTCAGTTTCCCCTTCAGACGCTCCCCAGGGTCCAGAGTGATAAGAATATGCCGAGAATAAATCAAGTAGTCACTAAATGGTGGTGGTTACCCTTTTATTTTTTAGCATACATCCGTTTGTACATTTGCTTCTGTACTTGGGCACGGGATGACACGGGTCACATGCGATGGTTGGATCACAGCCTAAAGAAATTGGTCCTCTCCCTCCACCATGTGGGTCCCCAGGCCTCAAACTCTGTCCTTCAGGCCAAGTGCCTTTACCCACCGAGCCGCGTGGGTCACCTTGTGATGATTATTTTGAACTGTCCCCTAAAGTTCCAAGATGGGAACCTGAGACTATACACTGGAGGTCATGAGATCATTCTCTGCTTGGGAAGACATCTCTTCCACCCGGCCAGTCCTTGGAGGCCTGGTCCTTATTGCCATCTGCCCTGGGACAAGGCCACAGGTAGCTTGCTGTGGATGCAGGTCAAGAACCAGGCTCTGAGCCACCACTATGGACAGGGTGTATGTGTACAGGGACTTTCTAGCCCCTGGCATGTGGAGAGAAGCCCCTGGTCCCCAGCTTGCATGGCCACTGATACCCCTACAGATGATCTAGTGACTCTGACTGGCTTTGGGGGAGTTAGGACCAAATCCTGTATCAAGGGTCTCAATGTCTGTATCCCCGCCCACTGCAGTCACAGCTTGCTGGCCAGTGGTCATCAGCCCCAGGGGCCTGAACTCTGGAAGGAAATCTCAGGGTCACAGGGTGTCTGATGTCTTCACCCCTTGCGGACTGGCTTTGTATTCACACTAGAAGTGGCGGAGGGTGTACGGAGGGTCTAGGAAGGTACTGGCTGGCCTGGTAGGAGCCCTAGGCTCAGATTCCATAAAGTTGGCCCTCAGAGAGCTCAGGGTCTGGTCCTTGGCACCTGAGGGTGTTCATGGCAACTGTGGTAAGCAGGTGGGGGCTCTTCCAGGGTGCGCCAGATGACCCCGAGTTTGCCTTCTAGAATCTGGCTTAGAAAACCTGGTCCCTCAAGCCCCAGGCATCCCCTTTGCAATGTCCGTCCACCTTAGGGACAGCCAGCTCAGGCACAGGGTGGCAGGCGGCTCTGGCCTTCACCCTGCACCCCTGCTCTCACCCAGCCCCGGCCTCCCCAGCCACAACCATTCTTTTCTAGGATTCCGAGAGGGCCTGCCTCTGGTTTTTAGTTCCTCCCTGCCCAGGCCCCCCGAAAAAAAGCACGTAGAACTGTCTCCCGGGTAGCTGCGCCTTTCCTAAGAGACCAGGGAAGGCCCCGGGAGTCCTATCTGGCTGCCCACCGGGCCGAGGGAACCCTCTCTGTTCAGCAGAGCCATCTGCCGCCAGCACTGCGAGTCTCCGGCAGAAGCTGCAGCGACAAGCCCGCTATGTCACCGCAGTTATCAACAGAACACCACATCTGCCTACCCTGACACCAACAATGGTAGGCCATTTAGTCAGCCCCCCTCCCCTGGCCACGGACAACAGCTTCCCGTATTATATTTTCTTACTCAATTAGCACTATCGTCCTTCCGAAATGGAGGCCAATTTTCCCATAATGACATCATTGTTAGGGAAGTGGTGGCGGGCTGGGCTGTCACCGGGGCGCTGGCTGGCGACAGGTCCGTCTCTCTCCACTAACCCTGACAGGGAAGGGACGGGACCAGGGGTGGGAAGGGAAGGGACGGCCTATCCTCGGCCACCCCTTCACCTCCGACCACAGACATTGTTTCCGACAGTTCTCAGGAGCAGTGTGGCGGAAAATTGAGTCCAGATTCATTAGGGTTGCCAGTGTGCCGCTCAAGTCAGTTAAATTGATACATTTCCTAACGAAATTGAAGTGCTTTGTGCTGCCAGCGGAAAGCCGGGTGACCCGCCTCGGCCCGCTGAGCAGCCGAACGCGCTGACGGATCCATTAGGCGGCCCAGCCCCGGCCCTCTCCCTCCGTTCCTGGCCCCGGCGCTGTAAATCTCAGCCAATTTCAGCCCTAATCATCATTATAAACGCTTCCTCCCTTCCTCCCCATGCCCCTGCCCGCGCCTCCGCCTCCACCGACACACAGTCCCCGGTGTCACCAAGCCCTGCAAGCCTGCAGGGTCGGCAGACCTGGTCTGGGAGGGGGGGTGTCCCCAGACCTTCACACCCAAGGAACAGCTCCCCTGAGGAGAGACTCGGTCTGTAGGCAGTGGGCCCCTATCACAGATGCAGAAACTGAGGCAGGGGCTAGTAGCGTGGGAAGGGGCACTGTTGGGACTGGGCATGTTAGGCTGCTTGTTGAGCATTCCTGGAGCCTTGGGGGTGGGGGTGGGGTCGGTCAAGCTGGGCACCAAATAAACCGGGAGTGGTGGTGCGTGTCTGTAGTCCCAGTACTACAGAGGTGGAGACAGGAGGATCAGATGTCACTGTCATCCCTGGCTACAGTGTGTTTGTGGCCAGCCTGGGCTACACAAGCTCCTGTCTACAAAAACAAACCACTATCACCACCACTAACAACAGTGACAACAATGACCTAAAAAACAAAAAAACAAAAAACAAAAACAAACAAACAACCCCCTCCCAAAAAAAACCCAGAAAAAATAATAAGAAAAAAATAAAATACTCCCAGCATATTTCTGTTTGTTTGTTGAGACAGGGTCTCCCTATGTAGTCCTGGCTGGCTTAAAACTCACTATGTAGACCAGGATGGCCTGGAACTCATAGACATCCTCCTGCTTCTGCTTCCTAAGTGGTGGGATTCCCGGTACAGGCCTTGGCCACTACCACCAATGTTGCTTTTAATGGAAATACAGAGACCGTCTATAAATGTCAGATGGACATCATTCAGGAAGCCACTCTCAGGGGGAGGGATAGAACGTTCTAGAAACCCCTGATTTTCCTCCCCACGGTCGATGTACTCCAAGAGGGTAACTTCTGCTCCATCTTTTATCACTTGAAATTCTTCTTTTATTCTTGAAACACGATCTTATTAGGTAGCCCAAGCCGGCCTTGAACTCATGGCAATCCTCCTGCCTCACCCTTCTGAGTACTAGGTTATAGTTGCACCAGCACACTCAGCTATCACTTGATTTTATTTTCTGGTTTTTTGTTTTGTTTTCTGTTTTTCTTTTTTTGTTTTTCCCAAGGCTGAGGATGGACCCAGGGCCTCATCATGACAGACACAAGCTCTCCCTCTAAGCTCCGCCCCCAGCCCTGTCCCTCACAGCTGGGCTCTATCTGCGCAGACTCTAGCCCTGGGCTTCTTTGGTTTGGACGGTATGGTTGGATGTAGCGTCTACGAGACTCCCGTATGCTGTCTGCCGCTGCAGCCGGTTCTTTCTTCACTGCTGTATAGTACTCCATCGCGCTCCTGTGCCAGTCTACCTACCTCTTCCCTGGCTGCTTTCAGTCTGAAGCTATGATGACGGTTCTTTACTGTCTTGGCATTTATTTTGCCGTCAGCCCCATCTCCCCAATTCCTCCATCTCTGTTCACAGAGCTGGTCTCCTTGCTCTTCCATTCCCTCCTCCCCTTATGGTTCCTCTCTGCCTCTCTTCTTCTCCCTCCTCCTTCTTTCCCCCTCCTCCTCTTTCTTCCTCTTCTCTTTGCCCCCTCCTCCCACTGCCTTCTATCCCCCTCTTCTTCCTCCTCCCCTCCCTCCTTCTTGTCCACAAGTTTGAACAGGAAGTTCCACAGCACCATGAAGATTGGCAGCCAGGAGGTGGGACTTCCCCGACAGGACACTTAGACACTTTAGGGGTCCCTAGGACAGCACCACACTATGACATCAGCACAACGAGCCATTAGGAGACCCCAGGGAGTCATCCACATGAATGCCACTGACTCCTGTGGCCACAGAGTCCTGAGCTGTGGAAGGTGGCTGTGGGAATGTGACTTGCGTGTAAAATACATACCAGGTCACTCTGTGGAAATGTGACCAACTGGGTTGATATTTTTTACATGGATTATATCTTCAAAAATCATATTTTGGAACCATTATGATAAATTATTATTAAATAAAATATTTTAATCAACTTCACCTCCCTATTTGGTAACTTTTATTTATTTTATTTTATGCGTGTGAGCGTTTGCCTGCATGTATGCATATGCTCCCCATGTGTACCAGTGCCCAGACGAGGGAGGGCATCAGACCTCTGGGAACTGGCATGTGGGTGCTGAGAACCAAACCCCCATCCTCTGCAAGAGCAGCAAGCACTCTTAAGCACTGAGCCATCTCTCAAGCACCTTATCTACCGGTCTGTCTGTCTGTCTGTCTACCTTTAATACGTGTGCGGTGTATGCATGTGTGTATGTGTGTATGGGTGGGTATGCATGTCAGTATGGAGATGAGAAGTCTCTTCCTCATGCACTTTCTGCCTTAGTTTTAGAGACAAAGTCTCTCTTTGAACCTGAAGCTCTCCACTTTCGCTAGGTTGGCTGGCTGGTAAGCTCCAGAGTTCTGCTTGTCCTCAACCAGAATCGGATTTATAAGTGAGTACTGCCTCGCCAAGATCTTTACATAATACTGAGGATCCAAACTGAGGGCCTCATACTTGTGTGGTAAATACTTTACCCACTATCTGTCTCCTTGGCACTCCAAACGTGTTTCTATTTAAAAACTAAAAAACTGAAATCATGTTCCCTTCACATGAAATCTGATATTTTAAGGTGCATTCTGTGGCTTGGGACATAAGTCAACAGTAGGGGCCTTGCCTAGAATCCCCCAGTGAGGATCTGGAGGCATGGCTGAGTGGTAGAGTTCATGCCTAGAATCTCCCAGTGAGGGGCTGGGGTGTGGCTCAGTGGTAGAGCACCTGCCTAGAATCCCCCAGTGAGGGGCTGAGGGTGTGGCTCAGTGGTAGAGCACCTGCCTAGAATCCCCCAGTGAGGGGCTGGGGTGTGGCTCAGTGGTAGAGTGCTTGCCTAGTTTGCAGTAAGTCTCAGGTTTAATCTCCAGTCACAAACAAACAAATAATAAATGTATAAATAAGCAAATGAATAAAATAAAAATAAAGAATATAACATCACTCATTATATAAAACACACCAGCAGTAAGTGTGCATACTCCCTCTGTCAAGTTCTAGAACATTCTCACAGTCCCCACCCACTGTCATTCCTCATTCCTCCTCCCTGGTCTCTCTGTCCTGTGGCAGTTCAGGGCCCACATCCTGAGCAAGGCAAAGAGCCAGGGAGGGCTAAGTGCAGAGAGATGACTTGACAAGCCACCAGTGCTATGAAGGATTGGGGTTGCCTCAGGGAAGTCTGGGCCCTGAGACCCCAGGACTGTATGACAGCAGGCCAGTGGTGGTATGGGAATGGGAAGGTCTCTCTTCCTACTGGGGTCTGTGTGTGAAAATGTCTGCATCCTCACATGGCTGGGGAGGCGGGCAGTAGGGCCTGGAGGCCTGTGGTGACTTCACACGCCATGAGGGGGGGGAGCTGTCTCACCTCTGAACCTGAAGATTTGGAGGGGAGGGCTGACTCTTCGATGTCTCTCTCTCCCCCTCCCTCTCCCTCTGCTCCCCCCCCGCCGTGTGTGTGTGTGTGTGTGTGTGTGTGTGTGTGTATGTGTGTGTGTGTGTGTGTGACAGGATCTCTCTGTATAGCCCTGGCTTTCCTCAAACTCACTATGTAGACCAGGCTGGCCTTGAACTCACAGAGATCCATCTGACTCCCAAGTGTTAGGATTAAAGACATGTACCACCACTGCCCGGCACAAACTACTCAGTCTTAACCAGCTCATAAGTGAGACTCTACTTGGTGTGTTTGATGTTTAGGTCCGTGTTTTCTGGGGACCATGGAGTTATCAGGCCTGGTACTGTTCTTGCAAAGCCCTCAGCCTAGATCAGCATAGACCAGCATAGACCAGCACTCAGCAGCTGAACCATGGCTGGGGGACAACACCTGTCAGGACTTCCTTAAGATAGCCAGAAACCACCTCTGGGAAGTAAGAAGCCCTCTCATGATCTGTTGGGAACTCAGTTTATCAGTTTAAGAGGGTCCTGGAGCCCTAGAACTGAAATAGATGATAATCCAGAGATGAGGGATCCAGCCATATGTCCCTCAAAAGTCACATTCACCTGTGAGGGCTACAGTGCCCCCGTATACTTTCGGGGCTCAGGCAGTCAACCCTGAAACACGCCAAAGCTATGAAACCCAGGGAGGGGTATCAGGACACGAAGGGACATAGTTTACTTAGAGGCCACCTCATCCTGGGTCACCTGGTCTGGGCAGATCCGGGCCTGGACCCCAAGTGAGGCCAGCAGAGTTGTTTACAGATAGCATGTTCCGGGAATCATGGCTGCGCCATGGTCCTCAGTGATCAGTTCTGCCTATCTGTAGCTCTGTGGTCAGGGGTACGGCGGGTATCTTGGTGGGTAAGAGGGGTGAATGATCAGGGTGGGGTCCCCCAGGGTCTGTGGGGCCTGGAGCTGGCCTGGCTGGAAGGGGCAAAAGAGTGCATAATGGGGAAGGGAGCCCCCGAGGACCTATAGAACCAGCTCCCCTCCCCCTGGTTGGGTGGACATCAGTTTACACTTCTCAGGGATGTTTAGAAGGGATATTTATGGTGGCAGGAAAGAGCTGGCTTAGGGTTCTGGTGAGCTGGGGAGGCAACAGTATTTCCCATTGAAGGGAAGCTCGGAGCTCTTAACAGATCAATAAGTGCACTCAGTCGATGGCCACAGGGCTTTCGAGGGAGGCAGGACCCTCCACCCCCACCGCCCCGCCTCTTCAAGGGGGGGTGTCTCCATGGGCACAGCAGGAGTCTGCATCCTGATTGCCTGGGTCTTCCCAGTGGCATGGGGTCTCAAGCTCTCTGCACCCACCAAGGGAAAGGTCTTTCAAGGTGGATGTAATGTAGCTGAGATGTTGAGCCCACACCCTGTATCCAGCTAGGGGTTGTCAGGAATGACTACCCTCACAATGGCTCCATGTCACCCATGGACACAGATGGGCTGTGGGTTGTCAGTCACTTGACAAATTGGTCCTTTGGGTAGAAGGAGGATGCTAGAGATTGAATCCAGGGCCTCTTGCAGGCTAGGCCAGTTATCTCCTAAGCCACACCCCCAGCCCCTCCCTGGACAGTTCTAGGCAGGTTCTCTACTAGTGAGCCACACCTCCAGCCCCTCACTGGGGGATTCTAGGCAGGTGCTCTACCACTGAGCCACATTCCCAGCTCTTTTTCCTTTTTATTATGAGACAGGGTCTCAGCCGCTGAGGATGGACTCACTCTGTTACTAGGCTTGACTTGAGCCTTCCTGATCCTCCTGCCTCAGCCTCCTGAGGAGGTGGGATGACAGCCCTACTCCTTCTTAGAGGAAGTCTGAAGGTAGTATAAGTACCCACTCCAGACAGGATAAACAGACAACCCTGGACATACCTGTGTCATCCTGCCCACTAGTTCACCTAGGGATACAGAGCTCTCTGAATGCAGAGACTGAAGAGTTCTCCCTTATAATTTATATCTTTATTTGAAGTTTGTTTTAAAAATTAAAAGCAGGCTTAAGAACTTCTCCATCAAGCCAATTGTAGTGGCGCACGTCTTTAATCCCAGAATGTGGGAGGCAGAGGCAGATGGATCTCTGAGTTGGAGGCCAGCTTGGTCTACAGAGTGAGTCCCAGGACAATCAGGGCTACGTAGTAAGATCCTGTCTCGTGACCTCAAAAACAGCAACAACAACAAAAAGAACTTCTCCATGAAGTAGTATTTTGTCATGTCAGATAACAGTTCCCCCTAACATATGAGGGCTGTGTGTTGCAACCAACCAGGCTGAGGGTAATATGCCATCACAGCTTTTGAAGACCTCACACAAGAAAGATGTCAGAGTCACGAAGTGAGCTGGCTCAGATCAGTACTTGAGAGACTGAAGCAGGAGAATTACTGTGAGTTTGAGGCCATCATGGGCTATAGCATGAGACCCTCCCTCAGAAAAAGTAAAAATTGTGCTGGAAAAAAAAAAACAAAAAGAAGAAGAACTAGGTGCATAGTTCAGTGGTAGAGCCCCTGCCTAGAATCCCCCAGTGAGGGGCTAGGGTGTGGTTCAGTGGTAGAGCCCCTGCCTAGAATCCCCCAGTGAGGGGCTAGGGTGTGGTTCAGTGGTAGAGCCCCTGCCTAGAATCCCCCAGTGAGGGGCTGGGGTGTGGCTCAGTGGTAGAGCCCCTGCCTAGAATCCCCCAGTGAGGGGCTGGGGTGTGGCTCAGTGGTAGAGCCCCTGCCTAGAATCCCCCAGTGAGGGGCTGGGGTGTGGCTCAGTGGTAGAGCCCCTGCCTAGAATCCCCCAGTGAGGGGCTGGGGGTGTGGTTCAGTGGTAGAGCACCTGCCTAGAATCCCCAGTGAGGGGCTGGGGGTGTGGTCAGTGGTAGAGCACCTGCCTAGAATCCCCCAGTGAGGGGCTGGGGTGTGGCTCAGTGGTAGAGCACCTGCCTAGGATCCTCCAGTGAGGGGTTGGACCGGAGTGGTCTGGGACTGACTGTTAGGGCTGCAGCAGGAAGTCACTGTTCACTGGTATGAGAGGGAGCTGTGGGCTGGGAGTGGGAGGCAGCGATGACACTGTTCTGTGAAGGCAGAGGAGAACACAGTGGCCCTCTAGTCTACCAGCACAGGGTGAAGCACTGGACATGTACCTGGCCCTGGCTCTGACTCCCATATGGCTCGGGATTCTGTCTCTTTGGGTGTTTCCTGCTGAGTCCTGCCCCCAGCCCAGGGCTGGTCTTCACGATACCTGAGGGACCAGTAGCGGCTAAAATCCTCTAAGCAGACGTGGATTCAGCAGGATGCTCGGATCAAGGTCTGCCTGGACCACATAGCCGGTTGCCCTCCATGGACAACTGGGGCTGGACCTGACACCCATGGGGGCCTAAGGAGGCAACCACATGCAATTGACCTTCTCCATCCAGTGTATGGTCCCAGATGCCTTCTCAAGGGCTTGAGCCTCAAGGACGGGTGAAGGGGATGTATACAGGCTGAAACACACGGTCTGTTGAGCAATGGTGGACAAGCTAGGCATAGTGACACACACGTACATCTGTCATACTAGCACTGGAGGGCAGCGCTGAGGCAGGAGGGTCCTGAGTTCAAGGCCAGCCTGGGCTACCCCAGTCAGACCACGTTTCAAAACATCCTAAACAGACCTGAGCATGGTTGTACCATTTCGTAAACTTTGTATTTGGGAATCTGAGACAGGATAGGAAATCAGAGTACAACGTGGATGTTATTTCAAATAACTGAAGATTGGAGATGATGTTCAGCCATGGAGCCCTTGCCTAGCATGCCCAAAGCCCTGGGTTTCATCCCTAGCAACACTTAAAAAAAAAGGAAGAGGGGGAAAATATAAAGAAATGCATGGAAGATCCCACGTGGCTGCCGTGTGAAGCTGTCCTGATTAACACCCACTGTGTGCTGGCTATTCATCTTGGCCTTGAGACAGATACTCCTCTTGTCTCCACTTCACAGATGGGAAAACTGAGGCTTGGCAGTTCCCACATGCCAAACAGACTCTTTTTCTAGGGCTGTGATGGGGCAAACATTCCAAGTCGTGTTTCCTCTCCTTCTGCCACCTCTTCACTCTGTCCCATAGAAGCAGCATGCTTGGCCATGGAAAGCCAGTAAGTAGCCCTTGCCCAGCAGCCTCATGCCAAGGAGCATCGTAGAAGCCCAAGGAGCCAGTGTGTCAACTGCTTACCACGGAGCTGCCCCCGGGAGCTGCTCCACTGACTTGTTGCCAGGGCAGCCTGGGCATGGAGTGGGCTTCTTCTTCTGCATCTGGCCAGGATTTTGCCATAATTAAATACCCCCTGCTGTGGCTACGGGGCAGGGCTGCACAGGAAGATGGGAAGTTCTAGATCCTGTGGGCACAGCCCCAATATCCGGGTGTCCCTCTGAGAACCTTCCCATCCTACACACTGAGCTGGCCCGGGGACCCTCCCATCTTTGAGCTGCGACAGATCGAGCAGGAAGGATGACACCTCTCTAGCCTGGCAGGGCTGGTGGCTGGTCGCCCGTCCTCATTCCTCGGCATCAGTACCCTTAGGAGGTCCGAACTTTCGGCAGCTCCCAGCTCCCAGCCGAGCACAGACACCCAAGGACACTACGTAACTGGCAGATTGGCAAAGAGCAGGCCAGGGCCAGGACTCAAGCCCCGTTAATTCCATCCCTGGTCTAATTAGCCCTAATATCACCCCGATTCTCTCTGACACCTGGAAGTCCTCTGGCTAGTGCCTGGGTGCCCAGCACTCTGCCTGCCCCTCCCCATGACCTCCATTGCACCCTACCCCCCCAATACACCCACGACTTCCTCACCGAAACGGGTAATCCGAGCAGCTGGCTCCCTGTCTTCTGCTTTTTTTTTTTTTTTCTATTTTGAATTCTGGTAACTGACAATTTAACCTAAAAATCTTCTGTGTTTCCAGCTTGTACAGTGGTAAATAGAGATTGACAGTTTATTTTCACGTTCCCCCGGCTGGAGGGGAGGGCAGCCAGGCGGCGGGGGAAACCCATTTGAAAGAAATACTTGCGGGTCCCTGACAGACTCCAGACTGGGCCGTCGTCGCCCGCCTTGGCAATCTGAGGGACCTGTCACAGTGTGTGATCGGTCTTTTTACAAACACAAACGCCGCTGATTTCTTATCAAATGTAAAACCGGCTCGGCTCTTTCTTAAACGGTTACCGCGAGCATGAAATTGACATTGTGAATCACCAGTGACAAGGGGCTGTCTGGGCTGTAATTGATCCGTGCTTAGGAGGAGGCTGGGCCGGCCCTGAGCCCTCCCCAGACCCCAGAGCCCCCCAGGCTGAGCCCCAACCTCAGATCTCTGTCAATGGGAAAAAACCGAGAAAACCTGTGATTCATATCCCGGCCATTTTTTTTCCACTCTGCGATCCTCCGGAGGTGTCAATTCCAATTTCTACAGCCTCATCATTACCTACATCAAACGGCTGTAATTGGTGGCTACAGAAATTTATCCTCCAAAAGGAGAGAGAGAAAAAGAGATAGAGAGAGAGAGAGATAGAGATAGAGAGAGTTGTCAAGATGGGGAAAGGGTGTTTCAAATGAGATTTTGGAGACTGCAGCACCACCCTTGAAGTTGGCAGGGAAGAGAGGGAAAGGAGGTGAGGTCTGGCAAGGTGTGGGTGTCACAGAACAGTCACGAACCCTGTTCCAGGGCAGCATCGCGGTTGTAGCGATGCCTGGCAACCCTAGAGGTCTTCTCCCTGCCAGGCTACAGTTGGTACTGCTGGAAAGTGTGGCTATCTATACACCAGACAGAGGGAGTCATCCCTGTAGTCAAGGCCACTTTACAGAAGGGGAAACCGAGGCCCAGAGCACGGCCTCCCAGCCAGCTTAGAGCCTCTTCCTTTAGGGCTTTCCCACTTATGTCTCTGGATCCCCTGTTCCATGTGTCCCCAAGTGCTCTGTCTGCTAAGAGGGTTATGCTAGGCTGGCTATGAAACCTGGATTTGTCTCTCAAGTCGTAGAAGAGGGCTGGGACGCTGGCCTCAACCTCTCTTCCTGCAGTGCTGGCTACCGTCCTCCTGGCCTGGAGGGACCAACAGGAGGCCAGACTTACCCTCCAACCTGACCCAGTCTGCTTTGACTGCAATTCCCAGCGCCAAGCAGTGCCCACGCTCACCTCCCCCTGAGTCCCGCGCCCCGTCCAGCAGCTCCCTGGACGAGTGTATTTATGTCTGTGTTTTTTTTTCCATTTGAATTTCTCTGACTGATGAAACGATGATGGGAAATTACACACGCAGCGACCGTGCCCGCAGCAACCCGCGGCAAGGCTACCCGCGCCACCGGGCACCGTGCCAGCTCTCCGAGCTCCTCGTACACACTGCAGGAAGTCACCCAAGCACCACAACTTCTCCAGGTGGGGAACCGAGGCCACCCACAAGCCTGTTTCTCGCCACAGTACTGCAAAGCCCGAGGCTGCCTGACGCACCCCCTGAAAATCCATCCTGAGAGGCTCTGGCTGGAAGTGTCTGAGGCCTCTAGAACCGAGTGCCTGGTTTCTCCAGAAAGCCGGGCTCCCTCTCCTTTGCGTGTTGCCATGGTTACTCCAAAATGGTGCCTATCCTTTTACCTTGGCCCCTTGGAAGCTCAGCGCTAAATCCTAATGGGTTATGCTGTAGCTATTGTTTGTTTTGTTTCAAGACAGGATCTCTCTGTAGTTCTGGATGTCTGCAACTCGCCATATAGACCAGGCTGGTTTCAACTCTGTGCCTCTCCGGGGCTGGGATTAAAGGTGTGTACCACCGGGCCTGGTCCATTTTTCTGGTTTTTTGTTTGTTTGTTTTTTTTTTTTTTTTTTAGTTGAGACAAGATCTCAGGTATCCTAGACTCAAAGTTGCTATGTAGCCCAGGATGACCTTGAACTCCTCATTTTTTTGCCTGACCCTCCCAAATGCTGGGGCTTACAGGCATGCACCACCACATTCGGTTTGTGGTGCTGGAGATAGACCCCAGCGATTCCTGCACGCGCTCTACCTGCTCAGCAGCGCTCCCAGTCTCCGGAGTCGGGTTTTTTTTTTTTTTAACAATTCTGTGCAGCTCTACCCCTGAATGCTGAGCTCACTAATGTCCTAAATCCTAGAGACTGGCATGGGGTCTGAGTAGATGTGCAGAGTCGGAGCATCACCACGGGAGGGGACACCCACTGTCTTCGCATCATCTTCTCAGTGCCCTGCCCAGGGATCCCGTATGGATCCCAAGAGGGGGAGCTCTTGGCAAGACAGACTTTCAATGTTGGTGGCGTGAGTGGCGTGGGAGGCTCTTGGAGGGGTGACAAGGTGGTACTAGGGAGGGCAGCCCTCAAGAGACTGACGGGAACTGAGGGAGGCATTGTTTAGCTCAGGGTCAGCAAATATGTTTCATCTTTTGCTGGCTTTTGATTGACAGCAGCTTTCTGGAGTGTTGTGTGAAGAAGGATTCCGAGGGCTTGAGAGATGGCTCAGTGGGTAAGAGTGTGAGCTTAAGGACCCGAGTTCAAATCTCCAGCAATCACGTACAAACAAAGCCAGGTGTAGCCATGGGCACACCTGTCACCCCGGTGCTGTGGGAGGGGGTGGGGAGCCAAGAGAGTCACTGGGGTTTGCTGGCTGCCAGCCTCTCTCCAGGTTCAGTGAGAGATCCTGTCTCAAGGGAGTAAGGTGGAAAGTAATAGATAGAGCAGGGCCCCTGAGGTCCCTCTCCGACCTCTGCTGTCTGCGAAAGAGGGACTGGACAGGAGCTACCACTGCTGGTTCCTGTCATCCCATCTCTGGGATCAGGGGTCAGGCTGCACGGAAGCCCAGCTGTTAGAAAGTTCCCATGTTGGCTGCTCTTCGAGGTCTCTCTTGTAGTTAGAGGCGTTCAAAGGTTCTGGGGTGACCTCCAGGGACTCTGTGTCTCTTTGGCTTGGAGTGGGAGCCTGGCAAGCTCAGGGAGGGCAGGAGAAACTGAAGGCAGAGAAACTGAGTCACACAGAGTTAGAGTCAGCATGAGATGTACCCTATGCGTGACTCTAACACCCCCCACCCCCCCACCCCCCGCCTTGGGAAGCCTTGAGAGCCTTGGAGGAGCTCAGATGTCCTGCCCGGGTTGGCGGCTACCTCCCTAGTCCAGACTCTGAACTGAGCTGGTGTCTCCAAATCCCACAGCAGAACTCCCTGGGGTGGGCCAGGCTGGGCTGGCATCTCTGAGAGAGCGGGAAAGGGAGGAGGGCAGCCAAAACTTTAAGGTATATGAACTGTGAAATTAAATGGAAATACTCAAATAAGGAATGGCATAGCAACATAAGCAAAGATGTTTACCAGGCCTTGAAGTTAAATACAGATTTTTTCATAAACCCCAAACACAAGAGGCAATAAAGTTCTGTGGAATGTTAAATATAATTTACAGTGGAAAAAAATGTTCCTTGCTGTCATAAACCCTCCAGAGGCGTGTCACTTTGGGTGCCCAGGAAGCTGGGTTGTCCTGCCCCACACCCTGCGTGGCACAGGCTTGCTAGACACCTTCAGCCCCCGTAGAGCTATAGAGCCCTGGGGTGCCTGAGCAGGTTGGCCTCAGCCTGGCTGTCAATCACCTCTTCCTTGAGTGACAGGGTACCTCCATGAGCCCTGGGAGGTTGACAGGGCGCCAGACATGGAGGATGGTCTGATGGACTGAGGAATCCTGGTCCTTTCCAGCCTTGGCTTTGGGTAGTCATTTACACTGTGGTGAGAATGAGCTTCTCTATTGTGAGCCTCCTGGGACAGTAGCTTTCCTTCTGCTATGGATGTGGGCTGTGGATCTGAGACCTCATCATTTGGCTTGGACAGGACTACAGACAAAGGGAGCTGCTTAGAGCAGAGCCCTTCTCCAGGGTAACTGTGGTTGGAGATGGCTTTCCAACCTTGCAGGGCTCTCTGGGGAGCAGCCAAGGTGTGAGGTTCTCATGGGGGAAAATCCATCTGGGTCAGCAGCCCCACAGTCCAGAGGTATGGTGTGTGTGTGTGCATGTGTGTGTGTGTGTGTGTGTGTGTGTGTGTGTATGTGTGTCCCCACAGAGGGGTATGTATCTGACAAGTGCTGGGCCAGGAGCCTGTAAGTGCCTGTGTTAATATGTGGGAATAGAGAGGTATATTGTGTGTCTCTTAGAGGGCCATGTGACATCAGTGCTTGTCCCTGGGTAACCCTGGACCTGCTTCCCTGAATTATATGATGGCTTCTGGGGTCCTTAAGTAGTCTCACTGGAAAAGATGCTCATTCTCACCATAGTGTAAATGAGTACGAGTCTTCCTTTTTGTGACAGGGCTGGAGTACCAGGCCTAAGGCACCCTAATCTCAGCCACCCTGAAGCCCTGTCCCCTGCCACCTCGACACTGGGGCTGCAGAGGAGTGGGTCAGGCCTACGGGCCCTAATAACAGTGTTAGCGTTCAGCCCCACGCCTCTGACCCGCCTCTGCACGAGCACAGGTGTGCAGGTGTGTGTCCACACACCCACTTCACACATGGTGTTGGGTTCCAGGCCCTGCTGCTGGGAGCTGGGGACCTGGGGTACCAGGTGTGGCGGTCCCTTCTTGGGTGTGTGTTAGAGGGGACCATGGCACTCTCATCTGGAGGGCTAGCCAAGAAGCAGCCCCAGCAGCCAGGGTCTGTGTGGCCAATCGATTTCCGTCCCCATCAGCTGGGCATCAGAGGAGGGGCCTGGCCCAAGATGGACCACCTGGGTCCCAGGGCCTCAGGGTTCTCTTGGGACAATACTGTTGGGGCAATGGGGAGGTGGTCCCCCGCCCCTCCTGCTGCCTCTCCCAGGGCCCCTGTCCCCTGGTGGCTCCTCAGCAAGTATATTTCCACACCCCCAGCTTTCCTAATTTATGCGCCTTGGTGGCGAGGAGAGTGTGGGGGGGTATTTTCTTTAAAAACAAGATGGCTGTGAGAAAAGCGACAGTGGCCGGAACCGCTGGCTAGTTAGTGCTGAAGACTTGAGCTGCAGGCACGCAGCTGCAGAACCAAAAACAAACAAGCCACACGCAGAGCAGAAGCTCTGCAGCCAGGGGCCCTCATACGGGTGTGGGGGAGTTGGGGTGCAGTTTCCCCCAGGGGCATAAAGTCCCAAGGAGGACATTACAGCAGGCAAGCTTCACACCCTCCATGGGTGTGAGAGCCTCTGGAAAGAGAGGGAGAGAGGACTCCTCCCTCTGGCAACCCTGGGAAAAGGTCCCTGGAGGGAAACAGGGGTCGGAAAGGCTTGTGGGAACCCAAATCCTGCCTAGTAATTTAAGCTTGCTGTCTCCTGTCCTGTCCCCTAGAAAGATGGGGAACAGCTGGTCACCCACAGCTTCTAATAAATCCCAGCAGCGGAGGAGGGACAACGCCTGGAGCAGGGACAGCCAGCCGCCCTACGGTCCCCAGACACGGACCCATGAGCAAAAGCCATGGATCTTTGGGTCTGTCCAGAACCCCTGGGGTTCTGGTCACCAGAAGAAGAGGCTGTCGCTGACCCAGCAGCCTTTGTCTGGGGTGCACCGGGCTGTGCCAGGTGGGGAGGTTGGGGGTCTGGAGGTGGGGGGGACAGGCCTTGACTCCTTTGTGTAGCCAAGTTCTATGCGCTTTGTGTAGCACCGGGCGAACTTGCGCCTCCAGCCCGGGATTAGAGAAATCCGAGAGTGTTTTTTTCTGCATGCCTGCCCGCTCCCGGGCGCCCACGGCCTGCTGGGTAACTGCCTATTATCCTCTGGTTCCACTCCAGTGCCCTCCCCAATAAAACTTTTCATATCCTTATAAACGAACTCGATTGCCGTGTTATAAACATTTACACTGCACTAACAGATCATCTCCGTACATCGGAATTGGCTAAATTCCCTTTTCCAGATGAATATATTGAAGGAGATTACAGATATGATAGCTTTTCAGGCTGCTGAACCCAGAGAAATTAGTTTAGTGAGCACTTACAGGGGCTAAATTGGAACCATTAAATAGTGGATTAAATTGATGGCGTTTTCATTGTCTGTCCTTCGGTACCGCTGTAAAATCAATTAGCCGGCACCAGCCCATTCTCCCTACACAGTGATGGTCGCCCCCTCAGGACCCTGATGCGAAACCTACCAGTAGCCGAGAGTTCGGGGACACACCTGTGAATGCCCGGGCACAAGACAGCACCGGGACCTGGATGCCAGGGATGAGTCCTGATGCTCAGTGTCCTCGCAGGTCTCCCACCGGTGGCAGGGAGACACCAACAGCTGTCCCTCTGCAGGGTGTGTGGCGTGGTTGGAGTTGGGACTCTGTCTATGTTCCTGGGAGACCCAGTGAGTGAGGGTTTGGAGGGAAGTAAAAGTCTTGAAGGGCAGAGAAGGACATGCAAAAGGCACTCGCGGGAAGCAGAGACTTCGTGTTTGTTTTGTTTGTACGTCTTGAGACGGGGTCTAGCCTCAAATCACTACATAGCCAAAGGAGAGCCATCCTCCTGCTTCTGTCTCCTGAGTATTGGAATTACAAGTTCTGAAAAGCCTGGCTCTTAAAAACTAACATGAAATAAATAAATTCTTTTTTTTGTAACTAGGCTGGCATTTATGCAGCAGAATTAATTCAGTAGGAGTTTGGTCAAAGCGAATACCAGGGCTGGGGATGTAGCTGAGTTGGTAGCCTGCTTACCTAGCATAGAGGAAACCCTGAGTTCCATGCCCAGTACTCCGTAGACAGGGTGTGGCCCTGCAGATCCAGACCCTGAACTCCTGAGTCATTTGCGAGTGCTGGGATTACAGGCACCACCATACCACTTTCGCACGTTAGAATAATTTTTTAAAAAGTAAGTTAATTTTTTATGGCATTTACTTATGTGCACGCGAGATGTTTGTGCCACGGTCGGTGCACATGTGGGGGTCCGAGGACTGTGTGCCTCAGACGGAGGAGACCGAGAACATGTCCTTCTCTCTTCCCAAGGACAGAAATCAGGTCATCAGAATTGGCCAAAAGCGCCATGCTATCTGTTGAACCATCTTGCCAGTTCAAGTCCAAAAAAAAAAAAAATTTTTTTTTTTTTTTTGAGATAGGCTCTCAGGTTGCCCAGGCTGGCCTTGAACCCACTATAAAGCTAAGGATAACCTTAAGCTCCCGATCCTCCTGCCTCCACCCACAGAGTGCTGGGATTACAGGTGTCTGCACCACCATACCTGGTTTATGCTGGAGATGGAACCCAGGCTTTGCACATGGCCGGGCAAGTGCTCTGCCCACCGAGTTGCATCTCCAGTCTCTGGTACTAGTTCTGACAGAGCTCGACTTGTGAGTCCTGGCTTTCCACACCAAAGTTTCCTGAGGGATCTATAGAAGCCATTGTGCCTTGGAAGACTCACCCCAGTCCCTGGGAACACCCCTTCCCCATGCAGGAGAAAGCTAGGGTTTGGGGCTCTGCTCTGCAAGCTGCTTTCCCCCTCCCTCAGTCACTTCCCAGCCCTGCGCAGTGAGGCTATTAGATGAGCAGTCCTAGGGGAACCATGCTGGGGTCTGGTCAAGTTCATGTTGATACCCCAGGGAACACTGATGACGTTGAGCCTGTCTTCATTACAGGTAGCTTGCAGTAGAGTCTCCCTTGTAGGCCTAGGGTGGGTCCTGGGGTTCTGAAGAGAAGGGTGGACAGGTTGACAGAACACAAGGATGTCCTACTGTGTGCACATGCCTGGGACTTCCTGGAGTCTGTGAGCAAGGGTGCTTGGGTACTTGTCCCAATCCCAGGAATCCAGGAATAGGCTCATTGTCCTGAGAATTTCTGTGGACATAATGTCCAGGGGTCATGGACAGGGCTTGGGGTGGCTGGATTCCTGTCATCCCCTTTCCTCTACTGCAGCCCCCCTTTCTCCTCCTTACCCCCCTCCCACCTCCCACCAACCTGTCTCTAGGTCAGCTGCCCCTGAACCTGGGCAGGGCAGGATATCTAATGGATCTCAGCCAGATGTATGGGCTTGGGATGGAAGAAGTCAGCTGGACCAAGATGCAGACCTTGGAAACCGAGACTGATCCTGTAAACTCAGACTGAGCTGTTGCTGGGCCCAAGCTGGGCTTTCCTCTTGTTCTAGAACATCTGCTACAGAGACCAGGTGAGAAAGCAGGATTGGGAGATCCCAATTGTAGGTGTTGCCAGGGTGCAGAGAGGGGGACTGAGGGCAGAACCTTCCCTGGGAGAGTCCCAGGGAAGCAACCCTCTAGCAGCATCCTGGTGTTAAACTGGGACACCCTAGTGCCATTCAGACTCCCACCCTCACCCCCTCCTCTGGCCACGTGCCCCATATTGATTTTTTTTTTTTTTTAGGGCAATGGAGACAGCTGTGTGTGGAGTGCTACACTGCTCATCCCAGGAAGAATGCAAACCCTTGGAGTGAGAAGGAGCCGACAGAGCCCAGCTGAGGTTTCATGGGAAGGTTTGGGGCTCCCTCCTGTAGCTCCCCCTTCCTATTCATAGGACTGGGATGCCAGGCAGATTATCAGGGGTCAGACCCTCTAGATCCCAGCTCCTGGCCCCCCACCGGCTCCCAGCACCTCCCTGTCTTCACCTTTCTTGACCCCTAACCCCTCATTGCTCTGAGAACTGGCAAGGCCCCAGGCCAGGCTGAGAGGTCCCTGTTCCGGTGGATTAACGCCTTTGCCAAAATAAAAACACATGGCGGTTTCATGTGAGCCCAGCTGCTGACCAGTGGTCCTTAGAAGCAGAGAAGCAGACAGGGGACTGAGGACAGAAGACGGGAGGGGAGCTGGGCTCAGTGCTGGTCAGGCGATAGGTACACAAAAGGGGGCAGGGGCTTTTAGAGGTACCTGGGGGGGGGTCACTGGACTCAGGCCAGGGAAGGGCAGGGCGTCCAATTAGGGACTTCCCAGGTCCCCCCACTGACTTTCTGTGTCTTAGCTTCTTTAACGTTTAGAACTTATGACCCTATTCTATAGATGAGGAAACTGAAGTCCGGTGACAGGAAAGATAAACCCAGGGTCCCAGGTGACTATACAATCATCTGGTTATATTCACATTCTTCAGGTGGAAGAGTTGTGGCTTAGAGTAGGGCATGCACCTACCCAAGGTCGCACAGAAAACTGGGCAACAACAGAGCCAGAATGTGGATGGGGCTCCTGTCCTCCTGTCTGCTGAGTTTCTGCAGTGCCTTTCCAACCCTCATCTCCCTCCCTCCCTCCCTCCCTCCCTCCCTCTCTCTCTCTCTCTCTCTCTATCTCTCTCTCTCTCCTTCTTGCTCTCGCTCTCTTGCTCTTGCTTTCTCATTCAGGCTGTGGCCTGCTTGCTTGCCTACTCTCCGGGCTGTGTGGATAAGGTTTCTAGCCAGCTGAAGGTGAGTTCTGTGAGGTCAGGTGCAGGCAGGGGCGGTGCAGGGGAGGGGCACAGAGGCAGGTGAGAAGACTGGCCATGGGAAGTTCTCACGGAGGGGATGGAGGGTACAGGGTGACCTGGTCCACCCCTGGCCCTCCCCATTGGGTCACTCACCATGACGACTGAATCAGACGCCCAGCTGGGCACGTGTGGCCCAGATGCTAAAGCCGAGGCCCCCTCCTGAGCAGAACTGGGGCCCCATCCTTTGCAACCCTGACTGGATTCCAGCCAAGACTCATGCTTCCGGCTTCTTCTGCAGCTAGGTCTCTGGACACCTATATTCTGGGGACACAGTTACCAGTGCAGCTGTGGAGACCCCAGTCAAAGACATAGGAGCCTGAGGTCACTGAGTGACTCTGCTCCTCTGGGCCTCAGTTTCTCCTCTGTGTGATGGGTTGAGTCCCGCCCCCCACTCACTCCCAGGTTCTTGGGAAGAGGAGACAGGGCTGAAACCCAGACAAGCAGATGAGAAAACAAGGTGTCCCCGCCACGCTTGTCACAGATGGAGTCTCATGCTCGGCCCCAGGGAGCATCAGTGGCCCACAGGGAGGGGGTGAGGGGGTCTCAGAGCCTTTCATCACCCGGTCCCAGTGTGTTCACTAGCCATGATGAATGGCTGTGGCTTTGAAGGCCAGAGGAACAGACACAGGCCCAGAGACGAGAGGCAAGGCAGTGCCTCCTGTCCATCTGGCTGTCCCTCACCCATCTAGGTCACTGTCCCTTGCTACTGAATAAACGGAGTTCGGGCTAGGGATGCGATTCATGGCCGAGTACTTGCTTCATGTGAGTGAAGCTCTAGCTTCCACCCCCAGCACCTCATAAATAAGGTATGGTGGTGCATGTCTAACCATAGTGCATGCCTCTAGCCGCAGTACTTGGGAGGTGGAGGCCATGTTCAGTTCATTTCCATCCTCAGCTACATAGTGAGTCTGGGTTCAGCCTGGGATACAGAGACCCTGTGGTATAGGGGGAGAGAGGACTCCATAGTGAAGAGCGTATACTGAAGGCTCGAGAGATGGCTCAGTGGTTAAAAGCATCGGCTGCTCTTCCAGAGAACCCTGGTTCAATCCCTAGCACCCACAAGGCAACCACCTAACAATCAACTGTAACTCCAGCTCCATGGGCTCCAACACCCTCTTCTGGCCTCTGTGAGCACTGGGCTTGCACAGGGTGCACAGAGCTATACGCAGGCTAAACACCCATGCACGTAAAATAAAATATAAAAGATTGCAGAGTTCTCTTGCGGAGGGCTTGCATCTGGTTCCCAGCACCCACATTGGACAGCCCATAACTGCCTGTAACTTCAGCTTCAGGGACTCTGATACCTTCTTCTGGACTCTACAGGCACATGTACTCATGCACACATACCCTCTCCCCCACGTACATAAAAATATTTTTTAAAAGAGGGAATGGGTCTGGAGAAATATATCCCAAACCACTTGGGCCCTTAGGAGCAAAGCCAGACTGGGAAGGTCCTGCTGCCCCAGACACACCCTACAACAGGTCACAAAGCCTAAACCCAGAGTAGGATACCAGCTTGGGGTGCTCTGAGTCTCTACACAGCCTCCCAAAATATGGCTGTGTGTTTGGTGGAGCAGGATGACAGGGCAACAGAGCCTGAGGGACTTGGGTCCACAGTCTCTTTTCCAGGCCTCTCTTCTCTTTCAGCGAGAGGATTGTGGTGACAGACCGTCATTCCGGCTACTCGGGAGGCCAAGGTAAAAGGAGGTTCAAAGCTATAGATGAGTCAGCTTACCCAGAATCTTCCAGTGAGGAATTAGAGGTGGTAGAGCACCTTCCTAGAATCCCCTAGTGAGGGACTGGGGGTGTGGCTCAGTGGTAGAGCACCTGCCTGGAATCCCCCAGTGAGGCGCTGGGGTGTGGCTCAGTGGTAGAGCACCTGCCTGGAATCCCCCAGTGAGGGGCTGGGGTGTGGCTCAGTGGTAGAGCACCTGCCTAGAATCCCCCAGTGAGGGGCTGGGGTGTGGCTCAGTGGTAGAGCACCTGCCTAGAATCCCCAAGTGAGGGGCTGGGGTGTGGCTCAGTGGTAGAGCACCTGCCTGGAATCTCCCAGTGAGGGGCTGGGGTGTGGCTCAGTGGCAGAGCACCTGCCTGGAATCCCCCAGTGAGCTGGGAGTGTGGCTCAGTGGTAGAGCACGTGCCTAGAATCCCCCAGTGAGGGGCTGGGGTGTGGCTCAGTGGTAGAGCACCTGCCTAGAATCCCCAGTGAGGGGTTGGGGTGTGGCTCAGTGGTAGAGCACCTGCCTAGAATCCCCCAGTGAGGGGCTGAGGGCATTGCTTAGAGGCACTACATTCCAACTCCATCAACACACACACACACACACACACCCCAGAAGAAAAAGAAGAGAAGGAGGAGAAAAAGCAGGAGAGGAGGGGAGAAAAGAGAAAACTGAAAGAATTTCCCACATCATGGAAGCCGGACTAGCCCTTCTAGAGAGTGCTTTGGCAGTATGTAGTGGGCACCGCTGAACTGCTTAGCGCCTTTGACCCAATAATGCCCCCACTGGGATGCTCTTCTAGAGAAATTATCCAAAATATGGGGAGAGCTACATGCCTGAAGATATCCATTGCAACATTATTTTTAATGACCAGAAAAAAATGGATGCAGCTGAAATGTCCAACAATCAGGGAGTAGTTCAGTAAAGTATGTTACACACACTCAAAGGAATCCTAGACAGTCATTAAAAGAGATAATTATGAAGACTGGGCAGCAATATATACATACATACTTCCACATCACCAGTGATGCAGAGGGAAAGCAGCACGTGGAATTATGTGTGCATTAAGGGTGTAATGATGTAAGAAGCATGTGTGTCAGGAAAAGGGCTAAATGATGAGACCACACAAGTGACAAGTATTGAGACAATTTGTCTTCATGTTTTCTGACTTTTCTGGGAAAAAAAGATTGCATTATTTGGTAACTTAAAATATTTTTTAAAATCTTCTGTTGTCAGGCTGTGGATTATGGGTGGAATTTGTTTTTCCTATCTTGTTTTTCTTTTTCTCAAAATGTCTCTAATGAATATTTGAAACTGCTCCTATCCCAGGAAGGGAGGTAAGGTGGTGGGGCATGGAGCTGGGTCCTAGGCAGGGATTCTGAGCTGCTCATCACAAGAGTAGAGCCTTGGGCAGAGGGGCTCCCTGTCCCTAGGAGGGCACAGATGGGCGGGGATGGGGCTGCTAGGTGCACGTGAGCTGGGGATGGTGATGCTGCTGACACTCCCGATGATGTGGTAGTGATGGCAATGATTTAATGGTGATGATGGTGATGGTGATGGTGATGATGGTGATGGTGATGATGGTGATGGTAATTATGGTGAGAATGGTGATGGTGGTGATGGTGATGGTGATGATGATGGTGATGGTGATGATGATGGTGGTGATGGTGATGATGGTGATGGTGGTGATGGTGGTGAAGACGGTGATGGTAGTGATGATGATGCTGATGGTGGTGGTGATGATGATGGTGATGATGATGGTGATGGTAATGATAATAGTGATGATGGTGATGGTGATGATGGTGAGAATGGTGATGGTGGTGATGGTGGGGATGATGGTGGTGATGGTGGTGAAGATGGTGATGGTGGTGATGGTGATTATGGTGAGGATGGTGATGGTGATGATGGTGATGATGGTGATGGTGATGATGGTGGTGAAGATGGTGATGGTAGTGATGATGATGCTGATGGTGGTGGTGATGATGATGGGGTGATGGTGGTGATGGTGATGATGATGGTGATGGTGATGATGATGGAGGTGATGGTGGTGATGATGGTGGTGATGGTGGTGTGATGGTGGTGATGGTGGTGATGGTGGTGATGGTGGTGATGGTGATGGTGTGATGATGTGGTGGTGATGATGGTGGTGATGGTGGTGATGGTGATGGTGGTGATGGTGGTGATGATGATGGTGGTGATGGTGGTGATGGTGATGGTGATGGTAATGATAGTAATAATGGCAATGATGATGGTGGTGACAAAGGTGATGGTAACGATAGCGATGATGATGGTGGAGATGGGAACAGTGATGGTGGTGATGATGGTGGTGGTGGTTGTGTGATGGTAACAGTGGTGATGATGGTAGAAAGGATGATTGGAGTGGTGAAGGTGATGGTGATGATGGTGATGACAATGGTGGTGATGATGATGATGGGTGATGATAGTGATGGAGGTGATGAAGGTGATGAAGGTGACGGTAAAAATGATGTCGGTGGGATTCATAGTGATTTGTCCCAGGCCCTCTGCACCAGATACCGAGCTCCTTGAAGACAAACCCCAGGATGCCTGGTGCTGTTGTGTTCATTCTGTACATTAGATTGACTTGTCCAGTTGACAAGACTGACATCGGACCTCCAGCCCACGAGATACAGCACAAGGGGGGGGTGGACTGGGTGATTGTTTGGATGGGCCCTATTCACCTACTGTGGAAGGAGAATAAGTGTGCTTACTATAGAGCTGGTCTACACAAGTAACGGCCTGGGACCAGCAGAGAGGCTCAAGACCTGCCTAACACTGGGAAACAAAAGCATGAGGGCTCAAGTCCTGGGTGGGGGTGATAAGACATGGTAGGTGGCTCACTTGCTCTTGGTCCTTCCCAGGTGGGAGGTTGGGACCTGTACAGGGTCAGACACAGGCTTTGCGCTTTTACCTTCTGTATGTTATGGTGTGTGACACACTGGGGCTTTGCCATGAAGAAGACATTGCCCCTCCCATGCTGGTCAATTCCTAGAGATGGCTTGTGCTCCACTGTGACTGGGCCTTCACATGAGACTTACTAGTTCAACCCTGCATCTCCAGCCAACTCATTTACAGGGTTCATTCATAAGCCAAAGTTGTCCCTGCCCCAAATCACCCAGGACCAGGAACTGGGGACACACCAACACCCCAGAACCACCAACATCATTCAACCCTCAGGATTCTCGGCGGGGTCTCTACCTCACCAGAACCTGCATGATGCCTCCCCTCTGTCTCCTTCCCAGGGCACCCTTATGAGACCCAGTGTGGTGTGGTCCAGCTCCCTTCTGGAGAACCAGTGGGAGTTCTCTCTGCAAAAAGTCGATGTCTCTACCTCTACCTTGTTGCTGTGTGATTTTTTTTTAATTCCCCACTAAGGAAACGTCAATTCATCCCAGATGGAGAGAGAGCCAAGTAGACCAACGAAAAGTCCCATCCGAATCCAGCAAGCCGGGTGAGTCAATGAGTGTAACAGGGTTCCATACCATAGAAATCCCAGACTAGTCAGTGTGTGTGTGTGTGTGTGTGTGTGTGTGTGAAGGCCAGAGGACAAACCCCGTTCTTTCTCAGGAGTCATCCATCTTGCTTTTTGACACAGGGTCTCTCGATGGCCTGGGACTTGTCAAGTAGGGGAAGCTGCCCATCCACTGAGCCCCAGAGATCCTCATACCTCCCGCTGCATTGGGGTTACATGCATGTATCTGGCACTTAACCAATATCAGCCAGGTGGTGGTGGTGGCGGTGGTGTACACCTTTAATCCCAGCACTCGGGAGGCAGAGGCAGGCAGATCCCTCTGAGTTCGAGGCCAGCCTGGTCTACCGAGAGTTCCAGGACAGCTAGGGCTACACACTGAGACCGTCTTGAAAACCAACAACAACAACAACAACAACAAATGTCTGTCTGTGTGAAGGAGGGGTGGTGAGCGACATGAACACCATGGCACACACAGAGGTCAGAGAACAACCCGTGGGAGTCTGTTCTCTCCTGACTGAACTCGGGTCATCGGGCTTTGGCGACAAGCACCCCCAGGTCCTTTCCCCTAACGAATTCCCCAAGTCCTGAAGTGAAGACTGAAATCTTGGGGAGAGACAAGGCCTTTGTGAGGGTCTCCCGAGTCTCCAGTGCTCCCCATCCCCAAACCCCGATAAAGGAGTGTTAATGGACACGGTCTCATGAAGGTCTCATACAGGTGATTCCAACTGCTCTACTTCAAGACGCCAGTGGTCACATCCAGCCTGGGGGAAACATCCACACCACGTGTGTCCACCCAAGTTTCAACCCATCCTATATATGAGTTTCAAGATGGCAAGGATGCGCCATGGGTAAGCTTGAAATAGGCAGACCCAGGAAATTACAGGAGGGCTTTAGGGGTTCCTGTGCTAGGGAGGGGGCTGAGCTTGTTTGTGTTCCCACCTGCTTGTAGGGGGTCAGGCAGGTGCCTGCCCACCTGCAAAGCCTCTTCCCTCTAGGGCTGGGGAGGGTTTGTGTCCTGAAGCCTGACGGTGGATGCTGCTGGCTGGAAGCATTGGCTGGGAGACTGAGCTGAGGGCTGGGGAGATGGCTCGGTGGTAAAGAAAGTGTGTACAGTGTGAGAGCAAGAACCTGAGCTTGATTCTTAGAACCCATGTTTAAAAAAAACAAAGGGACTGGTCATGGGACTGAAGAGATGGCTTAGTAGTTAAACTCATTGGCCGTTCTTCCAGAGGACCTGAGTTCAGTTCCCAGCACCCATATCTGGCTACTCGCAATGGTCTGCAATTCCAGCCGCAGGGAGGTCTGACACCCTCTACTGGCTCCTGTGGGTAATGCACTCACATGTGCTCACACACACACAAATAAATAAGTAAACAAATTAAAATGTTAAAGCCAGACTGTGTTTGTAATATGTTGGGAAGACAGACAGGAGGATCTCGGGGCCTCCAACCTGCCCTAGATGATGAACTCCAGGCCAGTGAGAGATTCTGTCTCAAAAAACACAAAGTGGACAGTGCCTAAGATATAGCTTCCAGGTTGTTCTCTGACCTCCACATGCGTGTGCACACATGTGTACCAGCACATGCACAAACATCCATACACAGATATACACACACACATGCACCCAAACATGCTGATCTCCAGGGTCCACACAGGCCTGGTATCCCTACCTGCACCTGGCCCACCCTTATGAAGCCACCTAAGAAAACTGGGCCTTGGAGTGTGTCCAAGAGCAGTACCCAGAGCTGGGTCATGGGCAGCGGGTCCCTCTGCCAGGCTGGCAGGGAGCCTGGCCTTGGCGGTTTGTCCCTGGGCCTGCTGGCGCAGCACATGGCCCCTGCCCAGCCACCCCCCCTTCATCTGGATCAGGCTCTCTCTGTCCGCTGGGCCGTCCCCCTGATGGTATAGGCCCCCGAGTGTGCGGCCATAGCCAGCCTGGCCTGAGCGACATTGAGGCCTCCCTCTGTAATTGGCAATTTTGTCATATTTATTCACAACAGATCGGATTGTCAGGAGCGCGCTGAGGCTCTCCGGAGGCCCGCCGTGAAATCGGTTTGAAATGGCGTGTCAGGTTTTTCTCTCCCTGCTGAAGCGACCATCTGGTTGATAGACCAGCGGCTGGGCTCATATGCTGACCCGGGGAATTGCAGCTAAGCCGCTCCCGGGGGTCTACACACTGGCTCTGCGGCCTCTCACGCCACTCCCAGCCTGTTTCCTGGGTTCTGAGAGCCGGACAGCAGAGAGAGGCCAGAGCGGGCAGGGCAGAAAGGCACACACGAGAACACCCCGGGCCCTGAGCCGACCTTTGGCTCTACCAGGGACTGGTACCTTCCAACCAGCCTGGCCCAGCTGGGAGACAGCAGGATGAAGGACCAGGGGCTGCTCCTGCCAAGCGAGTCCTTGGCCGTTCATTGTTGAGCTCCTGTGTGTTTGGGCATGTGTGATCTTGAGCTGTGTTCCCATGTGTGTGCATGTGTGCTTAGGCCATGTGACCCAGACAGAGGTACTTGAGCACCAATTCATAAGGCTAAGAGATGTGAATGGCTGTAAGCACCATCTCCAGATCTCTGGGTGAGCAGAATCAGAACGTAACTTTTTTTTTTTTTCTTTTGCAATGCTAGGGATGAAACTGGGGACTTTGCACAGGCTAGACTGCTGCTCTACCACTGAGCCACACCCCAGCCCCTCACTGGGGGATTCTAGGCAGGTGCTCTACCACTGAGCCACACCCCAGCCCCTCACTGGGGGATTCTAGGCAGGGGCTCTACCACTGAGCCACACCCCAGCCCCTCACTGGGGGATTCTAGGCAGGGGCTCTACCACTGAGCCACACCCCAGCCCCTCACTGGGGGATTCTAGGCAGGTGCTCTACCACTGAGCCACACCCTCAGCCCCTCACTGGGGGATTCTAGGCAGGTGCTCTACCACTGAGCCACACTCCAGCCCCTCACTGGGGGATTCTAGGCAGGTGCTCTACCACTGAGATTTCTGAGATGTGGCCTGGTTATATAGCTCAAGCTTCCCTTGAACTCACAATCCCCCTTCCTCAGCCTCTCTAACACTGGCATTACAGGTGCACTCACCATACCCACTGTAATTTCTCAGTTACCTGCATGTGGCCCCAGATTGCACTGCTCCCCTCCATCATCCAGCCCTTGGGCTCCTTCCCAGTCAGCCTGTCCATCCTAGTGCATAGAGTTATCAAGGTAGGGGTGTGGGGGAGGAGGAGAAGGAGCCGGTGGCGGGGGCGGGAAGTAAGGAAGAATGAGAGGAAGAAAAGTAAGCACCCTTGGCTTACATTCTGTTGACTGTAACTGGTTTCATGTTCCCTCCCCACACCAGGTGGGCCTCCTCATGGGACTGCAGGAGAAGAAGGGGCAGCTGGGCTCTTGAAAAAGAGCCCAGACTGTGTGTGCCATCTTCCCAAATGGCAGCCCAGAGCGCTTTGGGGTGGGTATGCTAGGGACCCAGACTGGGGCTTCCCATTGACCAGTGGGTGGTAACTGGGGTGGTCAGTGCAGGACACTGGGCCATTTTTAACACCGACAGCCACATCAAGAAGGTCCTGCTAGGCCACAGCAGCAAGAAATCAATTGGTCTTGGAGCAAAGACCAAAAGTTGTAGCTCAGGAAGGTTGTGGGAGCCAGAGGGGCATGGCTTGGTTTGGAGTCCTTTTCCCTGCTCTGCTTGTTTGACTGCTGAGGGAGCTGGGAGGCAGGGGGAGAAGGGAGGGTGCTGGTTGCCTGACCTGCCCCTTCAGGCTCACCCTGCAGGGGAACACCAGGGGTAGAGCACCTCAGGGGAGGTTCTGGTCAGGGCCTGTCTCAAGACACTCAGGGGCAAGGCCTGGGGAAATGACTCATTTTGAACAAAAACACCTTGTAAAAGCATGAGGACCTGAGTTCAAATCCCTAGCACTCGTATAAGAAGCTGGGCACAGACACACATGCCTGTGACCCCAGAGCTGCAAAAGCTGGATCATAGGGCTTGCTGGCCACCAGCAGAGCTCCAGGGCCAGTGAGTAACCCTGTCTTAAGGGAAAAAGGCAGAAAGTGATAGATCAGGACCCCTGGCCTGTGCATGCACACACATGCACACATACATGCTCACGCGCACACACATACACACTCTCACACACACACACACACATACCCTACACGCACCCCCACACACACACAGACACCCTACACTCGCACACACACACACACAAATCCACACACACACACACACAAATCCACACACACACACACACGCACACACGCACACACGCACACGCGCACACGCACCAGCGCACAAGAGCGTCATCAAAAGTGGCCACTGGCAGATGGAGCAGCGGAAGGCTCACTTCCCTTCCTCCACATTTCCCCCGACTAGCTTTTGGCCTGGCTTTTGTCTCTTTTACATTTTTTGAGACAGGGTCTCCCAATGTAGCCTAGGCTACCCTAGAACTCACAATCCTCCTGCTTTAGCCTCTAAGTACTGGGATCATAGGCATGTGCCACCACACCCAGCTTGGTCTGCCTTCTGACAGGCCAAGATTTAGCTGTCCACACCTGGCTTCTGATGTCTTTTTGCTGGCCACGTGACTCTAAGCCATGAAGTATCTCTTTTTGACCCTCGGTGGTTTTTTTTTTTTTCCCTCTTTCTTTCTTTCTGTGAAGTCTGGGGGAATGGGAGGAGCCTCTGGGGTGCAGAGAATGTCTTGTTTCGTCTCACTATCCCTTCCTGAGCAGGCTGCCCATCTGCTCTGAGGCTCTGGGATGGGCGGAGAGCCTGGCCACTGCTTGGGTGGGGGCGTGAGGAAGCCCCTCTGGCCTCTACCCACTGTCTGCCTGGCATGTCTGTCTGGCACCTGCCCCAGCCGCCTGGGTGCACTGTGGGTGAGGCTCCAGCTAGATGCTGGGGACCTGGTGGCAAGGGAGGGCTGGGCTCTGGCTCTGCCTGCTAAGAGGGGTTTGCGTGTCTGGGGCTCTGAGCCGACCTTGCTATTTTTCTAAGGATTAAACACATCCATAGCTCTTTACTCTGTGCCGGCCCTGGCTGGGACTCCTGTGTGCTCACTCAGCGTGTACTATGCAGGCTGCTATCGGGGAGGTACGTGGGGACGGCCCCCTGGTCCCCTGCCCCCGTCTGGCCAGAAGGACTGTGGGTGAGAGCCTGGAGAAGATCAGGAAGGACCCCTGAGCTGTACACTGTAAGGACAAGTTCTCAGCCAGAATCCTCTCCAGGCTCAGCCCTGCTGACCTCCAGATGCCCTCCCTCCCTCCCCGCCCATCTCTCCGTCTTATTCCCATCTCTGAAGTATGGCCACCACCCTGGAGGGCTGAGAGAGTCAGTGGAACACGTGGCCTGGGGCTGCCCATCACCTGCCCTCTCTTGGGGTCCTTGGTCACCCCCACACAGGTGCATACGGTAAGTGGGGCTGAGAGCTCAGAGCCGCACATCTGAACAGGACTGTGTTGCCTGCGTGAGGCACATGCCGATCACAGAGAGTATGAGGAGAGAGGCAGCACAAGGCATCCGGGCAACAACTCTGCTACCTTGACGACATGTTGACATGACAACATTCTGGACACTTGGAGCAAAATCAAATACACGATTAAATTGTAGTCGGTTTCTTCCTCTGCCTTTCCTTGTTTTGTTTTGGCTGCTCTTGCTGATGATGTTGGTTTTGTTGTTTTTGTTTTTGGTGGTTTAAAAAAAAACCCAGTTTGTGTGTGCGTGTGTGTGTGTGTGTGTGTGTGTGTGCCTGTGTGAGTTTATGTGCACCATGTGCATTGGATCCCCTAGAACTGGAGATACAAGAGGTTGTGAGTCACCTGGTGTGGTTGCTTGGAACTCAACCCGAGTCCTCTACAAGAGTGTGCTCTTAACTGCTGAGACACCTCCCAGCCCCCCCATCTGTCTATGTAGCCTTGAACTCACAGAGACCCCCCTGCCTCCACCTCCTGAGTGCTGGAATTAAATGCATGCATATGTGTCTGTGTGAGTGAATGCCATGTGTTTGCAGTGCCAAAAGAGGCCAGAAGAGGGCATCAGATTCCTTAGAGCTGGAGTTACAGGCAGTCGTGAGTTGTCCATCATGTGGACTAGGAACTGAACTTGGATCCTCTGCAAAAGCAGTGTACGCTCTTAATGGCTGAGTCATCTCTCCAGATCCCCTTTTATTCATTTTTAAAGTAAGTTTTTATTTATCAGTTGGTAGTTTACACACACACACACACACACACACACACACACACACACACACACACTGTATTTTGACCATATTCACCCCATTCCCTTCTCTCATCTCCTCTCTCCCCCTGGACCCCTTTTTACCAACATGTTTCCCTCTCTCTGTCTCTGTCTGTCTGTCTGTCTGTCGGTCTCTCTCTCTCTCTCTGTGTCTGAGTTTAGGGTCACTGAGTGGAGTCATTTACCAGCAATTTACCAGTGTCTACATCACTGAAGAAAATGACACCTTCTCCCCCAGCAACCATACACTGCAACCACTCCTAAGGTAAGGGCTGGGTTACAGAAGCCCTTCTTCTACACAATGGACTGCCGGCCTGCTCGATCTTGTGCAGGTCTTGTGCAGGTAATACATCCGCTACGAGTTCCTGTGTGTGACAGCCACATCGAGTCCAGAGCGGCCCTCCCCAGACCCCTGCTCTTATATTCGTTCTGCCTCCTCTTCTGCAATGTTGTTTGAGACTTGAGGCTAAGAGAGTAACACAGGTGTCCTGTTTAGTGATTTCGTTTGTCCCCTGACCCATCCTGGGGCATTTGGGAGCTGGCAGGGGACCCGAGTTGATGCCACATGGAACAGAACTATCAGTGGGCGAGGCTGGGATTCCTGGTGCCCAGGATGGGGAGGGACGGTGGAATGGCTGCTCTTACAGCCGCTGAGTCTGACGACAGCCTTGTGGGACAGCGGTGGGTGACCGTGACACACTGGTATCTCAGCCCACACCTACTCTTTATCTTCAGTGTCCTCTAGGATCCTCTCTGGCAAGATCTGCCTTAGAGTCTCAAACTAGACTGATCGTGTTACTTGCTTCTAGGTCTTTCCATCTGGAGAGACTTCTCTTTGACCTTGGCATTCTTGAAGAAAGCGGGCTGTGATGGGATACCCCCGGGCTCACATTGTCTACTGATTTAATAGTTAGGCCAGAGTAGAGCAGAAGTTTGAGAGGAATGACAGCATGAACACCAGTTCTGCCCCAGCCACACCCCAGGGCTTAGGACCAAGCCCTCAGTCCCAAGACACCTAGCGTCACCCACACCTGCACCTCTTCCCCACATCACGCTTGTAGACACCCACTCTTGCTGCTTCTAGGGGTGGGGCAAAGACACAGGAGCAGCCAAGAGGAGGGTGATGTCTTCCCTGGAGGCTGCTGTGGAAGGGGAATATGGGAGGGCAGAAGACCTATACAGGGGTTGGGGAGTGGATCAGCCTTCACCCGAGCCGGGCCTACACCCCACGGATGCCAGATGAATAGAGGGAGAGGCAACTGAGTCTCCACTGCCAACCTCAGCCTGGCCCAGAGGGTTGACAGTCTGGACTAAGACTTTGCAGCCTAGCTGATCTTGAGTCAGAAATATCTCTGCTCCTGTCTCTCTTGGGTCCTTGCAGGTGAGGAGTGGATCCAGGTTCTATCCTGACTCCACCAAGAGTTGCTGAATACCTGGGACAGATTCATACACCTCTTCTGAGCCTGAGCCCCTACTTCTGTAAAGTGGAGTAAGGACATTTGGCCCCCAAGTTGGAGGTGGGCTAGAGCAGCTACCCACAGCCCACAGCAGCATTGAGTCAGCAGCCCTGGCTCTCTCTACTCTCTACCCACAGATCCCTACTTGCTCCTGGCCATGGGCACTTGGTCCTGAAAGGTGCTTAGGGGCTCACCTTGCTGGAGTCTCACTTGCCATCCTGCAAATTTGCGAGTAGCTGCTCTGTGCTCACTCTCTAGGAGGAAACGGAGTTCCAGCAGGGAGGAAGAGGTTCCTAGTAACCCCAGCCTGGTGGTAGAAGATGCTAGATGGCCATCAGGAGCTCCCAGCTCACTCCCCAGCCTGGGTCTGACCAGAGACACCCCCAGTGCCCACAGGTCCAGTTTTTCTGTTCCAGGACTGGCTTGAGAATGAAGAAGGGTGGGGCCAGCTTGGGCCATGGTGGACTGTTCCTGAGAGCCCTGCTCGGCCCAGCTCCTCAGGGCCTGGGATGTGGGGGGACCATTGATCTTCCAGGTGGGGGGCCTACACACCAGGCAAGCCCCATCGACCATCCAGTCTACACCCGCTCCCTCCACGCTCTGCTAACGAGCTTGATGGGCAGGGCGGCACGTCCGTCTGGGAGCCTGGGCTGTGGTGCCTGCCCCACCCGGCTTACAGTGGGGACCAGTACCGTGCTTGGAGACATCCTGAAGGAAACACCCAGAAGAGACACCAGCAAGGCCATGGAAACCAGGAATGGCACCCTAGGAAGGGACTGTCCCCAGCCCCATTGAGGAGCAGGTGGGAAGTCTCCCACAAGGAGATGGAGGTGCACAGAGGGGACCAGGCAGCGGAGGGTGCGCTGAGGAATCAGGGGATCCTGGCCCAGGAGATAAAAAAGGACACAAAGTTTCTGGGCAGGAAGAAAATGGATGCCCCTTCTTGGGGGTCACTCCCCTGTGGTAATAGCATACCATTGCTTCCCAGCGGACCATGTGAAGGGGGCTGAACTGCCTGAGAGGCATCAGTGGCCCATTTGGGGGGGTATGGGAGTGGCTGTGCAAGGAACCACCCTCCCACACACACACAGGATGCAGTTATTACAGCCAGCAGGTGGGGCGCAGGAATGTCTTGAGACCCTTCAGAACCTGCACAGGACCAAGAGGCTGAGGGTCACCCAGCAGAGCATGCTCGGAACCAGGAAGTTGGGCTCTTGTAAACAGAGATTCCCCAGTATCCATCTGGACTACCCACTCTCTGCAGGAATCCCCGCATCAGCCTGTCCAGTGACCTATTGGACATCCCCATCCCTCAGAATCCAGTTGCCACTGTCCAGCGCACCACAGCCTGAGTGGGCCTGGTTATAGCAGACACACAAACCCATTCCCACGTGTGCCCAAAGGGCAGCAGGACCCAGCACGCAGGAGTGGCCATCTTGGACTCTAAGGAGCCCTGCCTGGTGGCCCTTCTCACCGAGCTCTGCAGGAAGCTGTTCCTGCCCCGTACCCCACCCCCTGCCCTGAGCATCCATTCCCTCAAGGCCCAGATTCTGCAGCCTGTAGGAGCACTTACAGCCGGCTCAGAGACAGTCACAGTGACAGGGAGGTCCCACAAGAACATTTGGCTTTCAAGGTGCAGGTGGGCCTAGAGCAGCTACCCCCAACCCACAGGAACATTCAGTCACCAACCCCCCCGCCCTCCCCATCCAGTACCCAGAGAGCCCTACTTGCTCCTGGCTGTGAGCACTTGGTCCTGAGAGGTGCTTAGGGGCTCACCTTGCTGGAGTCTCAGTTGCTATCCTGCAAACTTGGCCAGTAGCTAGCTGTTCCATGCTCATTTTTCAGGAGGAAGCAGAGTTCCAGCAGGGAGGAAGAGGTTCCTGGAAACCCCAGCCTGGTGATGGGAGATGCTAGATGGTCGTCAGAGGTTCCCAGGTCACTCCCCAGCCTGGGTCTGGCTAGAGACACCCCTGGTGCCCACCAGCCCAGACAGGTGTGTGCGGCTGCCCTCTCCGATCGCAGCCCCGAAGGCCTATAAATCAAGGGGCTAATCTTTCACCGTCCGCTGGCCTCTCTCGGGGCGTGATGGATGAGCGCCCGGCCAGCCGACTGCCGCGAAATCACCGAGCAGGCTGACAGCTCCTAAATTTGCCCGCTCGGAGTGTTGAAAGGAAGAATGTGTGTTTTCATAACCTACCTCAGTTACAATAAATATTTAAAATGCGCATTAAACATCCTCTCGCGCGCACAATCGGCCTCTGTAGCCCCGGCCCGCGCAGATTTAATTAGCTTCGCTTCCCCCGCCGGCCGCGCTCGCCCGTGGACGGAAGGCCCCTGTTTTCTTAAACTCTCGGCCCCCCATAAATATCAGCCTCGCACAGCTGGGCCCGAACAGAAGCTTTTTGTCTGGCTTCCCTTCCCTCCATTGGGCCTCTGGGTAGGCCTGGCCCAGAGGCCTCCAGCACCAGGGCAGCCCCCACCCCTACACACACACCAAGAGTCTGATGGGACCCTAGACCCTGCGGGTGCCTGTGAGTGGGGCTGAGTCTGAGGGTGTCTTGGCTGTGACTTCCCCAGATGTGCCATCACCAAGGGGTTGGGAAGAGGAGATCCAGCCAGCTGTGCAGGGAGAAACTGGCCAGTCTGGGATGGCCACGGTGGGTTCTTTGTGGAAGGCCAATGGTGGACCTGGGCTAAGGGTGTTACATGGTTCCCACCTTCCCAACATGGCACTGTGGAAGCTCAGGATGGGGGTGAGTCCAGGCAGAGACACTTCCCTGGCCTTTAACAGGGCTGGAGAGATGGCTCAGGGGTTAAGAGCACTGGCTGCTCTTCCATAGGACCGGGGTTTGATTTCCAGACCCACAGGACAGGTTACAACCATCTGCAACTCCAGTCCCAGGGGACCTGGGCACAGGCACCGGATGAACATATGGTGGACAGACAGACAGGCAAAACACCCATACACAGAAAATTAAAATAAGTATTTTTAAAGAAACTTTAGGAAGTGGGTGATATGGTTGAGTAGGTGAAGGAGCTTGCTGCCAAGCCAGAGGACCTGAGTTCGAACCCTGGGACTCACACGTGGAAGGAGAGACCCAACGCCACAAGTTGTCCTCTGACCTCAACTTGTGCACCATGGCACACTTGTGCGCGCGCACACACACACACACACACACACAAAGTAAACAAATATGAGCGTAATGATGACTAAAGCTTAAGGAAAAGAACCCTTGAGATGGGGAAACTGAGCCCCAGAGGGGGGTAAAGAGGCTTTCGGGGTCAGTTCCTGGATCTGCCTGGGGCCCCAAGCCTTATGGCATCGTTCATTCAGGCTGTGGTCAAGTGCTTTCCCAGTCATGAGGACCCGAGTTCAGATCCCTAGAATCCAGGTTTGCAAGCCGAGTGTGGTAGTACGCAGCTGTAATCCCAACCCTGGGGTGGGCACAGGCAGGTCCCTGGGGCCTGCTGACTAGCCAGCTTAGCCTGCCCAGTGAGCTCCAGGTCCGAGAGCCCTGTCTCAGATCATAATCATAACATAGCATACATAATGATCATAACAGTAATCATAATAAAGCAACGTGGTAAGGAGGCCTGAGGAATGAGCAGAGGTGTCCTTTGGCCTCTGTGCCCACTCAGAAGTGCACCTGCACATACCTACACACACATGCAACTCACACACACAAATGTGTACACATGCATACACATGCACATTCATACACATGTATGCGTGCTCACATACACACACAGGAGCACAAATGTGCACTCACATACATACACATGCACACACATATGCACACACACATACATACACATGCACACACATATGCACACACACATACATACACATGCACACACATATGCGCACACACATACATACACATGCACACACATATGCACACACACATACATACACATGCACACACATACATACACATGCACACATGCATACTCATATACATACTCAGGCACACACAGAGAGAGAGAGAGAGAGAGAGAGAACGAAGAGAACACCTATCCATCTGCTTCCTTGAACTTTCTATCTTTCCGCCTCAGTCCTTAGAGAAGATAAGATGGTACTTGTCTTCCCCCACTGGCTTTCCTCAGAATTCACGTTTTATAAGATCTTGGCGTGATGGCATACTCTCATGTGCCAGCACTGGGAAGGTAAAGACAAGCCGATCCCTGGTGCTCGATGGCCAGCCAGCTAGCCTATTGGTGGGTTCCAGGCCAGTGAGAGACCCTGTCCCAATAACGAAAGGAATGGTTTGCACATGCCGGTGTGTACACACAAAACACATGTGTGCATACACCCGTACAAAAGAATAGATGAAGAAACACACCAATGTGTTCATATGGTGCGGCATAATGAGTTTTTACGTATACATATAGTAACATCTATTTTACGGATCAGCCTCATCTTCTCTGATGGGGCCTGACTGATGCAAGTACCCTTTGGTCATCTCTTCACTGAGTGTGTTGTGGCGTGTGTGTGTGTGGGGGGGAGCACACCAGCCCATTTCTGTCTCTTCAGTGCTGGAATTTCATGAGTACATTTACCATGCCCAGTTTCTTTTTGTGTGGTTTCTAGGGACTCAGGTCTTCGTGCTCACGAGGCAAATGCTTTCCCAGCCCAACACCGCCAATCTCATTCTGCATTTCTAGCTGTATTGTATGCATGAACATACTGCACTATAACGAGATCTTCTAGGGGCTTTGGCTGGTGACATTGTGGAGGTGGCTTCCTAAGGGCAGTTGACACCCAAGTAGGAGGGGAGCAGACACCCACAGACCAGACTACTCCTGCCTCAGGGAGTCCTGGATCTGCTGTTAAAATCTTCAACGGGGGACCAGGGAGAACGCTGAATAGGTAAACATGCTAGCTGCTCAAGCCTGATGACCTGAGCCATGTAAAAAGCCAGACACGGTGGCATGCACATGTAATCCCAGTGCTCCCCCCAGAGAGATGGGAACTGGAAACAGGAGCATTCAAGATTGTAGGTCCTAGAAACTCACAAGCCTAATGTAGGATACACCACACAGCAGAAGAAATGAGAGACACCCTGCCTCGCTCATCGAGGTAGAAGGCAAGAACCAGCTGGGAAGAGAGAGCAAAGTGTTCAGTGCATTCTTTAATTCAGAACATCTTTTTATTTTTATTTTTAGACAGGGTCCCATGTAGCCTGAAATAGTCCTGAAGTTGCTATGTAACCAAGGGTGGCCTCGAACTTCTGATCTTCTTGCCTCATCCTACCAAGTTCTGGGATGACAGGTGTGTGCCGCCACACCAGGCTTAGGTGGTGCTTGGATAGAGCCCGGGGCCTCATGGATGCCAATCAAGCAGTCTACTGACTGAGCTCTATCTACCCCAACCCTGGGAGCATGCTTATAAACCACCACAATGGCAAGGCCAGGTAAATCTTTGACAAATCACTGATTGGCTGGGAGTAGGGAGGGGGGAGGAAGGCTGGTGCCAGCTCTGCCCTGGGAGGGATCAGAGAAGCTGCTACTGATGAATGCTTGTTCCCAGAACAGAAGAACCCCTCCGGAGCACAGTTTGAGGTTCATAGCCAGTGCTGGGACAAAGACATTGTCCGTGGGTGGAGGTCCTTGAGGCTGGGGTAAACGAGGAGGGCTTCCTGAAGTGAGGAACTTCTGGCAGGCTGAGAAGCCCAGCCTGTGACCCCAGGATGTGAGGATGGACCTTTCGGCACATCTGGATGCCGGTCCACCTGCTTGGCTGGCCACTGGCAGCCTGCCCACAGGGCAGCTGAAATCCAGCGTGCATGTGAGTGCGTGCCCGCATGTCAATGCACGAGTGCACGCGTGGGCCTCCCCGACAGCCGATATTTCACAGGCGCCTGAGCCAACTCCAGCTCCCGCCCGCCTGTGCCTGTTTATGAAGCGGAGGGTAAGTATTTAATTAGTCGCCTAATTGCCTGGGTAATTGGGAGACGTACTCAGCTCTCCAAGTAATCAGTTGAAACAGGCCTCGAAAATATCTGGCCCGATATTCATTAGTGTGGCTTAGTTGTTAAACAGTTATTGTGTTTCCTTCAGGACAAGACCCAGCAAACAGCTGTGCGCCCCGCCGCAGCCCACCGGCCCCTGCTGGGCAGTGGGACCCGCACAGACAGACTGATGGACAGAGGACAGTGCTGGGCCGCGCTGGCTGCCCCTCCCTGGCCACCCTGTGTCCTCCTGAGCTAGAGGAAGGACCCCGTCAGCCTGCAGGAGAACATCACGAGGGAGGGCAGGTGGTCAGGCCTGCAGGAAGGGGCTGTGTCTTTGGCAGCGCGTCCCCGGCACCGCACTTTACAGTTTGTAGATCGGGCGCACGCCTGCGGGTCTCTTGCTCACTGTCATACACAAGGATTATAAAGGTGTTCGTATTCCAGATTGGAGAAACTAAGGCCAGAAGTGCAGAGCAGTCTGGTTCTCCCAGTGTCCAGAAGCTTCTCTTTCCCTCCAACCCAGAACCCATTGCCCTGTGAAGAGACAGGCTGGCCGTGTGCAATCGGGGACAGGGTCATGTCAGCCGGACCCTAGGCTGCACGTAGGGCATGATGGCCCTGTCAACTTTGTCCCACAGAGGTCTGCTGTGGAGACTGAAAAGTCAACCCTGTCCCCAGAGAAGCCCTCTTTTCCCTTCCTTCCCTCCATCCACCCCTTCACCCACCTGCCCGTCCATCCATCTATACACCAGACCAGACATCTACCTCCACTCATACGTCCTCTGCCAGTCTATCTACCACTCCCTCACCCATCCATCCATCTACGTCCCCACCCTCCCCTCCCCTTTTCCTTCTTTTAATCTCCCCCTTCATCCCCCTATATCTCTCCGTGCCTCCCTCAATTCACTGACTCCTGTTCTCGCAACTACTCAACGACCTCATAGACCAACCTGTCTGGAGCTGGCGCAGCCTTGGGCAAGTCAGCTTTGCCTTCTCCGTGGTGCTGTCCCAGGACGCGCCATGGAGGGAACTGTTCAGTGAAGGTCTAAGGAGGCAGCAAGTCAGGGCCAGTCGACAAGATACCCTAGGAAGCAACGCTGACATGGAAGAGATCTTGACCCACTGGCTTAGTGGTTGACTTAGCATTAGTGGCATGTGATATGTTCACAATATTGTGCAACCAACACTGCCTTTCCCCTAAAGGAGACCTGGGGGCCTAGTCAATGCCAGGAAGAGGAAGGGGGAAGTAACCATGGGTGGAACAGCATATCCAAAGGCCCCGAGGCAGGAGGGAGAGTGGGAAGTTGGGGCTGCAGTGAGTGGGAGGGGGGTATTTGGGTATGTGAGGTGAATTCAGAAATGCAGGTGTTCACAGGGCGATGCCATGGCACCAGGAAACCTTCAGTGGGGTTAGAAGCGGATAGGGCGTTTTTTTAATTTATTTTTTTCTTCTCTCATACAATACATCCCAACCCCAACCTCCCTTCCTCCTTCCCTACCCTCCTCCCAGATCACCCCCATCTCCCCTCTCCCCTGGCCCCACCCCAAACTCCCAATTCCCCTTAGAAACAAGCAGGGCTCCCAAGGTTACCAATCAAACAGGGCATAACAAGATGGAGCAGGGCCAGGCATGAGCCCCTACATCAAGGCTAGATGAAGCAACTCAGCAGGAGGAAAAGGGTCCCCAGGGCAGGTAAAAGGGTCAGAGTAGGAGTTCCACAAGAACACCAAGCCAGACAACCTTAAGATATATGTGGGGGCCTATTGCAGACCCATGCAGGCTCTTGTCTGCTGCTTCAGTCTCTGCGAGCCCCTAAGAGTCCTGATCAGTTGACTCCACGTGGTGTGCTCCTCCTGACTGTCCCCACAATCCCTTCTCCCCCGCTTCCTCAGAGTTCCCTGAGCTCCACCCACGGAGAGGCCATGGGCCTCTGCCTGTGTTTCCAGCAGCTGCTGGAGGAAGATGCGGATGAGGCATAAAGACAAACAAAAACTTCTACAAATGACCCTTTTACAGGGCTGCCTAAGACCATCTGCATAGCAGATGCTTATATCAGGATTCATACAGTAGCAAAATTACAGTGGAAAGTCGCAACGGAAATAATTCTATGGTTGAGGGTCAGCACGACATGAGGAGAGTCACAGCGTTAGGAGAGTTGAGAACCGCTGCCCTAGGGGAAGTCCAGCTGCTTTCTGCAGAGGGAGATGCCAGCTTAAGGAAGGACACCATGCGCCCCTCCTTTCACCTGTCTTGGGTCCCAGACACCCCTCGGTGCCCTGGCCTCTTGCTCGAGAGTCATACCCTAGTGGAAGGCGTGTGTCTCCCAGACCCCTTGCTAAGGCTGCTCAGGGACCCTCCTTCCTCTGAGAACTTCGCTGGAGCTACCTACCAGCCTCACTCTGCCTTGGCTTGCCCCTCTGCTGTCATGGCTTGGTCACACTCAGTCTCAGTCCTGCCAGCCCCTACGTAAACAGCTCCTCATTCAGTCTGTCTTTCTGTCTTTACATCAGTCTTGATGAACGTCTACATTGGCCAGCACTGCTTTGCCAAATTGTGGTCTCACCGGACCGCTACTCCATACATGTCACCCCTCTCCCCTCCAGGGACAGATACACAACTTTGTTTCAGGTCTAGACTGGGAATTGGGAGCCTGAGCTTGGGTCCCATTCCTGCTTCGTGACCTTGGACAACCTGCTTGCTCTCTCTGAGCCTTGCCTTCTTGTCTGTACAATGGAGGTAAAAATAATGCCCAGTAGTAGGGTTTTGAAGGAAATGAAAGGAAACACGAAATACCTTGTCCTGGCTAGTTTTATGTCAACTTGACACAAGCTAGAGTCATCTGAAAGGAGGGAACCTCAATTGAGAAAATGCCTCCGTAAGATCCAGCTGTAGGGCATTTTCTTAATTAGTGATTGATAGGGGAGGGCCCCGCCCACTGTGGGCTGGGCCACCCCTGGGCCAGTGGTCTTGGGTTCTATAAGATAGCAGGCTGAGCAAGCCAGTAAGCAGCACCCCTCCATGGCTTCTACATCAGCTCCTGCCTTCAGGTTCCTGCCTTGTTTGAGTTCCTGCCCCGACTTCCCTCAGTGATGGACACTAACCTGGAAGTGTAAGGCAAATCAACTCTTTCCTCCCCAAGTTGCTTTTGTCAGGATGTTTCGCTGTAGCCACGGAAACCCTAATGAAGACATATTTCCAGGGATTTAAGTTGGGGGGGGGTGTCAGTAGTAACAATAGCTACCGTTGCCCTTGCCCCAACTGCTTCTAAGCCTGTCGTGACTTATGTCATTTAATGGAATGCTCCCTGTGACCTTTCTCTTCCCATGGAAGTAAATGTCACATAACAGAAAACCAATCACCACCAGCCCTTAGTGAGCATTAGTGGCATGAGATTCATTCACAATGTTGTGCAACCAATCCCTCTGTTTAGTGACAAAGCTTTTTCCCCAAAGGAGACCTAGGGCCCAGTTGCTATGGGTCCATACCTCTCTCCTCAGCTCTTGGAAGCCACCAGAGCCCTCATAGCTTCTGTGGGTCTGCCTCTGCCAGGCACCCATCTGTGGAGTGGCAGAGTGGGAGACTGAATTTGAGGTTGGCCCACATGATTGGGTGCTGCACACTCTCCTGCCTCAAGGCCTTTGCACATGCTATTACATGTACATCACATTACATTACATACATTACATTACATTACATTACATTACATTACATTACATTCACAGGGGATTTTCCATCCCCTCCCCTCCAAGTTGACTCTGATGCCTATTCCAGGACCGTGATTCAGTGAGGCGGGACAATGCCCACAGGACCATATTTCTTGGTGTGAAGACAAGTGACGTCATCTGTTGAAGCTGAGCCGTATTTCACAATACGGACCGATTCCACCTGGCAGAGCTGGATCTTCATCCTTGTTTAACTAGGACTGGAAACAGACTCAGAGAATTTGCTCCTGTGTTCCAAGGTGATGGTGAGAGTTGACAGAGACATGCTTCGAGAAAAGGCAGCTTAGAGTTTGTTCTCTCATTCTTTCCCTTATGATTCCATCTTTAGCCAGGCATGGTGATGCACACCTTTAATCTCAGCACTCTAGAGGCAGAGGCAGGTGAATCTCTACGAGTTCGAAGTCAGCCTGGTCTACGTAGCAAGTTTTCAGGCCAGCCAGAGCTACACAGTAAGACCCTATCTCCATAATTCCTGTTTTATGTTTGCTATACAACTCAGTATGACCTTGAGCCTCCATTTCCTAATTTCTGGGATTATGGCCATGCAACACTATACCAGGCTTAAAGGTGTAGGTGTGTGTGTATGTGTGTGTGTGTGTGTGTGTGTGGTGTGTGTGTGTAGTTTTGTGTACATGGTTTTGTGTATGTGTGCACACTTGTGTGGAGGCCAGACATCAGTGTCCAGTGTCTTCCCTAATTTCCTTTCACCTTATTTTTTGAGACAGGGTCTCTCACTGAACCCAGGGCTTGCTGATTCAGTTTAACTGGCTGTCCAGCAAGCCCCAGGGACCCTCTTGTCTCCGCTTCCCCAGTGCTGGGGTTACACACAGGCTCTTCCGCGTCTGGCTTTATGTGGATTTCAGGGATCTGAATTCAGGTCCCCATGTTACCCACTGAGTCATCTCTGCAGCCCCGGGGGTTATATTTTAGTTGATGCTAACACAATCTCTTGGATAGTTTTTTTTTTTTTCTTCCACTTCTCCCCTCACGGGGCACACAGTGTTGTTCTCATGTGCTTCACAGAGCCTCCAAATCCACGGTTACTATTTCGTTAAAACAGTCAATTCTCGTTTAAAGAGATTTAAACAAGGGAAATGTGTTGATTTCCACAAATTGGGACCATCTGGAGGGCTCTTCAGTGCTTTGGCAAACTTACATTGCTACTGCTGTTATTTGCTTTGTGTGTAAAACTCTTTCTAGCTGTTCTTAAAGCCCAGATCCGCTAAGGACAAATCCTCTTGGTGTTTGTTCATTGATGATGTCTTTGCTTCATTTGAACATTTGAAATATAGTTTTGCTGGGTATAGAATCCAGGACCAGTGGATTCTCTGGTCCTGCTTACCATCCTCATACTTTGGTAGTTCTGGTGAGAAATGTGTTGTTAGTCTCACCTTTACCCCTCTGTATACTTGTCTTCTCTCTGTTCTTAAGATTTTTGCCTTCTGGAGGCCGGAGAGATGGCCCAGTGGTTATGAGCACGTGGCTGCTCTTCCAAAGGTCCTGAGTTTAATTCCCAGCAACCACATGGTTGCTCACAACCATTGTAGTGAGGACATCTGATGTCATGAAGGCAGAGCACTCATGTATATAAAATACACGAATAAATAAATCTTTAAAAAAAGATTTTTGTCTTCCTTACAGGTTTCGAGTAATTGTTTTGCTAATGTTTCTTAAATTGGGACATACTGAGATTTAAGAAAAAGATTTCTTTTTAATTATGTATAAATATGTGTGGGAGGGTATATTAGTCAGAGTTCTCTAGAGGAACATAACTTATAGAAGAATATATATGTGTGTGTATATATATGAATGAATGAATATATATATGTGTATATATATATATATATATATATATATATATATATATATGAATGGGAAAGAAAGAGAGGAAGGGGATTTATTAGAGTAGCTTACAGGCTATTGTCCATCTATTCTGACAATGACTATCTACCAATGAAAGTTTCAAGCATCCAGTAGTTGTTTAGATGAGGCTGGATGTCTCAGCTGGTCTTCTGCTGGAATCCCAAAGAAGTAGGTTCTAATGCCAGTGAAGGAATGGACTTGCAAAGAAGCACAAGAGCAAGCAGGCAAAGAGAACAAACTTCCTTCTTCCATGTCCTTATATAGGCTGCCAGCAGTAGGTGTGGCCCAGATTAAGGGTGGATCTTCGCACCTCAAAGGGTCCAGATTAGAAGTGGGTCATCGCTGTTAAATTTATTTAATAAAGAAAAAATTTGGGGGCTGGGGAGATGGCTCAGTGATTAAGAGCACGTGCTGCTCCTCCAGAGGACCCTGGTTCAGTTCCCAGCACCCAGATGAGGAGGGTCACAACTACCCAAGTCAGTTCCAAGAGATTCAACTTCCCTGGGCACCTGGATTCATGTAAACAAGCCCATACAGAAACATGCACAAACACACCATTTAAAATAAATATTTAATAAAATCCCATATGTTGGGAATTAAAGGGGGACTGGAGAAATGGCTTAGTGGTTAAGAGTACTTACTGCTCTTGCAGAGGGCCAGAGTTCAATTCCCAGCTCCCATATCAGGTAGCAGGGGTATCCAACACATCTGGCCTCCACAGGCACCACTTGTATAAACCCACAAACAGACCACACACGTACACAAAATTAAAAATAAATCTTTTTAAAAAAGGAAAAAAGAAAGACAAATTTCTTCACAGGTGTGCTCAGCCATTTGGGTTTAGGTTGATTCCAGATGTCAAGTTGACTGTTAAGAATAATCATCATGGAGGGTACAAGCTCTTAACCACTAAGTAATCTCTTTAGCCCTTATATTTAGGTTTAAAAATATTCTTTGTACGTGTGTGCGCGTGTGTGTGTTTGGTGCACGTGTGTGTACACATCCGTGTGTGTACACGTGCGTGTGGAAGCCAGAGGTCCGTGGTAAATCTCCTCCTCTATCACTCTCCTCATTGTTTTTTGAAACACGATTTCTCCCAGAACCCAGAGCTCACGGGATTGGCAAGCCTTGGTGACCGATGAGCACCAGGGATCCTCCTCTCTCTGCCTTCCCAGAACTGGGAGCCACAAGTGCAGGGTTTTCTTTGTAAATTTTATGCGTACGGGCGTTTTGCCTGCGTATTTATCTGTGTAGCACATGTGTGCAGTACCACAGAGGCCAGAAGACGGCGATGGATCCCCCTGGGACGGGAGGCCCAGGTGATTAGCCGCCATGTAGGTGCTGGGAATTGAACAAGGGTCCTCTGGAAAAGCAGCCAGTGCTTTTAACTGGTGAGCTGTCTCTTCTGTCCCGCAAGCCCAGCTTTTTTATATGGATTCTGGGGTCAGGTCCTCATTGCTTGTGTGACAAGAGCTTCACTAAACGAAAACCACCTCCTTCTACTGAGGTTTTTGTCCATGAGTCGTTAGTTTTTCATCACACTTTATACATTTTTTTCCCTCTATTAATCATCAATAAAATTTATCTGCCCACTGCCCTCCAGGAACTTCTTAAAGTAGCCCTGTAGATAATGGGTGCTCTTTCCATTTTTAAAAAAGTCGTTGTTGTGTGGTTTGATTCTGAAGTGTCTCCTACAGGCTTGTGTTCTTAAACACTTGGTCCTTAGCTTGTGGCACCATCTTGGAAGGCTGTGGAGCCTTTAGGAGGTAGGGCCTGGCCAGCAGAAGTAGGTCACCAGGGATGGGCCTTTGACTGTGATATCCCACTCCTGATTCTTGTTACCTCTCCCTGCTTCCTGGTCCACCCTGATGTGAATAACCACTACCACACACCCCTGCTGCCATGAACTGAGCCATTCCTCCCTGGCCCTTCTGCCACGATAAGCTGAAACCCTCTGAAACCGTGAGCCAAAATAAATCTTTCTCCCCAGAAGCTGTCTCTGACAGGGATTTTGGTCACAGTGGTATGTATTTGGTCACAAATAACTCGCACAACTGTTCTCGGTCTTCTTGTTCTGGTGGCTTCTTTTGACATGTCTCCCATGCGACTGGATGACGTCTAATGTCATTCTTTTCCCAAGACATTGAAGTTTTCTCAACCACAGGTTCAGTGCGGGTCTTTGTCTTCACTCTGTGTGTGTTGTGTGCATGTGTACAAGTGTGTGAGTAAGTGTGCTTGCAGATACAGGTGCATGTGGAGGTCAGAGGTTAACATCAGGTATCTTCCTCAATCACCCTCCATTTTATTTTTTGAGTCAAGGTCTCTCGCTGAACCTGGAACTCTCTAATTCAGCTAGACTGGCTGGCCAGCGAACCCCAGAAGCTCGTTTTTCCCCACCTCCCCAACACATGATTACAGGCATATGTCACCAAGCCTGTTTTTTTAGGGAGGGTTCTGGGAATCTGAACTCAGGCCCTCAGGTTTGCACAGCAAGCACTCACAGAGCCTCTCTGACCTCTGAGTCTTTGTTGTTGCTGTTGGTGTTGTTCTGTCTTCCGTGCTTCTATGTAGCTTTCTGAAGAGTACATTTATTTAGTCACATTTGCTTGGCTGTGATCTAAGCCTCTATAGAAACAGCTTGATGGAGGAATTGTAGCAGTAAACTACTGTCTTTTACCCTCAATTTAGGGAAAGAGAGAGTAAGGATAGAAAGAAATCTTCACCACTTTTGCAGGTGGCCTTGATATAGAATGAGAGAAAGGTAGAAATCTTCACAGCCTCTTTCAGGCTGTCTTAAACTTGGAGAGGACTAGCTGACGACAGTGGGTCAGACTAGTGTCTCAGCTCACTATAAACTCAATCTCTCCAACCTTTGTCCTTTTAAGAATTAACACACTAAAGACAACAACCTAGCCAACGAACCACCAACCAACACCCACCCTGGCTCTTGGGGCTTCAGATTTTTTTATACCTAAGTCAAAGTTCCCATGAACTCTAGAGACGCACAATTCCAAGAACAAGCTACACATGCCAGAATGACTGCACGTAACCAAATTATAGCCACCTGCATCGATCATTCCAATTCCAACTCATAAACATCTATCACACCTGGCGTGGGAATGCAAACCTAATCCAAATGCCATTTTGTGTTTTTAAAGAAACCAAAATAACATAAACTTCTTCCAAGCGTTCCGCTGCTACAAGGAATTCTGTATTTGGGCTCACAGTTACGGAGGGCTCTACTCACGATCACGGTTTTGTTGCTGAGATAAACAACCAAAAACAACTTTGGGAGGAAAGGGTTTACTTCATCTTACAGGTTATGGTTCGTCATCCAGGGAAGCCAGGGCAGGGACACAAGGCAGGAACTGGAGCAGAGACCATGGAGGAAGACTCCTTACTGGCTGCTCCTCAACTCATGTTCAGCTACCTTCCTCATAAAGCCCAGACTCACCTGCCTAAGGCACCACCCACAGTGGGCTGGGCCCTCCTACATCAACCAGCAGTCAAGAAAATGTTCCATAGACCTGCTGCCCACAGGCCTGTCTGCTGGAGAAAATGCATCAGTTGAGGTTCGGAGTTGACAGGGATTAGCCCCACGCCCTGGACTTTTTCTGGGGATCCAAATTCAAGTTCAAATTCAAGTCCCTGTGCTTGTGAGGCAAACACTTTACCCAATGAGTTATCTCCCAGCCTGCAATTTTAGTTGAATGAGTCTTCTCATCGTGGTTCTGACTTTCTACTTTAAAAAAAAAAACCGGATTGGATGCTAATTATCGTGAGCTTTACATCATCAGTTGCTAGGTAACTTTGTGTTTCTGTGACTTGCAAGGTGCTTGGACACCATAATCCTTTCGGGTCTCTCCGATTCTAATGGCTCTGTGCACTTGGGACAGATCTTAGTCTGGTGGGAATTGTTCCTTCCAGAATATTCTTCCTGAGGCTTTGTGCATAGTGAGTTTTTCCAGCATGAGTCTATTGAGACCAGACGCCTCCCACTCCCATGTCAGCAGCGGGCACTCTTCTCTAGCCCTTCCAGATGGCTCTCTTTCAGTTGAGTGCTGAGTGCTTAAGCTATGGACCCACAGAAATCCTCAAGTGCCTCTCTGCCCAGATTTCTGCTCATATGTATGCTCATTGCTTTGCTTTTTCTGGGGAGATAAGAAACCCATCTATTTACCCCAGGGAGGGCACCAACAGACCAAAGAAGGGATTCCACTCAGGTCCAGCTTAGGGAACCAGTGAGGTCACTGGGATGGCTCACAGAAGCATGGGAGACACAAAGGAGCTAGCTGTACTGCCTGAACATACCCACTCCAATGCAGGTGACTATGCATAAAGGATGTACCCCTGGGGTCCCCACCACAGTCAACCTTCCTTCTCCTGTATGCTCCAGCACCCTTAGGACCCTGGGCAGCTGCGCAGGAGGGAGTGGGGGCTGGGTTCCCAGGTGAAGGTCTAATGAGCCTCCTCCTTCCATGAGGAAGTGTTGGCAGCCTTATTGCACCTGCCTTAGATCAGGGCTTCTTAAACTCTCCTCTCATGACATCTTTCACCTCGAGACACTTTTTTCATGACCACAGGTGCATAAAGTAGATACACGAGACCTTGCTGATAATAAATATTAAGAAATTTATTTGAAAACAATCCTTTGATATAAACACAATTTCATCATTTATTAAAGACAAAAAGTGCAAAGTGTCATACTGATGAGCTGGACATACTTAATTTAGATGAGGAATTAAGTCATGGGGCTGGAGAGACCATTCAAGGAGTCTGGAGTTGGGTTCCTAGAACTTACATCCAGCATCTCACAACTGCCTGTGATTCCAGCTCCAGGGGATCCGACTCCCTCTGCTGGCTGTTCACAGCCACTGCACTCTCATGCACACACACACACACACACACACACACACACAAATAAAAATCAATCTAAAAATTAAATCTTGGCTAATATTTGATACTACAGAACACGGAGCATCTTTGACAATTTTCAGAATTGACGGATATTTTGCTTTTACAGTGATCAGTGCTGAGACCACTTTAGATAAACACACAGCACAAGATGGTAGAAGCATGGTTAGAGCTGTTAGGAATGTGTTGGAAATCCTGTCCCTAACACCAAGTCAAATCTCATTTAATGATTATTTTCTTGTGAAATTCAAGTCAGCAGCTCAAAAAAATTTTTTCAAGCCTATAGTAGCTGGTATTCCCAGGAGCTCTCCCACCCAAGTTCTAACCAGGCCCAACCCTGCTTAGCTTCTGAGATCAGACAAGATTGGGTATGTTCAGAGTGGTATGGCCATAGACAACTCAACCTTTTTAAGTAAAAAATGAAAGACTAAAGTTTAAAGATTTTTTTAAAAATTTAATGTGTGTGTATGTGTGTGTGTGTGCGTGCGTGTGTGTGTGTGTGTGTGTGTGTGTAGTACTCAAAGAAGCCAGAAGAGGGAGTCAGATCCCTTCCATCTGGAGTCACAGGTGTTTGCGAGTCTGACCTTGGTGCTGAGAACTGACCTCCACTGCTCACAACTGAGCAACAAATGCTCTTAACCACTGAGCCATCTCTCCAGTCCTGGCCCTGGCTGTCCTGGAACTCCTTATGTTGATCAGGATGACCTCAAATTCACAGAGATCCACCTGCCTCTGCCTCCTGAATGCTGATATTAAAGGTGTGCCCCACCAAGTCCAACCTCAGATTCATATTTGATCACTGCACAGTTAGAAATCATTTATTGTTGCCAAATATTTGTGACCCAATCCCCACCTTCGGTCACAGGTGGCTTGAGGACCTGGATGACAGACCCAGTTACCCCTAGATTGTTTTGTTTTATTGTCGTGACTTTTGAGTCATCCCTGCCCTTGTAAGTGACAAGCGAGCCCTCACCCACACTACTGCAAATAACCCAAAAGACTCAATTGGTTCACCAAGTTGGGTTTCAGTGGTGGTGTCTTTGCTTTAGTCTGTCATTGGTGTCCGATCTCAGGTGAGTGGATGCTTGTTCAAATCTCTCCAGGAATGGTGTCACAGGCCTGACATTTTCCGTGGTGCTGTTTCAAGTGGGAGCAAAAGCCAGGCCCGGTGGCGCATGCCTTTAATCCCAGCACTTGGAAGGTAAAGGTAGGTGGATCAAGTCCAGCCTGGTCTATATAGTGAGTTCCAGGACAGCCAGGGCTACACAGAAAGACCCTCTCTAAAACAAAACAAAACAAAAATGGTAGAAATTTTGTCAAATAGGAGCAAAAAATCTCATCCTTTCTGCTTTTGTCTTGGGTGGAAGTAAAAGTCCATGGCCAGTTTTCAGAGCCTGGGCCTGAACTGCCACCTTGGGAAAAAGATGACCTGAGACTCAGATCCTGGTAATAACTGAGTCCTGGATCAAGCCATGTCTGAAGGAGGAGATGTACCCCAGCCTGCAACTCCAGGTGACGACAAACTCCCTGCGTTATTGAAGCTGGTCCGATTGGATGTGCTACTGACTGTCTTATCACAGTTACCAAAATTACCGACTCAGACTACTTAGGTAAGGAGACGTTCATCAGGACTCGTGGTTCTGGAAGGTTCTGTTCTGTGTGGCTTGCCCCTCCCATTGTGAGGGAAGCATCATGGTGCTGGGGGGCAGCTGTCAGAAGCTGTTCACATCATGGCTGACAGGAAGCAACGAAAGGGAGACAGGAAGTGGTCAGTACTATTATACCATCCCCACAAGGAGCTGCCCCCCAAGGACCTACTTCTTGCAGTTAGGACCTAATATTAAAGTGTCCAAGAAACAGTGCTACAAGCAGACCAAGCATTCAAAACGGGAACCTGCCGGGGACACCGCAACATTGGGCTTTCTGGGCCCTGGGACTAGTTGCTTTCTAGAGGAACACAGCTGCCCTAGGCAGATCCCTGATGGTGAGAAATGCTGCTGAGGACAGAAAATGAGTGTGAGGTTTGGCCAGGACAGGTCAGAGAGACAGGGTAAGCCCTGAAGGTGGGGGGGGGGGCAGAGGTCAACTTTGGGTGTCTTTCTCAGTGACTGTCCTTCTTGGGGTTGTTTGTTTATTTGTTTGTTTTGAAACAAGATCTCACTGCCCGGAGCTCACCAAGTGGGCTAGGCTGTCTGGCCATGGAGCCCCAGGGATCTGGTTGTCCCCACCTCCCCAGCTCTGCGCATGTCACCATGCCTCTCTTATATGCGTTCTAGGAATCGAACCGAGGTCCTCATGCTTGTGCAGCAAGCAATTTATTGGCTGTGTCATTGCCCCCAGCCCAAGCTTTGCAGTTTGGATGCTGTACCCTGACCAGGTGATAAGAGGGGATGCATTATGTGGTCCCCACTCCTAACCCTCAAGATGCCTCCAAATGCTTAGAACAGAGTCCCGAGGTCCAAGTTACTCCCCTGAACCCATCACGTTGCCTCTCATCCTTTGTCACAGCCATGCAGACCGCTGGCCCATTCCCACCCCAGGGCCTTTGTATCTGCTCTACTACCTGCCTAGATCTCTGCCCTTGATTTCATCCAGCCTGACTCCAATAGTCCACCCTGAGGTGTCCCAGAATCCCCCAGGGGACTGGATTCACAAAGAGATCAAGCCTTTTCCTCCTGGGGACCCAGGACTAGGGAGAGGACAAAGAGCAGAGTAACAGAAGAGAAAGAAGAGCCACACAGTTCCCTCAAGGATCCCCGTGACCCTGGATCTTCCCAGCCAAACCTAGACTGTGGGCCCCAGATCTCCAACCTGCAAAATACCCCCTTCAATCATCAAAGCTGGGGAGGGGGTGCAGAGAGGAAGGAAAAATAATTACTTCTCAGCCCCTAACCTTTCCGGCAAGTGACTTGGTAATAAATAACCAACATGTCCCTCCAGTGCGATCCATCAGCGGGAACCCCTAATTACTCTGGACTCGCGAGCAGCCGCATCCAGGCTGCTTCGGATAAATAAAAGATTAACGTAGCTGGAATACAGACCCAGATGTGGGGGCCCCTGACCTACCTCTGGAGACGTTGACCTGAGATGGACGCACAGAGCCCCTGGGGGTGTGGGGGAACCATGGTCCCAGAAACAGACTAAAGTCGCCTTCACTGTCTCCCGTCCAAAGCTGTGTCATGGGTCTTGGTGATGCCCCCATCCATTATGGTCATGGGCTATGTGGCCTCTGACTCAGGGTCCCAGGCCCAGCACGAGCATAGTGCTGGCTACAGCAACTGCCCCCTCCCACCCGCCCCAGTCCCCACTGCAGCCAGCCTCAGTGTGACCTTCCTGGGTTAGCCTGGCGTTCACAAGGAGACCTGCTGCTATGACTGTCCCTCTTGGTGGTCTGGCAAGCCCAACTGGATCTTCAGGACCTCTTGTGGGACTCTGTTGAGCAGCCTAGCTGCTCCAGTACCAAGTCAGCCTTAGTAGTGACAGGAGTAGGCAGGACCTTCTCTGATGGTCACCAGATGATACATGAGGAGGCTGGGGCCGGACACTGTTCCTCCCACCCTTAGGCTTTGCTCAGAGTATGCCATCAATTCTCTCATTTTGGGGTGGGGTGGATCTAAGAGCCTCACACGCCCTAGGCAAGTGCTCTTCCACTAGGCCATCCTCTGCCATGTCCTTCCTTCAGGGATTCTAGGTAGGTGCTCTACCACTGAGCCACACCCCCAGCCCCTCACTGGGGGATTCTAGGCAGGGGCTCTACCACTGAGCCACACCCCAGCCCCTCACTAGGGGATTCTAGGCAGGTTGCTCTACCACTGAGCCACACCCCAGCCCCTCACTGGGGGATTCTAGACAGGGGGCTCTACCACTGAGCCACACCCCAGCCCCTCACTGGGGGATTCTATGCAAGCACTTTACCTGTGAGCTATAGCCCTAACCTTCTTTTTCCTTTTTATTTCAGGACAGTCTGACTAAGTTGCTCAGGCCAGCTTTGAACTTACTCTGTAGACCAGGCTAGCCTTGAACTTTTAATCCTCCTGCCTTAGCCTCAGAAGTAGCTGGGGTGACAGGCCTGCACCAACAGGCTGTATCAGCAGTTCCATGCCCGGCCTGTCAGATCCCCAGTCCAGCACTACTCAGCCCTGGCTCTGAGAGTCCCATCCTGAGCTGATGGGCAGGTGGAATACCCCTGCATGAGCAGGCTCCAGACAAGGAACTCATCTGGGCAGAGGGTGAGCACAGAGGAGACCTTCTTCTGCCCACATACACACTTCCCTTCCTAGCTTTGTGGGATAGGAGCAGACAGGCTTAACAGAAGCCTGGGCCAGTGTGGAGGGCTTCCTGTGTGGGGCAGGATCGAGAGTGGCAGGGGTGGGGGGCCCCTGCCAGACCCTCCACAGGAGAATTAATTAAAGGCCTCTCACTCTGCTGCTGCTGAGCGATTTCTGCTGACCACACCAGGTTGATTAATATTGCATTAGCCTTTAGGAGGAAGGCACGCACTTATTAACCTGCTGTGCCAATCTGTCAGCACCCGGCTCTGACACACAGCATTCCCGGGAGCGCAGAGCAACGGCGGGTGCAGCTCTGTCCCCTGGGGCTTCAAGGAGGATGCAGCAGCTGGCCCTTCTGCTGAAACCTGGCCACACTTGTCTGCCCCCCCCCCAGGTCTTGGAACTCCCGGGGGCAATAGTGATGTGTCCCCATCCCAGGCTGCACCTGAGGCCTCTGGGGTGAGCTTTAGGCCATTCGTTCATCCCGAGCAGGCTGAGGGCTACAGCTTTGGGCTACAATGTCATCTGAGGTGCACAGGGGTCACTTGTCCTCAGACTTTACAACTACTCATAGTCCACGTCTACGCTGACTTGGGGTGGGGTTGGGGGGCATCGGTAGGGTGGCTCCATGCTGGGGCTCAAGAACACCTCGAGACATGATGACCAAGTTGGAGTGCTGCTGACCAATGCAATGTGGTGGGGAATGGGCTAAGTGTACAACCTGGACGTCCTGACCTGGAAGCCAGATATGTAGAACCCAGACCCCAGACACGGGTGGACGGGCCTGACACTCACCACCGGCTGATGTGGCCCTCTGAGGATCTGACAGTGTTTTACAGGAAACCTAGCAGGTGTTTTTGAAATGTGAGACTGCCTGTTTTTGTTTTTGTTTTGTTTTTCAATTCATTGACCAATTCCACGTTAGCACAGGCAGTGTGCAGAGTGAGCCGTCTTATACACTGTATGCCGTCAGCACCGTTTCATGGGGTGGAGCCACAGGAGGGGGTAGGGACAGGGGGAGGGGCTGCTGAAGAGACAGAAAGGCAGGGTCCCTGTTATACACGGAGAGAGCCCTCCAGCTGCAAATCTCAGCTATATAACCCAGGCACACACTACCCACTGCTTCCAAGAGACCCCGGCACCTTTGCACATACTGCTGCTGCCCCCAAAGTCATTGGCTGTGTGAGATCCCTTGTCAGATTCCCAGCATGCCCCGGAAAGCCACGAGAGCTGTGGCGATGGAGGAGAGGCCCTGATTCCCTACAAGTTTTGCAGAGTGGGGGCGCAGATGGTACCACAGTGGGCACAAGATGGGCACAAACGTTCCCTACAGTGGTGATGATCAATCAGGCCAACTGGGAACCTAGAATGGTGTTCTGCTGGTGCCTCAGTGGATCACCACTCCTTAGGAGGCCAGAGCCAGGCACACAGGCTACCTGTGCAAGAGGGCCTGTCTCTCCCATGTTGGTAAGCATTCGATGGAACTTTTAACCTAGGTGAAAAGTGAAGACTCCCCAGAATCGTATCATGGGGGGATGTGGCTGGATAATTTATAAACTGGCTGAATGGAAATCCACCCTTTTGGGGCTAGAGAGATGGCTCAGTGGTGAAGAACACTGGCTGTTCTTCCAGAGGACCCGGGTTCAATTCCCATACGCTCATGAAATAAATAGTAAATAAAAATAAATTTTAAGGCATCTGCCCTTCTTTGTGCGTTTGTGTGTATGAGCGTGTGCTTGTGTATGTGTGGGTATGTGAGTGTGCAGGTACCCTATGCGTGTGTGTGTGTGTGTGTGTGTGTGTGTGGAGGCCAAAGGTCAGCCTTAGGTGTTCTATCTCAGGTACGGTCCACCTTATTTTTGAGACAGGCTCTGACTGCCCTCAAATGCATCAATTCAATAGGTTGGCTGACCAGCAAGCCCCAGGGATCCACCCATCTCCACCTCCCCAGGGCTGAGATTCTACGTGGATGCATCATTCCTGGATTCTTTAAGCGTGTTTCTTCGCAACAGATTTCAGATCCTCATGATTGTATGGCAAGCACTTTACTGACGGAGCTGTCTCCCCAGCCCACATCCACTCTCTTTAGAGAGCGCTAGGCAGGTGGTCTCAGCCTCGAAGGGAAACAGCAGAGGTGGGGGGCTTGCTCATGTCAACCCTCGGTTTCTCTACCTGAAAAGTGAGGACTAATGGGAGTTGTTCCAGAGGGTTGTCGGGAGCCTTACATGCAGAGTTTGCATGTGACGGAGTCCTGTCACAGCAGCCGTTGCCGGAGCTGGAACCCTTGGTGCTGGTCTCACCGGGTGGGGGTGGGGAGTCCTGGGCGCTGCACATGTCATCTGTGGGAGAGTGACTTGTCCCAGCCAGGTGGCAAGGCTCACACCATGCAGTCACGCCAGGAGCTGGGCCTGCGGAACACTGCAGCCCGAGTGTGTCTTTCCTCTGGAGAAAGTGGCAGTGGGCGGGACCTTGCAGTCTCCTTGGCTAGAGAGAGGAATTACCTGGAGAAGACAGCATAGAGACAAGGACCTAGCGGTGTGAAAGGTCCGTGGTCCAGAGAGGACCAGCTGTGCGGATGGGTGAGGAAGGCAGATGTTGTTCTAGGCACTAGGTTTGGGGTCAGTCTCAGAGAGGGATGGTGAGAGTAGGGACTTCAGGGCTTTCTTCTGGGTACCCCATGGGGGACTTTGGGTCCCTCCTCACCTCTTTTCCTAACCAGGCAGCCTCAAGCAGCCCTGGGAGAGCAGAACGGCTGGAGGACCCAGAGTATGTGGGTGGCAGGGTTGGGAAGGGACACCTCAGGAGCTCGAGGTTGGGGACCCCTGGGGTGAAGGTCTCAGGGACCTGACACTCCTGCCTGCACTGCTGGGGTCCTGGGTGCAAGCAGGACTAAAGAGAGGCCTAGGCTCAGAGCAGGAAGCTCAGCCTGGGGTCAGCCTCACACTGTGGGGATGCAGAGGTGAGGAAGGACTTGAGGTGAGGGTTGGCTGGGGTGGGGGGAGTGAGATGATAGAGAGGAGAGAATGGTGGGGGGGGGGGGCGGGGATGACAAAGGAGAAGACAAGATAAAGGCTGGAGAGAAGACAGAGGAGAGACGAAGGTGAGAAAGAAGAAAGATGGAAGAGAAAGGGAGAAGGAAAGGGGGAGGAAGAAGAGAGAGGAAAGAGAGGAGGGAGAGAAAGAAGGTGGGGGAGGGGAGGGTTCGCTTAGCGCTCGTCCCTGCAAACACCTAACTGGATTATTTGTTACAGTACCTCTCAGCAAGGGTATGGGGACAAAGCAAGCCTGCTGGAGGCCCGGAGCTCCCCCAGGGCCTCTGCAGGATGAGGTTAGACCACTTATACCTTGGTCCTGTCTGCATGTACCCATGACCCCACCTGAGGACCCCACCGTCCCCCTCACCTTGCCAACACCCCTGCCTTCCGCAGGCCATTGGCAACGTGGCAAACCCTGGCTGGATCAGGCTACGGGTCACTCCCGGCTTGGTCTGAATGAGTCACTTATTTTCTGAAATGAGCCTGAAATGAGCCAGGCTTATTTTCTCCAACATGGCCAATGTGGCTCTGGGGACTTAGAATGTCCCCGTCATACCTGGCACCTCTGGAGTACCCTCATCCTAAACCTGGAACAGGTTCTGAGCTTTCTTCCTAGCCTCCTCTCCAGTGGTCCCCCCACTCCAGGACAGATGGGGGTCTTTGGATCCCAGAACCATCCCGCAGCCCACTTGAGTCTTTTCCGGCTGCTGCCCAGCTCGGATCATAAACTCCGACTTTGATCTGGCTTTATTCCTCTGACCGGAAGAGACAGGGGCTCCTCCCAGGCCCCAATACAGACTTAGCACAGGACAGGTGGCTCAGTCTCCCAGCTTCTCCTCCCACTGCTCCCCACTGGCACCTAGATCCTGGAATAAAAAGGACCAGATCCCAAGACTTGACCCTCAGCCCCAGGGGTAGAGCTCTGAGGGAGGTTGGGATCCACCTAGGGGAAAGACCCTCCTGGGTCTCCTCCTGGGGAGAGGACTCCGAGAAAAACTGCCGGGCACTCCCAACCCTGGACTCAGCCAAGGCCTGGGCTGAGCATGGATGCAGGAAGATCCTGAAAGGCAGACAATGATCTAACCTGTCACCCTAGCATGGCTGGGATCTCCAGCATCTAAGGCCTCATCTCTCCTGTGGGCCCTCGGGTGGGTACCACGGAATGAACTCTCACCAGACAGTTTATCTTCTACCACCCACCTCACAATCCCTACTGCCCCTGTGGGGTCTGTCCTGTCTCTGCCTGAGAAAGGTGGCCCCTTGGCCTTTGCTATGGTTTGGATGTGAATTGTTCCTCACAGGCTCCTGTTGAACTCCTGGAGTCCAACTGGTGGGGAGGCTGTAGAGCCTTTAGGAAGAGGGGCTGGTTAGAGGAAATGGATCATGAGGGCGGGCCTTTGAGAGTTATAACTCCACCCTTGGTTCTTGTTCTCTTCTCTTCTTGCAGGGCCCACTGTGGTGTGAATAGACTTAACCAGGCTCTGGCCACCATGAATTGAGCCGAGCCACTCTGCCATGCCTTCCCTGCCATTGTGGACTGAAAACCCCAGAGACTGTGAGCCAAAATGCATTTGTATGACCAGGTTTTGTGTGTGAGTGTGTGTGTGTGTGTACCTGTATGCACTAGCATGTGTGTGTGCACATGCCAGGACATGCATGTGGTGATCAAAGAACAACTTTCAGGAGAACTTCCACCATGAGTTCTGAGGGGCAAACTCAGGTCAACAGGTTTGTATGTAAGCACCTTTACCGAATGAGCCAACTCTGTGACCAGATTAGCTGGTCAGCAAACCCTAAGGATCTTTCTATCTCTGCCTCCCCGGTGCTGGGATGATGTGTGTGCATGCTCACCACCTAGGCTTTTTACAAGGGTGCTGGGGATCCAAACTCTAGTCCTCATGTTTGTGCAGCAAACAATTTACTAACTGAGCCATCACACTGCCTGCCAAGTAAATCTTCCCTCCCCCAAGTTGTGCATCAGGTAGAATTCAGTCCTTTCTCTCTCTCTCTCTATCTC
>JAMJFZ010002219.1:0-40041 GCA_026225945.1 Cricetomys ansorgei
ACAGCAACAGTATAATTATGATATTGAACAGATTGTCACACATAAACCACATCAAACGGGTTATTTACAGTAGCTTTGTTTGGGCAATCATCCGAACCCAAAGATCCAATGCAAGGGGTGAAGGTAAATTATCTTTCCTACCTCTACACCGGGGGGCCCACTGAGGCTGACTGTGAATATAACTATAACTATTACTAATCTTAGGCCAACCACCCTTAATGTAAGTGCCATCTACAGTAGTCCAGTCATCTTCATCTACCCAAATTGCACTAGAATTGGAAAGTTGTATACAATTATTCTCGTTAGTCATAGTAAAACAAAGTGTTCCATTTAGGGAAAATGTACGATCTTCCCCTATAGCGCTGTGCTGATTGTAGCAAAGAAGCGGGGAAAACTTGAGCATCATGCATCACTGGCATTGGTATGGGGAGTGTTGTTAGTATTCCCCATCGTTGTTCTGTGCGTATCGGGGGCCACTTTATCAGGATCATCTGGAGAGCCAGTAGCGTTTTCAAGATCCTCATCCTGTTCTTGATCTTCTAAGGGCTGTTTCACCGTTCTCGTCAGACGAGCAGGCACCCAAATGGGGTTTTCTTGGTCCTGAGGAAAAACACAAACAGCTCCCCTGGATCTTATTAAAACTTGATCCGGGCCCTTCCATTGGTTAGACAATACATCTTTCCACTTGACATTTTCTAGTGGAGGTTGTGTAGACATAGCATGTCTGTCTGCTGCAGATCTTCCAGCAGCATCCAAATTCAAAAAATTTAAGGTAAATAATATAAGGGAAATGGTACTTTTAGGTCCCATACTGGGGCCGCCTATTCCCCCTTTTTGTTTTTGTAGATAAACCTTGAGAGTGCCATTAGCACGTTCCACAATTCCTTGTGCTTGTGGATTATAAGGCAGCCCAGTGTGGTGTGTAACGCCGAGGCGTTGACAAAATTGTTGAAAGGATTTAGAGGTATAAGCAGGACCATTGTCCGTTTTTAAGAGTCTGGGTTTACCCCAGGCTGCCCAAGCTTCAAGACAATGAGTGATTACATGAGCGACCTTTTCTCCAGCTAAGGGAGTGGCATGAATTATGCCTGAACCACGTATCCACAGAAACATAGTGTACATATTTAAGTTTTCAAAGGATAATTAACATGAGTCACATTCATTTGCCAGACATGAAGTGGTCTAAAGACCACGTGGATTTACACCAAAAGATGGTGTGTGGTCCTAAACTCAGCACAATTTGGACATTGTAAGGACAATGTCTCTAGCCTCAGCAGCGACGAGATCTTAAATTTTAATCTTAAAGTTTGTGCTGGGGACATTGATATAGTTTATGAAATTCAGTGGCTGCATAAGATATTAATACATACCCACAGTATCTGTTTTTGTAGCCATATCTGCAATAGAATTAGCCTTAACCATAGGTCCGGCTGGTAACAGAGAGTGAGCCCGTATGTGTTGTATGAAGAATGGGTGATGTCTATTTTCTAATGTTATGTTGAATGTCTCTGAAGATATGTGCCACAGTGCTTTTGTCATTAATTGGGCCGATAACTTCAAGTTGTCTCACAGCATTAACTACATAATGAGAATCTGAAATTATATTAATGGGATTTTGAAATTGTTTGAGCACTAGGGCGACTACAGCACACTCTACCAACTGTGGAGATTGTAAGTCAAATTGAACTTGTACTGGTTTATTACTAATCACATAACTGCCAATACCAGTACTAGAACCATCAGTATAAATATCAAGTGCACCTTGTATAGGCCTAGTTTGAGTAATCTTTGGAAATATGAAACTATTATTAAGAGTGAATTGTAATAACGGATGTTTGGGGTAGTGATTATCAATTTGTCCTGGAAAAATACATTTAAGTATTGCCCAAGAGTCAATAGCGGAACATAATATTTGTACTTGTATAGTTGTATAGGGACATACAATTGTACTGGGATATTTTCCAAAATGTGTCATAGCTAATTGTAATCCTTTTTGCGCTAAATCTGCTACACTAGTAGGGTAATGTCCCAGAATCTTGCCAGGTGACACATGTGGATGGATCCATAATAATGGTCCATCTTGCCACAAAACTGCAGTTGGCAGCACTGGTGAAGGGATAATACAAAGGGAGAACGGTTGATCCTTTTTAATCCTAGTGAGTTGAGAACGTTGTATTGCTTGTTCTACTTTATCAAGCGCTTTTGATGCTTCTGGAGTTAAATGTCTTTTGGATGTTATGTTTGACTCTCCCTCTAGGATTTGAAATAGCGGTTTAAGTTCTGTTGTGGTTAGTTTTAAAAATGGCCTAATCCAATTAATGTCTCCTAATAATTTTTGAAAATCATTTAATGTGTTTAGAGTATCTCTCCGAATTGTAACCTTTTGAGGACTAATAGTATATGGGCTAATCTTTGTTCCTAAGAAATTACCTACTGTTCCTTCCTGTACCTTTTCAGGAGCTATAAACAATCCTTTATTCTGTAAGGCCTTTGTTAAGAAGGTAAAAGCTTCTTGTAGCATGACAGTATTGTTGCTGCACAGTAGGATGTCATCCATATAATGACACATCCTTAATTTTGGATAAGCTTTTCTAACTGGATTAAGTGCAGCAGCAACATACGGCTGACACATAGTTGGACTATTAGCCATTCCTTGAGGAACCTTCCATTGAAACCGACGGTCAGGTTCTTCATGATTTATAGATGGAAGTGTGAATGCAAACCTACATCTATCTTTTGGATTTAAAGGAATGGAGAAGAAACAGTCCTTGATATCCACAATTATAATATCCCAATTTTGAGGCAAGGCTGACAATAATGGTAATCCCTTTTGTATAGCTCCCATCACCTGCATTTGACTATTAATTGCTCTTAAATCATGTAATAGTCTCCATTTTCCTGATTTCTTTTTTATGACAAAAATAGGAGTATTCCAGGGTGATTGTGAAACTTCTAGATGCCCTAACAGTAACTGTTTTTCTACCGACTCCTTTGCAGCATCCAATTTTTCGGAGGTTAAGGGCCATTGAGGAACCCACACAGGTTCCTCCGTTAACCAGGGTATAGGTAATGTATCCTCAATGGCCCCTAGGAAAAACCCAAACCTTGTCTATTAGATTTTTGATGTATCTTTATAGGCTCTGTCCTCCCTTGTAGCCTTTTACCTAACCCTTTACCAGGAATACATCCCATACTTTTCATCATGTGTTGACTTTGACGAGAGTAGTCGTTGGTAAGCTTAAAATTAAGCTGTTTTAATAAATCTCGTCCCCAAAGATTGACCGGTAAAGGATAGAACATAAGGCGTGAAAGTACCAGTCCGACCTTCCTCATCTTCCCATTTCAAAGGATGTGCACTAATAGTAGGTGATGACTCATATCCAAGCCCTTGTAGGGTTTGAGATGATTGATTAAGAGGCCATGCTTTTGGCCACCATTTAGAGGAAATGATACTAGTGTCAGCACCAGTATCCAGTATTCCCGAAAAATCTTTTCCTTGTATGGTGATGTTCAGTGTAGGGCGTTCAGTTAGATCTAAGGAAACATAGGCACAATTTCCACCTGTAGACCCAAAACCCTGTTCTCCTCTGGCTACATCTTTACTAGGAAACAGTGAATGTAAGCTGGGCAAGACTAAAAGCTGTGCAATGCGGTCTCCAGGGGAGATAGATGCTACACCTCGGGGGGAGGAGCACAGAATCTTAACTTGACCTTCATAGTCAGAGTCAATTACTCCTGGGTGGACAATTAACCCTTTTAGAGTAGAGGAAGATCTTCCCAGCACAAGTCCTACTGAATTTGGTGGTAGCGGTCCCTTAAAATCTGAGGGTACAGGCTGACAACCCATTTGAGGGGTCAATACTGTGCGGGCGGTGGCACAGAGGTCCAGTCCTGCGGAACCTGAAGTAGCTCTCCTTGGTATCCCCGAGGTCTCATTGATATTAGTGAACCTTGTAGGACCCCATACATTTGAGGGCCCTGAGGTCGGGGGCCCTTCTGCCCGTTTTTTGTCTGATCAGGCTTTGTTTGTGTAATAGGCTTGCCATTAATGTCCTTAACTGAGCGACACTCATTAGCCCAATGTTTTCCTTTTCTGCACTTTGGACAGATGTTAGGTGTCTTTACTCCTGAAGTTTTTTGTCTTTCCTGTCTACACTGTCTCTGTATATGTCCTCTCTTTCCACATTTAAAACAGGTAATATTACTATCTTTTTGTGCTGCAAGCACTGCTGCAGCTATGCCTGCATTGGAAAGCGGACCACCAATCTCTCGACAAGCTTTCATCCAGGCATTAAGCCCTTTTCCTTTCCATGGAGTAATAGCATTTTTACATTCTTTGGTACACTGTTCATAAATGAGTTGTTCTATTAAGGGCATTGCTGTATCTGGGTCACCGAAGATCCTTCCTGCAGCTTCCATCATTCTTGCTACAAAATCTGAAAAAGGCTCATTCATGCCTTGTATGATCTTAGTTAGGTTTCCCTGATACTTCACCTTTATTAGGAATGCTCTTCCATGCCCTAGTAGCGATTTTATTTATTTGTTCGTAAACCTGTACTGGATACGCTGTTTGATTTGCACTCCACTGACCCTGTCCGGTCAGCATGTCATAATTCCAGTGTGGTTGCCCTTGAGTTGCATTAGCTCTTGCTTGGGCACCACAAGCATCTTGGAAAATAGATTTCCAGTCCAGATATTGACCCATGGTAAGGCAAGCCTTTACTGTATTATACCAATCTGTAGGAGTCATAGCTAAGTGTGCCAACCTCTCTACTTGTGCCTGTGTGAAAGAGGCATTAATACCATAAGTTCTAACGGACTCTGCAAGATCTTTAAGTTGTTTATGGTCAAGAGGTTGATAATATTTTTGTTGATTATTATCTTCAAATACTGGAAAAGCTTGAAAAATCTTTCTCCTACCCTTGTCTGTTAAAAAGGAAGTCTTTCCTATTGAAGTTTTTGAGGTTTTATTTCTCTGTTTTTTCTTAGCCTTAGGCAGGTTAGGAAGAGGGGGCGCAGAGGGAGCCGCCGGAGCGTATGGCTCAGGACGGTAATGTTCTTCCTCATAGCGCGCAGCTTCCTCTTCTAGTTCTGTTTGTTCCTCTGTATCCAGTTTCTCTTCTGACCCCGAAGTTTCTGAGTCTGAAGAGGAACTACTAGTCTCATCACTGGTTATTTTTAAATTTTCAAATTCTGCTAGTACTGGGTATACCCTTTTCTGACTATTCATTTGTTGTTTCTTTTTTTCTTTTTTCTCTTTTTCTACCCTTTTTATCTCTTTTTTAGGCCTCTCCCTCTTTTCTGTTTCTGACATGCTGTCTTGATGTTCTGCCAATGTACGCTGTCCTTCTTTTACCCTTTCTTGACATCGCTTATCTTCTAAGCAAGCTTTAACCATACGCCATAGTGGCCATGTGCCGGCGTGGAGACCTCCCTTTTCCTTTTCCCTTTGCAAATCTCCTCCTAGCTTACCCCAAGAAGGGATTGTAAGAGACCCGGTGGTTCCTGGGCGATGACAATTTAGACAAGGGCAACAAGCAAGAACAACAATAACCATACAAGCAAAAATGACCGCGCCTAGTGCAGGGTCAATCTCATAAAACAGCATACCTCTCAGAAAGAGTCTGGATCCACTTTCGTCCCGCGCTCCAGTTCTGAATCCTCCTGAAAACAGGGGTCTTCGCCGGTGCTGAGCTGATGGTCAGGTTCCGGGTTTCGGCACCAAATGTGGACGCCCGCCTCGCCTGCAAGGAAGACGCCGCACACAGGATTCTTCTGGTTCACGCTTTATTGAGGACTGTAGCTTGATTGAGTGTTGAGAGCGAAAAGACCCTGAATGTGTGAGGCACCCTGCTTATATAGGGCAAATCGTGACCATCAACGATTGGATGCATGTCCAGAACCTCATTAGCATAGGGGGAGGCGGCAAGGATTACTCAACTTGCGCCTGCGCTGTTACTTGTTTTACTCCAGAATCGAGCAAGAGGAGCCCGGAAGCAGGAAACCGGCGCCATCTTGTAATGGCGTTTCAACTCGGCTCCCAACAGTTTTAAAACCAGAAATCTCAGCATGATGGCATGCAAAACTGAGAGAACCAAGGAGTAAATGAAGGGAGAAATCTCTCCTACTTGTGATGACATCCCACTGTGATGGGGTGACCCAGATTCTCTGGATTCCCAGGGATTCCCACATTCTAATGTTCACAAGAAAAGTTGTGTCTGGGTCACCATAAATGATCACAACGTTTGCTGAGGAAGTCATAATTTGGTAGTAATATGTTTCAGGTCTCTCTCAGGTATAAACCCAGGTTGATGGATACTGTTGACAAAGGCCAAGCAGACACTCTTTTTCTCATTCTCTCCTGTCTGATCTGATAAAAATAAGATACCATGGTCATCATCTGTGTTGGCAAGATCCACCCAGATCCAGCTTAAGTGAGACAGCAAAGATCATGGCCAAGGCCAGAGATGTGTCCTTAGATGCCATCTGAAACACATAGGGAAATTGACTGAGGTCATTCAGACTAGGACGGAAAGATCCATAGGCAAGCTGAAGGACACAGGACACAGAAAACGGTAGACGTAGAGCATTTCGAGGAACCTCGGTGCAAGACTGGAAGTGTCTTAAGTACTAGTTATAGTGACAGGAAGGACAACTTCACCTCATTAGACAGTCATACTATACTCCTAAGAAGTTGTAAAAAAAACACTAGTCTAAAAATTGCTCAAAGATATATCCCATGTACTGTATATTCTTGCTCCCACTTTTATGACAAACAATACACTGTGGATGTGCCATTGAGTCTCTGATGGATTGTCCTTGAACCAGATAAACGTGGAGTCAATATCCTCATTACACTCTTCTTATCACCTGTCTACACCGCTGTAGGAGAAGATTCCTTGCATTCCGACCCTACACATCCTCACCTGTGGGAATTTGTAGAGCTGCATCAATGGCCCCATGGTCCTAGGTTTGGTCCGCATAGGTCCTGTAATATTTATAATGCATATTTTTCCAGAGTCAGAGTTATAGGTAGGGAGACACGTGTATTTTTTTGCGAATAAGTTTATGATATTCTGAAATTCCGGTACATGTTGATAAAATGAAGGTTTAAAGTAAAAACCTATGGACACATTTGGTAGAAGATTTGGGTTCCTGTTGATTTCATCCACAGCAAAAACGAAGGCACAACAGAAAACGGTAAATTTGAGTAGCAGAACTGAAAAAAAAGGTAACAATATTAATTGTGGTTAAGAAATGCTCTATAGATGAACATTTTATATGTAATACAAGGACTAGAATGCACTTAGTGTAATTTTCACTCAAAGCTTGTAATATTTTTTTCTGTGTTGTTAGACTGAGAGCATACGAGAAGTTTGGGCTCTCATAACAGCCTGAAACATGGATGGGGGTTGTGTCCACCTAGGTCAGATGAGCTCACTGTCAACATCAACACAGAACATCTTTCTCCTCTGCTCTGCTTTACATTAGGTGAAGGATGTATCTGTGTGTGTCTGTATGGGAAATTGTGAGTGCACATCCCCTGTAGGCAAGAAAGAGCATCACATCAGCTGGAGCATGAGTTGTAAGAGGATGTGTGGTTCCTGACAACATGGGTGGTGGAAAACAAACTGAGGCCCATCAAAACAATAGCAAGTGCTCTTAAATGCTGAGCTCTGTCTGTTATCAGCGTTTGTTACTCCTAGATATTATTCAGTCTAGTATAGCCAGCAGATAACTTTCACCTCTTTGTTGTAGACTGCTTCATATCTTGCTCAAATTCTTAAGTGCAGAAAAGGTTAATTATATGTAACCATATTATTAATTTTCTGTTATTTCCTCAGTTATGCTGATATTTTGAAATCTTTCCATATGTTTTCCTTTATACATTCCAGGGTTTTTAGTCTTACATAAAGAATTTGATCCATTTTGATTTGATTTTAGAGTAGAAGAAGGTGCGGAATTATGTCCCGATGTCCATATTGTCTACCAGCATCTGTGATGAAGACTGTTTCTTCTCCATTGTATTTGAACTTCCCAAGTTTTTATTGAAAAATATTTAAATACAATGCATTTTTCTAATTTTTGACTCAATATTCCAGCTCCTCCCCACATCTCTCACCACCTATCTTTATTATTCTTTTTTATCTTTGTCTTTAAACTAAACAACAATGAGAAAAAAATTGACGCACACACACACACACACACACACACACACACAGACACACAGACACACACACACACACACACACACACACACACACAACAACAACAACAACAAAAATCATAACCAACAGGGAAAGAGCAATATCACCAAAATTGTCCTGGCAAAGCAAAATCATATGGAAAAGTCGACAAAAATACTATTGTTTGTTTTGTGTTGGCCAAATATTCCTAGGCGAAACACTTGCACTTACACTGAAGGAAGGAACACGAGCAGACTCTGTAAGAAAGGCTTGGATGCTTCTTTTCAGTATGGAGCTTATTTAGTTAGTGTGTTTTATTTTCACAGGACGCCACTGGATCCCCACGTTGCTAAATGTCCACAGAAGTGTAATCTATGATGGATGAAGAGAGATAGCTGCGTGTTCTTTCAGCTTCAGTCTTGTGAGTGGCGGGCAAATTAAAGAAAATAAAGCACTCTCTGGACTGACTGAATGTTGAGTAATAGTAATCATGAAAAGCCAAAGTGTATGCTGCTGATATTCTTGAGGGTGAGCTGGGCATAAGAGGGCAGAAGACACACAGCAGTGTTCTGCCTGTCCTCGGCCCTTTGTGCATTATGTGTGATAACATTACATGAAAATGCAAGCGCACTTACGGCATATCCAGAATTTCACTGATGTACTCTTCCTCCACAGGACTCTGAACTAGAAAGAGTCCAAAGACACAATCCGAGAAGATGTCTCCATCTTTGTGTTAATTATGCTTCATTCTCCAAAAGCACCTGGGTTGAGTGAAACTGGGCACAAGGAGGGGAAATTTCAGCAGCAAGAGGAAGATAATCAAAGTGAACATCTCTGTCCTTCCTCCAAAGCTCTAAGCCTGGCAGTGTGGACTGTGGTGAGCCATGAGGATAATATGTGAAATGGACACCTGTGTGTACACACCTGCTTTTATGAGTGTTGCTCAGTGGAGAGGTCTCTCGTGTACCAGTGGTTCTTTTCTCTCCAGCTGGCTAGCTCCCCAGGATTAGTGTCAGAAAATGCCTGTCCTTGAGCTCTACATCTGTGGTCCAGGCTAGAGGTGATAATCATGGGTTGGACAATATATCTGAGGCCATCTCAGCCTCAGGTTCCAAAACATCAATCACATCTGTGGATATTTCACAGCCCCGGGTGAAAGTGACTTTGCGAAGATCAGGTGCCAGGTCAGTGTCGATCAGCTCCTGTGTGAACACTATTAGAAACACTATTAGAAGTGATGTCTTGGGTTCATCAGAATAAACACTGTGAGAAGTGAAGTTTAGATTTAGGAAGAACCCAGTAGAACAGAACTTATGTGGACCCAGTGGTTGTTTTATCCATAAATGCAAATGAGAGAGAGAGAGTTAACATCATGTGTACAGCATCCAGCGTTCACAAACATGTGTAGTGTGCCTCATGCTGTTAGCTCGAACAGATGCAGAATTCTATCACCTCCATCTGTAGTCAAAACACTACGATACCTTTTCTCGGTACAATAGTCACACACTCTTCATGTTAGATGTGTGTGTGTGTGTGTGTGTGTGTGTGTGTGTGTGTGTGTGTGTGTTGTATATTTGATGTATGAGGGAAAAAATACACTATTTTCATCCTATACTTTTCTCATCATTGGTTTCACGTTCCCTAATTCACCTATTCCATAGAGTGGCTAAACCCTGTACAAATCCTCCTATTGCTCTACTGAGGTACACACACACACCACACACACACACACACACACACACACACACACGCACACACACGCACACACGCACACGCACACACACAAGAAAAATATTCATAAACATGAACGCAAAAATCTTTTCTCATCTTTAAGGAGGTAAGAGGTAGAAAGAACGTTTCAAATTCTAAGAATTGATTGTACATAACAATCATGACTCCAACCAAGAAAAAAGGAAATCTTTCATTTTTAGTTGATATTTTTCTTTATTTGCTCATTTACTGACTGCAATGTAATCTACTTCCATACCATGACTATTCTGAATGCTTCATTGATATATACTTTGATAGAGCTCCCTCTAGTGTCTGGAGTTCCTTCAAATGGACAAATACCGATATGACAACTTCTCCTTCAATTTTATATACACTCTTTGTCTTTTGCTTTTCCATCTAACAGGAGATAACTTAAATAATTTCATCCTGTTTCAAGGTTCAGGTCCAAGATTCCATTCTCATGTGCATAGCTCATCTACTATGTGAAACTACGGCCACTCAATTAATTCATTAATATTGCTTTTATTTATTTTATGCACATGAATAGTTTACTTGCTCTCATGTGTGTGTAAGCTTGTGCATAGAGTTACAGGACGTCAGAAGGAGGCAAGAGATGAGCTAAGAATAGATATACAAGCAGTTTTGATCATCTTGTGCATAATGGGAAACAACCCAGGGTGCTCTGCAGTAGCCACAAGTGTTCTTAAATGCAGAACCATCTCTCCAGGGACAGCACTGATATCAACAGCAGGGTCTTGGAAAATAAACGGACCAGAGGAAGGACAAAAGGAGACAATGCAGAAAGCAATAGAAGTTTCTATAGTGCTAGGGAGCATCATTACAGGACACACTGAGAGTGATTGGAACATGCAGACTGTTACTGCTTTCAACACAATAGTGGTGCTTATACACCAGGTTAATATTGTCAGGAAAAATTTCTGAAATGTGAATTCAGGAAGAGGCTTGACCCCGGAACTTTTGCAGAGAATTTCTGTCTGGTCTAAACAAAATGATGTAGCACTTGGGGACAAAGATGCATCCCAGCAGGCTTGCACTGGAGGCCAAGATGGAGAAGACCTCCACAGCCACCATGACCTTGCCCTTGGTGCTGTGGTAGACAGGGAGGAATGTAACCCAGACACTGCAGAACACCAGCATGCTGAATGTAAGGAGCTTGGCTTCACTGAATGTGTCAGGCAGGTTCCTGGACAAGAAAGCCACTGTGAAGCTTCCCAGTGCCAGGGAGCCCAGGTATCCCAGCACACAGTAGAAGGCAGTGATTGAGCCCTTGTTGCACAGAATAATGATGTGGCCATGTTCAGAGTGTGCATCAGTGTCGATAAAGGGAGGAGAAACTCCCAGCCACATGGCACAGAATATAACCTGAATGACAGTGAAGAAGGGGATGATGTAGTTAGGTGCCCCTGATACCAGAAGCCACCTCATCCTTCTTCCAGGGGCTGTGACTTTGAAAGCCAGAACCACAGTGATGGTTTTGGCCAAGACAGTGGAAACAGCCACAGTGAATGCAACTGCAAATGTAGTTTGTTGCAGGACGCAGAAGGCTGAGTTGGGCTGCCCTATGAAGAGCAAGGAGCAGAGGAAACAGAAGATGAGGGAGATGAGCAGGATGTAGCTGAGAGTGCGGTTATTTGCCTTCACAATGGGAGTGTCATGGTGCTTCACAAAGACTCCAAGAACTAGAGCAGTAAACGCAGACAGACACAGGGTTACACAGGCCAGAGCCATGCCCAAGAGGTCTTCATATGCCAGAAAGATCACATCTTTCTGGAGGCAGAGGTTCTGCTCTGCATTGGCATACTGGTCCACGGGACACTTCACACACTGATCTGCATCTGATGGAGGGAGGAAGTATAGTCAGCGAAGTCTCTGCATTTCTTATTGCCTGACCATTTCCAGTATTTATTTTGGAGAATCTTGGCAAAATCCAACTTTGTGGTTGAAGATAAAATTAAAGAATATTTCTGATCTGTACTACCTCCCGTTTGTAACATCCATCATCTTTTTAAAAATTAAATTTATAATTATCTCTCTCTCTCATAGAATATATCTTGACCCTGTACATTCTCCCACCTGTTCTCTCTCTTTTCCTATCTCACCTGTAACTGGTTTTCCCATCCACGGGATTGCTTCCCCTGAGAACACAGGAAACTTCCCAGGATTACCACTGGGCCTGGGCATATCATAAGGGTACAAGTCCTGCTTCAGCCCCTACATCAAGGCTGGACAAGGAAGTCCAGCAAGGGGAAGGATGCCCAAGGTCAGGATAAGAGGGCTGAAACCCTACTCCTAACCAACTTTTAGATCTTCTACAAAAACACAAAGGCAGATAATAATAAGACCTATGTAGTGATCCTGCAGGCTCCATGTCTGCTGCTTCAGTCTCTATGAGCTCCTAAGAGTCCCAGTCAGTTGATTCCTTGTGCCTGATCTCCTGAACACTCCTTCACCCTGCAGTAAACTCTAACTTGTGTCATTGGATATCTAATTTTCTGGCAGAGGGTACAAAGAAATGTGCAGGCTGCATTTCCTCCTGCAGGCATTTTCTTCAGTGAAAACCATAATCAACACTGCACAGAGAAGAGCACATCTGAGGAAAACCAGACATGTGTTGACATCACGGATTTTACATATTCCTTCAATAGCCATACTGTCTTAAGAAGGTGGTTAAATGAAAAAATACTTTCTTATGTCTGAAGTGAGAAAACCTGTTTAGCTTTATACATTGTATACTGATACAGATGTATGCGAACAAGTTGCTGAAAGCTGAGTTGCTTCCATATGACTTCAAATCCTAGAAGAAGATCTAAGGGTAACGGGCAGACAATTACTGCAGAGCCTGCATCCCCACACACATATTTTTTGTTAACAAACTTGACACAAAGTGGAGTCACATAGAAGAAACTGAAATGAAGTTATTGACTTCAAACTGGCCTACATGAGGCATTTTCTTAATAGTCTATCGATTCCAGTAAAAATCATCACCACACCTGGCCTCATTGATACCAATGGATGGACACGCCTTGAGTTTCTCTCCCTGTATACAGTGTTGCCTGCAGGTTTGCCTTAGAGAAAACTTATTTTGTAAAAATATTGAATTACTTCTCTTTTTTGTTTTTTTTTTGCTATATTTAAATGTTAAGGGATGCTGACGTTTGTTTAAGATCATTTCTTTTTTGTTGTACATGATCACGTTATTACTACCGTAGCGTATATTTACATGACATCATATTCTTGGTTGATATGCAGATGCTGAACCATCACTGTATCTTTGGAATGAACTCAACTTGGGCACAGAGATCCATCTTTCTGATATGCTATTGAGTTCCAGTTCTTGGTATTTAGTTGACAAACTTTCCATTCATGTTCGTCAGACATTGGAATACAATTCTCTTCTTCTCAGTTTCGTTTGCTTGTAATGGCTTGTTCCATCTTCGTTGATGGGCTTTGCTTGTCTTATGAGAATAGAGAGTTTCCCTGGAGGTCAACAGTAAATAATTGTCTTTTGAATCTATCTCTTACTGTGTTTTGATCAAATAGTGTAACTATCAATTCTTAGAGATATTATTGAAAGTTATTTGTTTATTATTGTCAATGTGTTGTTTTTGTAAGGTATATTTGATTTTCTTCTTTAGTGATCTAGTGTAGCAGTGTATTCCTGTGGTGGCTCATATTTATCTTTTTAGAGAGAAAGGTTTCTTCAAGTATCTTACTGAGTGTTAGTCCAGTGACTATGTCTTCCTGCAATGTGTGTTCATTACTATATGTTTTTAGTCCATTAAAGGAGGAAGGACAATTCTTTTGCTTATAGTAATTGATTTGGCAGATATTGTCTCTATCTGATTGGAACACATCGTTGATATTCTCCCCTTTTAGAGTGTTTATGGAGAAACTTACTGTTACTATGATCATGAGCAGTTCTATGGGACAGTGTTATCTCCCACAATTGTCTGTTTCTTCTTTGTTCTGTGTGCCTCGTATTTTAAGTAAATGCAACAAGGGTGGCTTCTTTTCACAGTTGCCCACGTAGCGTTCTAACTGCATCCTGTATCTCAATGGCACATTTCCCCTGTATTTTGTACACGTTATGCTCTACTTTGAACCCACATTAATTTTGAAGCCTGTGTTATACCTGACGTCTGCACATTGCTGTCTTTGTTAGTTTGCTGTTTATGTGGTGTCTTCTTGGGCTCTATTATTTTCTTGATCCTTTGCACTTGGGTTGTCTGTCTTATAGATTGAATTTGAATTTTTCTGGTTTGTTTTCAAGTCTTAATATCACGTCTTCTACTTGAAAATGCTTTTTATTAAGATGCTCTACTGAGGTTTTATTTGAATTGCTGTGTCTTTCATTTCCAAAATGTTACTTGGATTTTACAACCATGTGTGTCTTAATTTAATTCACCTGTCACAACTCAGTCATTTCCTGATTGTACGCTAGGGCTTGGGCTCTCATTGAATTCACCTGCACGGGTCCTAGCGTCATGTTTACTTTTTAGAAGAATCTAGTAATCTTTCCGTGATTGATTTCAGTGTTATGCCATTGACGTAACTGTAACTGATGAGAACAGCTATAACATTAGGACCCTGGTGCCTACCTGGCTTCCTATTCAATTACTACTGTTATGCTTGCTCTCAGATTTCCATATCTTTTATTCATGCACATGTTGGGTTGGTTTTAGCCCTCGGTTGACATTTTTAATACATGTAATTGGGCCACGCTTGAAGCAGGCTTGAGATTGTGTTATTATGCTCTGAACTGGAGGTGTAGCCCAGCGGCTAATCCTTCAGACCATTTGTTAGTTCCCTGAGTATTATCCTCCTCCTCATTCTGAGAATGGAATATCAGCAGCTGACTCAACTCTATCTGAGCAACCGGAGACATCACTTCGGATTAAATCTAAAGATTTTCTTGAAGTTATTTCCTTTCAAATTCAATACACAATTGTGTAGTTTGTCAAGATAGATCAGATGCTTTAAAATAGACATATCAGAAGAAACCTTAATATCTACGCACACACACAATGGAATATGTTGAATTGCAGATTTCCTCAAAACTAAATTTTTCTGACTCCTACTGCCTGCCTCACTGAACAGGGAAACTACAGAAATTCCTTTATGATTGAATGAGTTATGGCAGAAAGATTGGACAAAAGAAATGCTCCTCATGTGAGGGATTCCTTTACAAGCAACGCTTTAAACGCTGGAAAGTTGGCTCAGCTGTTACTGCCAACAGAGGGCCCGCGTCAGTTCCCTGAATCCATGTCAGATAAGAAACTATCACTGGGTACCGCAGCATGAGTACATAAGATGCCTGAGGGGCCTTCACCTGGACCTGTCCTCATATGCAGTCTCCTCCAACATACTCAAAAACTTAAATAAGAACCGTTTATTTTCATCAGTATTTTAAAGTTTTTGCTGGTATTTATTGTTGTAAATGCCCTTACTTATATTGTATCTTAAAAATATTTTACTGCATGCTATCTGCCTTTTTAAAAATAGAATTGTGGGCTTGTTGTTTCTGAGGCTGAAAAATGTCAGAAAATACCTTGTTTGCGTTGGATTCCCTCTACTGCAATGTGACCCTTGCGGAAAGGCTCTGCCATCATTCTTAGTGGCCAAAGCTATAACCACTGAACCATCTCAAAGGCCGTAAATCTCCTTTTAAAATATTATTCCCATTATGTACAATGTCTGGGAATGAATGTCTAAAATATTCTGTCTGTTACATTTGTATTTATCTGGGTCAATGTGAAGGATTTCTCCATGCTGTAAACGCCTACCTGATGCATTGGAAATCTCATTATCGGGGCAGGGGACGCACTCAAAACAGCAGGCCACCCATCCTTCCTGATGGAATTTCCTGAATCCGGGATGACAGTCAGCACTGCACACAGAGGAGGGCATCTGAGGAAGATCAGATACATGCTGGTGCTAGACGTTTTACTTCATCCTCAATCGCTATAGTGGCTTAGCATGTTAGGTCTTATCAAGTTTTATCTGTGCACACCAGCTGAGTGATCACATTCCATTCAGTGCAGTGTACATGTTACATGTATGAATAAACGGAATATGTTAATGAAAAGGTGAGCTGCTCCCCAAAATACTACAACGTATATCTACATATTTATTTTAAGAGAATGGTTTTCTCTTTTATCTGAGAACGGAATATTGAGTTTTGACATAACTTTACTTGCTCAACCTGAGGTATCAGATCAGATCCTGTTTACAGATTTCCTGAAGGTAACAACTTTCTAAGTCCACACAGCTTTTTGGATGGGCAGGAGGTATCACATATGTTAAAACCAGACACTTCAGAAAAAATAGCTGTAGGTAACCAGGGACACATAAAGGAATATTTCATATGCAAATTTCCTCAAATCAATTTTATATTACTATAAGTGGCTGCCACCCAAACAATTAACTAGTCAAATGTATGTTTTCAGGAGTTAAGAATCAAAAGATGATGAAGAAATGCTCCTCTCTTGAGGATTTCCTTTACAGGTCATGACTCAGGGCCTGGCTAACTGGTAAGCAGCACTTGCTGCTGTGAAGATCACCTAGGTTTGATTAACCACATGCAGTGTACGGCTCAGCACTGTGTTCAGGTCCATGGGATCGGAATGTCCCCCTGTCATTCACAGCTACAAAGCCCTCACAAGGTGTTTAGATGCGCACAAATTAAAAGAAGTTACCCAAAATAAAAAATAACAGAAAGTAACAAAAGAGTCATAATAACAGCACATAAGTTTGATGGTGCAGTTGTCTATGTATGGGTAGATGTGTCAGAAATCTCACATCTCCTGATGAAGCGTTTGAACACAGTTTTATTATATACATTATTGACATGTATGTTTTCTCTTTATTCCAACTCATTCCTGACAGTTAGCCAGTCTTTTCAGCATCGGACTGAATTAGAGCATAAGAAAGAAAAATCAACTTGCACTAATCAGAATGTTACCAAGAGTATAACACTAATATACTGTAATGAATTTCAACAGCCATTGCCAATTTTCTGTTCATTACATAAAAGGACAAGAACGGGCTCTGATACGATCCCAATAACCTGGAAATATGCCTGGAATCCTTACTTAAATAATATAACCATCCCATTAAATGAAAGGTATGAAAGTTAAGAAAATATATTTCTATATATAAGAAAATATAGGGAATAGATATAAGAAAATAAATAAAAGAAATCAATATAAGAAAAACAAGAACACAATCTAGAAATTTAACCTTTAAATGATGATTTGTTTCAGTTCAGTAAGTCACCAGGAAGCAGACATTACCCAATTGAGAGTGTTTTATACAGTGTTGTGTAAACCAGTTCTGCACTGTCAGACCTACCTGTCTGCTTCCTGTGGCCCACTCTACCGTATCTTCAGATAAATAGAGCTGTTGACCTTCTGGAAAATACGGGTTAAAGTTTCCTATTTTCACCTTCAGTCTAAGACTCTGTCGGAATTTTATAATGTAGAAAATGTCATACTCTGCTTGGGTTTTTTCTTTCTGATTCATATTCACTGTGTCTCCAAGAGGATTAGTGAAGTGTGTCTTCTTCAGGAAGGAGTTCAGCTGAAAGACAGGCAGAGATCTATAATGCAATGTGACCCAATCGAATTCAAAACAAATGTTCAGGTTTCAGCTTTTTATCTTTAAACCCTCCTTCAGTACATAATTTCATTTACGTTTTCCAGGCAAGAAAAATCAATGAATGCATATTGATGACTAAAATTATCATCAGGTTTCTAGAAAAAGAGTTTCCTCAAGGAAATTCCCAAACACCCATGTAAACAGTCGCATGTACAAATATAGTTATATATGCATATACTCAGACACACATAAACAGGTTCTGCCAAAGACTCTCACACACATTCCTATATACAGACACAGACACGAATACATATAGCCTGTCACTCAATTACTCACAACCAGAAATAAACGTAGAAACACACACATTTATATACACACACAGACATACAGATAGACATGTTCATAGAAACAGCACACTTACACACACATGGACACATGACACACACAACTCATGTGCATACATATTAACACACAGAATTACACACTCATGTACACATACCTCCAGTTTGACATACACTTGCATATACAAACACAGTAATAAAAACATACGCAGATATTCATAAAGAAAAATCACACAGAAATGCTTGCGGCTTAAGATAGGCACAAATACATAAATGTACGCATCATCCGAGCTCTTGAGCACAAACACAGAGAGGTGGACTGGTGCCTAACCAGATCTGAACACCATTGCTTGGATGGACATTCTCAAGAACTGTAAGAATTATGCTGTCAGTGCTTACAGTTGGGGGTAATCCTTTGAGAACATTTATGGACATGATCCCCTATGCTACCCCCACATATATGACCATTAAAGAAAAAGATCTCATCCTGTTATTATGGAATGAATTCATGACAAAAGACTCTATCCAGTATTAGAACAGGAGTGATGATGTTCATTGAAAACACTAGTTCTCACTCCACTCCACTGTCTTCTGTTTAAAAATGATCACTGACGTCAAGATGTACCTCCAAAGCAGTAAACAAATTTAGAGAATCTTCTATTTTGGGAATTCTTTTTTAGGCTTCTTTGAGCGTCTGAGAGAATCAGAAAAATATTATATCAATGATCAGAAACACCATCCTGTAAAACACACAGTACCTCTAAGCACTGGTTTCCTGTTTTATTCCAATTCTCTATTGGTTTGTTATGCCATTGCTGAAGAAACATCTTATGGAGAGCATGGGCCAGACCGTACACAGCATTGTATATGTCATAACTGCTTTCACTCAGGGCCGTGTCAAGACTCTGAAGCATAAGCCAATCCAATGTGTCATTGGCTGAGCAGTTCTTCAGTGTTTTACATTTAGATGCTGAGACTTCACAGTTAAAGTACATCCATCCCAATCTGGCCAGAAAATCATCCGTGTATTCGGAACGGTTCAGTGTCTGGACAAAATTTTTAAAACCAGAAATCTCAGGATGGTGGTGAGCAAAAGTGAGCGAACCACGGTGTGAATCAAGGGAGAAATCTCCCCTACTTGTGATGATATCCCACTGAGATGTGGTGACCCAGATTCTCTGGATTCCCACAGATTCCCACATTTTAAAGCTCATAGATAACGTTGTGTCAGTGTCACCATAAATGATGACAACATTTGTTGAGGAAGTCATAATTTTGTAAAAATGAATTTCAGCTCTTGTCATGTATAACTGTGTGTTGATTGGGACAATATTGACAAAGGCCAAGCAGACACTACTTTTCTCCATCTCTCCTCTCAGATCTGATAAAAATTGGATACCTTGGTCATCATCTGAGATGGCAAGACCCACCCAGATCCAGCTGAAGTGAGACATCAAAGAGACCATGGCCAGGGCCAGAGACGTGTCCTTCTGTGCCATCTGGTACAGATCGGGAAATTGATCATGGTCATTCAGACTAGGACGGAAGGGTCCATAGGTGAGCTGAAGGATATAGGACACAGAAGACAATGTGAGGTAGAGCATGTCGAGGAACCTCAGTGTAAGACCTGAAGTGTCTTAAGTACTAGATTACAGTGACAGGAGCGACAACTTCACTGCATTATACAGGCATACTGCACTCCTAAGGAGTTGTAAAAATCACTTTTCTACAAACTGTTCAAAGAAACTCCCTTTACTGTATATTCTTGCAATCCCTCTTTATGTCAAACAATACATTGTGGATGTACCATGGAGTCTCTGATGGATTGTCCTTGGACTACATAGACATGGAGCCAATATCCTCATTACACTCTTCTTATGGTCTACCTCTGCCAGTGGAGGAGACAATTCAATGCATTCTGCTCTATACAGCCTCACCTGTGGATAGCGGAGGAGCTGCATCAATGGCCCGAGGATCCCAAAAGTGGTCAACGTAGATTGTGTAATACACATTTGGCATGCCTTTGATCCTTCACATAAATAGTTAGGGAGAATTGTAGAGTGTTTTGCCCATGAGCTCACCGTATTAAATTTCTTCATTTCATAATGAGTTAAAAAGGTAAATATAAAACGTAGAGAGAGATTTGGTAGAAGATTCGGGTTCCTGTCGATTTTTTCCACAGCAAAGAACAAGGACAACATAAACTGGTAATATTGAGAAGGTAATCTGAAAATAAGGGTACAGGGTTAATTATGGATCAGGCTATAGAGATGAAGATTTTGTAGTTAATACAAGCACTACTGTGCACTTAACGTAATCTTCACCCAAACCTTGCAGTAATTTTTCTGTGTTGTTAGGGTGAGAGAACATGGGAGCTGTGGGAGCTCATAAGAGCCTAAGACACCGATGGCAGTGGATCTTCCATAGAGCAGAAGTGGTCATTGACAACATCAAAACAGAACTCCTTTCTCCTCTGCTATGTGTGTAATGGATGTACATTTGCTCTAGGATATATCTGTGGATTTCTGTACAGGAAATCATGAATGCGCATCCGCTCCAGGCCAGAAGAGAGCATCAAATCCCCTGCAATGTGATTGTAAGAGGTTTGAGGTTCCTGACACCATGGGTGCTGGAAGACCAGTGAAAGACTATGTCAGTGCTTTAAATGCTGAGCTAAATCTACTTTCCCAGTGTGCTACTCCTAGATATCGTTCAGTGTAGTACAGCCAACATATAAATCACTTTGTAGGCAGCTTCTGCTTCTGTTCAATTTTTTACATCCAAAAAAGGATAATCGTGTGCCATCAGAGTCATTAATATTTTGTTATTTCCTCAGTTTTGCTGATACATTGAAATATTCCCATTACCTTTTCCATTATGTGTTTCAATGTGTTTGTCTTCAATTACGGAAGCTGAATCATTTGGATTTGGTTATGGAAGAGAATGAGGTGCAGAAATACTTTTGTCCAACCCTGGATGTCCCTGTTGTCTGCCAGCATCTGTGGAGCAGGCAGTCTCTTATCCATTTAATTTAAATTTCCTAGAGTTTATTGAAAACTATTTTAATATTGTGCATATTTTATATTTTTGACTCAATTATCCCAGCTCCTCCCCTTTCTCTGCCCACCTATCTTTATTACTATTTTTCATCTTTCTCTCTAAACTCAACAACAAAGAGAAAAATGAAACACACACAAACAGAAAAAACAGAAATCCTTACAAACAAGGGAAGACAAATAAGACGTAGATTGCACTAGCAAAGCAAAAGGGGATGAGAAGTCTATATAAACACTATTGAGTTTGTGTTGTGCTGAGCAGCTATAGCTAGACAGCACAGGTGCACGGAAGCATGTTCACTACACTCACTGAGAATCCGTTGGAGGAAACAGAGTTTTCCTTTGTGAACAGGAGTTATTTGCCAATGGCTTCTAGTTTGGTGGTGTGAGCAGGTATCTATTCCCCATCCACAACCATGGAAATTTGAACTAACATGAATCCATGCCAGTCTCCCGGGTGCTCAAATAGTCTCTATGTGTCTATATAGACATCAGTGCTCTTCTTTCTGGAAGACACTGTTTCGGGGAAGTATTCATCACCTGTGGCCCTTACGAAATCTTTCTCCCTCCTCTCTGCATAGATCACTGGTCATGAGGGGAAGACTTTGAGGATGACATCTCACTTCTGCAAGCTTGCTTGAAAGCTAACGTCCCCTTCACACTGACATTTGTGGGCCTCGGCGCTCGCTTTTATCTACTGCAAGAAGAAGCTTCTCTGGTGAGGGCTAACTGAAGCACTCAACAAGAATACAGCAGGAATACACAAGGATTCACTGTGTTTCTGTGGTCCCTTAGCTGAATAATGCTATCAGGGTTCCCACTTTCTTTTGACCTATATTTCTGGCCACACTCGCATGGACGGTAAAGGTTCCATCTCAAGGAGTGAGCCATAAATCTGAGTGCAATTGGTTTCTCCCATAATATTTCTGTGACTATATACAGTTTATTTTGGCAGGTCACTGTTGTAGATGGAACTGTTTGTAGATGAATTGGGAGTTACCTTTCTCCTTCGGTAGCAAGCAGAGTAGCATGAATGCTGCTCAGTAGGTGTGAAATCTTAATGTTCCAGATCAACTTCTGTTTGTCAGTGAAATATGTAAATGGAGTCTTCTGGAGGCTGGAGAGTAACTGGTAGCCTATTGTAATTGTATGCCTAGTATGTGAGCTCAGCAAAGAACATATTCATATATGGAAGTGGACATATTCGTAGGTGGAAGCCCTGCCAGTCTTCAGCAGAGGGAAGCACCATCCTAGGCAGCATCATACTAGACAGTGGAACCTCAAGAGTCTGAGCTCAGGTGTTTTTATTCTTTCAGAACTCCTTAGGTGTTCTGATACCATATGCAGATAATAAGCAATTAAACAACCCCCACATAAATCCCTGAACTGCACACAATACATGGTAAACCCTCACTCAGCATTTCACAGACAATATTGTATACACAACTAAAAATAAACTACTTCAATAGTCTATGATGTTTTGGAGTGTCCGTGTTGCCCTATAGTCCAAAGATTCAGTAGAGTATAACAAATTCCTGGCCCTAGATGGTGGCAGAAGATGTCTAGATGTGAATATATATATGTATGTATATGTATATGTATTTAGACACAGATATAGAGATAGATAGATAGATAGATAGATAGATAGATAGATAGATAGATAGATGATAGACAGGTAATGGATTGTTCTCAAAACACATAACCAAGTAAACATTTTCCTTCACAAGTTGCTTTTGGTAAATATTTCAAAACAGCAACAGAAACAAAGCTATGACATCTAACAACATTATTAGGAGTATTTAGACAATCTATTCCCAACATGGAATTAGTTGGAAAAAATCTGACATTCTTTACACTAAGAGACAGTCAAAGTTAGGGGATCAACATTTTCCAGTTTTAGAGGAGGCAGCACAGGGAGTCTCACGGTGTATTCCATGTTGCCATACATCACAGAATAGAGACCACACTGGGCTCAAACTCAAAAGAGACCTCTCAAGCTCTCCCATCTGAGTTCTGGGATAAACACACACATATCACGCCCAGTCTCTTTCTCCACATAGTTCTCTCTTCCTCAGATTCCTGAGTGTTTCCATTAAAATAATTTATCACCATGCCTGTGCTCTTTGTTCAGACTTATGCTGTGCAGTGATTGATGTCTGAGCCCTAGCAAAAGGACAACAGAGAAGACAGGAGCTACAAATAGGAAAGCAAGACATCAACATTTCCTCTCTTGAAGAAGATTTGTTTCATATTTTAGGTACTGAGGACAATCCAGGAAATATTTAGATATGAAAAACTCATTTCTACATAGAAAATGCAAGTCAACAAAAAACTCACATTTTTACAATCAACAAACCCTCTGAGAAGTAAATTAGGAAAACTCTCATTTACAATTGCCCCAGAGACATGTTATAGAGGGCTTATTCAAAAATGAGGGTGACAGCAGAAAGAAGAGTTGAACTCATTATGTCATAAAAAGGTATGGGAAACACACATGCTTACACACTGTGAAACTCAATATTGTGACATGACGGCTTTGAGAAAATAGTCTAGAGTTTCTATGTTCGTCCCAACAGAGCTTTAGTGTCATTTCTTGTAGGAGAGCAAAAAGCAATCTTAAAACTCATTTGGCAGCACAACATACCCTGCATAAGCAAAGCAATACTGAGAAAATAGAATAATATTAGGCATAGCATCATATCTGAATCCAGGTATGCTACCCAGGGATAGTGATGAAAAACACCACCAAACCCAGTTAACACTGAAACGGAACAGATTTTTGCATCAAGGGAGGAAAATAGAATTGTGCAACTGAAAGTCTAAATCTGAACCCTCAACTTTAAAATATAAATTAATTCCGTGAATTTTCAGGATGGCCTTGTGATCTAAGAGGATTCGCTTCGGAAACAACTGCCAAAAATTCTTAGAAACCAGTGTACATAGTGCCCACATTGGTAAAATGTGCATCCATGTTCAGAAAAATTACTGAAATACAGATATACAGGTAAAGTGACACAACCACAAGAGAACACAACACTTACTCCTAAAGTCAGCAGACGTATTCACTTTCAGTCGTGGCTGAGATGACCTAGTGTGCTACCCTCCATACAGTCTTCAGATGTTGGCAGCTATGACACAGAGCACCTGCTACTCTAGCACGTGACGAGGGAGATTAGCAGTCATCACTATTAGCGATGATCTAGTTTTTCTCAGGATGCATACACGTCCTGTGAAGTCCATATTTTCTATTTGACTGTGACGATGAGAAACCCCTGGGTTTTGTAAGACCTAAACACATGTGGCAATTCATGTGTGCACAAGAAAGACATGAGAACTGGAACACATGAGAACCTCAGAGTGGGCAGATTTTGTACATTGATCTCATTACAGCTTCAGAGGTGTGGATGATCACATGATCTGAGCGCTTTACTAAAGGGCCACATGTATACTCTTCCCAAAGAAGTATGGCACAAACTTTAGGTCCCTGCATATACGCTAGGAGGAACACACTGAAGGAAGTAACATTAGCACACTCTGAAAGAGAGGCTTAGATGCTTCTTGTCAATATCTGAACTTATCATGTGAGTTTACTAATGATAGGACACCACTGGATACCTGTAATGCTGCCTGTCATCAGAAGGACCATCTATGGTGGGTGAAGAGCTCTGAGTCTTATTCGTGGGAGGCAAACTAGCAGAAAAAGTACCCATACTATCTGGACTGTTTGAATGTTGAACTAATCATGAAAAGCCAAAGTGAATTTTGGTGAGATTCTTGAGGGTGAGCTTGGGATAACAGGGCAGAAGACACACAGCATTGTTCTGCCTGTCCTCACCCTTTTATGCATTACTCCTGATGATATTCACATGGAAAAACAAATGCACTTACAGTGTGTCCAGTAGTTCAGTGACATCTGCTTTCTCCAAAGGATTCTGCCATAGAGAGATTACAAAAAGTACTTTAGGGGAGATGTCTTCTTTGCTGTATTCATTCTGCGTCATTGTCCAAAAGCACCTGGGTTGAGTGAGACTATGCACGAGGAGGGGAAATTGCAGAAGCAAGAGGAAGAAAATCAAAGTGAACATCTCTGTCCCTCCTCCAAAGCTCTAGCCTGGCAGTGTGGACTGCGGTGAGCCATGAGGATAATATAAGAAATGGACACCTGTGTATGTACACCCTCTTCTATGAGTATTGATCAGTGGAGAGTTCACTCAAGTACCAGTGATTCTTGTCTCTCCAGCTGGCTCTGGTTCCCTGGAGGAGTGTCAGAAAATCTCTGCCCTTGGGCTCTGCATCTGTGGTCCAGGCTAGAGGTGATAAACATGGGTTCGAAAATATACCTGAGGTCATCTCCATCTTGGGTTCCATCATATCAATCACATCTATGGATATTTGCCCCCTGGGAGAAAGTGACTTTGGGCAGATTTGGTGCCCGGCCAGTGTCAATCAGCTCCTTGTGTGAACACTATTAGAAACACTATTGGAAATGATGTCTTAGGTTCGTCAGAATAAACACTGTCAGAAGTGAAGTTCAGGATTTGGAAAGACCCTTTAGAATCAAAACTTATGTTGACCCATTTGCTTCTTATCTCTAAATACAAATTAGAGAGAGTGTTAGCATCATGAGTACAGCATCCAGCATTCACATAGCATGAGTAGTGCGTCTCATGCTAGAGCGCTCACAGATATAGAATTCTATCACCTCCATCTGTAGGCCAAACACTGCTGATTCCTTTCCTCAGTAAAATAGACATACACTATTCATGTTGATGTGTGTGTGTGTGTGTGTTGTACATTTCATGTATGAATGAAAAATAAAGTATTTTCATCCTATATATTCTTCTTATAATCTATTCCATAGATTGGTTATCCCTCTACAAATCCTTCTATTGCTCTCTTGAGGCACACACACACACACACACACACACACACACACACACACACACACACAATCTCACACATGAAAACTATCCATAAAACATGAATGCAAAAATCTTTGTTCATCTTTAAGGAGGTAATAGGTAGAAAGAACATTTCAAATTCTAAGAATTGATTGTACACAACAATCATGACTCCAACAATAAAAGAAATGAAATCACCCAGTTAAGTGATATTTTTCTTTATTTATTCATTTACTGACAAGCATGTAACCTGCTTCCATAGCATGACTATTCTGAACACTTCTTTGATATATACTTAGATAGAGCTCCTTCTAGTGTCTGCGGTTCCTTCAAATGGACAAATACCAACATGACCAATTTCTCCTTCAATTTTATATACACCCTATGTCCTTTGATTTACCATCTCAAACAGGAGGGACTTAAACAGTTTCATCCCGTTTCAAGGTTCAGGTCTGAATCTCCATTCTCATATGCATGACAAGTCTACTATGTGAAACCACAGCTGCTCAATTAAGAGATAAAATTATACTTATTTATTTAATGCACATGAATAGTTTGCTTGTTCTCATGCATGTGTACGCATGTGCATGCACTGACAGGAGGGCAGAAGGAGGCATGAGATGACCTGAAAATAAGATACAGGCAGTTTTGATAATCTTGTGCATAAAGGGAACCAACCCAGGGTGCTCTGCAGTAGCAACACGTGCTCTTAAATGCAGAACCATCTGTGCAGGCACTGAAGTCATATTCAACAGCAGGCTCTTGGAAAATTAATGGACCAGAGGAAGGATAATAGGAAACAGCACAGAGAACTGTAGAAGTCTCTATGGGGCTAGTCAGCATCATTAGAGGACAGACTGAGAGTGATTAGAACATGCAGACTAATCCCTTATTCAACACAATGTGGTGGGTATGCACCAGGTGGATATTTTCAGGTGAAATTTATGAAATGTGAATTCAGGAAGAGGCTTGACCCCGGAACTTTTGAAGAGAATTTCTGTCTGGTCTACACAAAATGGTGTAGCACTTGGGGACAAAGATGCATCCCAGCAGGCTTGCACTGGAGGCCAAGATGGAGAAGACCTCCACAGCCACCATGACCTTGCCCTTGGTGCTGTGGTAGACAGGGAGGAATGTAACCCAGACACTGCAGAACACCAGCATGCTGAATGTAAGGAGCTTGGCTTCATTGAATGTGTCAGGCAGGTTCCTGGCCAAGAAAGCCAAAGTGAAGCTCCCCAGGGCCATGGAGCCCAGGTATCCCAGCACACAGTAGAAGGCAGTGATTGAGCCCTTGTTGCACAGAATGATGATGTGGCCATGTACAGAGTGTGCATCAATGTTGATAAAGGGAGGAGAAACCCCCAGCCACATGGCACAGAAAATAACCTGGATGACAGTGAAGAAGGGGATGATGTAGTTCGGTGCCCCTGATACCAGAAGCCACCTCATCCTTCTTCCAGGGGCTGTGACTTTGAAAGCCAGAACCACAGTGATGGTTTTGGCCAAGACAGTGGAAACGGCCACAGTGAATGCAACTGCAAATGTAGTTTGTTGCAGGATGCAGAAGGCTGAGTTGGGCTGCCCTATGAAGAGCAAGGAGCAGAGGAAACAGAAGATGAGGGAGACGAGCAGGATGTAGCTGAGAGTACGGTTATTTGCCTTCACAATGGGAGTGTCATGGTGCTTCACAAAGACTCCAAGAACTAGAGCAGTGAATGCAGACAGACCCAGGGTTACACAGGCCAGAGCCATGCCCAAGGGGTCTTCATATGCCAGAAAGATCACATGTTTGGGGAGGCAGAGGTTCTGCTCTGCATTGGCATACTGGTCCACGGGACACTTCACACACTGATCTGCATCTGATGGCGGAAGGAACCTAGTTAATACCATCTCTGTATTCTATTTTCTGATCATTTCCATTATGTGCTTTTGAGAAGCTCTGCACATTCCAATTTTGTTGTTGAAGATAAATTAAGGAACATTTCTGAAATACACTGCTTCCAGTTCATAACATCCATTATCTGTTTTAAAAATTTAATTTCTAGTTTTCTCTATCATAAAATACAACCTGACCCCATTATCCCTTCCTTCTACTTCTCATTTCCCTTCTCTCACCTCTCCCAGAGAAACCCACCCATGGGCTTCCTTCCCATGACAACACATAGGGTCCCAGGATCCTCACTAGAACTGTACATATCAAAATGGAATAAGGCTAGGCTTGAGCCTGTACACAAAGGGTGGAAAAGGGAGCCAAGCAGGAAAAAAGGGTCCCAGGGTGCAAAAACGGTTCAGAGACCCTCCTTCCAGCTCCAATTTTTAGGTATTCTAAAAGAACACAAAGCCAGATAATAATATTTACTTAGGGGACCCTGCAGGCTCCATACCTGTCGCCTATCCTCTATTTCATCTAAGAGTCCCTGTCATTGACTCTTTCTTCCTGATCTCCTGAACACTCATTCACCCTGCAGGAAACACTAAATGTGCCATTGACTGTCTAATTTTCTGGCAAGGGGTACAAATAAATGTGCAGGCTCCCATTTCCTTCTGCAGGCATTTTCTTCAGCCAAAATAAAAACCAACACTGAGCACCAAAGGGCCCATCTCAGGAAAAGCAGACATACGTTGGTATCACAGGTTTGTTTATTCCTTCAATAGCTACAGGGTCTCAGCAAGTTGCTCAAATAAAAAGTTTATGTTTTATATACTAGTTGAGAACACACCGCTAACTTTATACATGGTATCGTGGCACACATTTTTGGGAACAATTTGCTGACAAGTTGAGTTCCTTTCCAAATACTTGAAATTCTCGAGGAAGAGCTAAGGGTTGGGGTGTACAATTACTGTAGAACCTGCATCCCCAATTAGTTACTTAATTTTAGTAAACAAGACACAAAGTGGAGTCACATGGTAGATGGTAACTTTAAGTAATGGTCTCCTCTGTGAGCTATTTCCTTCGAGTTCACTGATTCCAGAAAAATCACCACATCTGGTCGTATTTCTGACATCAACGGACTGAAATGCTTTGAGTTTCACTCCATGAATTGCAACTTTTTCGTTTCTTTGTTTTTGTGTTTTGTTTTGTTTTGTCTTTCGGTTTAGCTGTTAAGGGATGTTGACCTCTGTTCAACACTTTTTCCGTATCTTTTTACATGAGCATGTAATTTCCATGATAGGGTATATTTATGTGACATTGGTGATCTAGTTGCTGAACCATCATTGCATCCCTGGAATGAACTCATCTTGGGCGCAGAGATCAATCTTTCTGCTGTGCTCTTGAGTTCTGTGTGCTGGTATTTAGCTGAAAAAAACTCCATTCATGTTCACCAGATATTGGAATATCATTTCCTTACTTTTTTGTCTCATTTACTTGCAATGGTCTTTTTCCATCTTTGCAGATGGGGCTGTGCTCGTGTTTGTGAGAATAGTGTGTTTTGTTGGAGGAGGGGGACAAATAGTGTTCTTTTGATTCTGTCTCTTTGTGTCTTTTGACCACAGACTGGAGCTATCAATTTTTAGAGTTATTACTGACAGTTATTTGTACATTATTGTCATTTTGGTTTTTTGTAAGATGTTACATCTCTAATTTTTTCTGTTTATTGAACTAGTGCAGTCTGCATATTCCTATGATGTCTGATGTTTATCTTTTTAGTGAGAGGTTTCTTCAAGTGTCATACTTAGGGTTAGTCCAATGACTATGCCTTCCTGCAATGTCTGTTCGTCATTACATGATTTTAGTCTCCTTAAAGTATGAAGCACAGTTTCGTGGGTTACAGTAATTGACTTGGCAGATATTGTCTCTAACTGGTTGGAATACATCATTGATGTTCTCTCCTTTAGAGTTTCTATACAGAAACTTGCTGTTACTGTGATTGTGACCAGTTCCATGGAACAGTGTTATCTCTTACAGTTGTCAATTTCTGCTTTCTTCTGCATACCTCATATTTTAAGTAAAATACAACACGGGTAGTTTCTTTTAACATATTGCCTGCTTAGGATTCTAACTGCCTCCTGTATCTCAAATGCCTTATTCTTCTCCCCCCTCCCGTATGTTGTAAATTTCTATCATAATTTGATCTCAAATACTTTTGAAGCCTGTGGTATAACTGATTTCTCCACGTGTGCTTGTAGTTCAAAGCTGATAGTCAGTTGGAATCCTCTGGGTCTCTATTGCTTTCTTCATCCTTCACTCTTGGAATTCTCTTTCTCTTAGACTGTATTTGAATTTTCTGGTGTGTTTTCAAGTCTTAATATCCTGTATACAACTTGAAATTTATTTTTACTAAGATGCTTCACTGAGTACTTATTGGAATTGCTGTGTGATTCATTTCAAAATGTTAGTTTGATTTTCAAACCATTTTTGTGTTCTGACTTTATTCTGTTACAGCCTCATTCTTTTCCGGGGTGTATACAAGTGTTTGTCATCACATTGAATTCTGCTACAGGGTCTCAGGCTCCTGTTTCATGTTTTCAAGAATCTGATTGGAAGAATCAGTTTCCTTGATTGATTTCAGTGTATGCCATGGACTCTGCTGTCACTGAAGCAGACAACTATACCATTTGGACTGGTGCTGCCTCGTTGGTTTCTTACTGTTTCTTGCAATCAGATTTGCATATTCTGGATTAGTGCACATGTCGGGTGATTTTTACCCCTCAGTAGTCTTACCGTTTGTGTGTTTATTAATGTAAGTGGGGCAAAATTGAAGCAAGCTTGAGATTTCTTTATCATCCCCTGAAATGTTGCTGTGGCTCTGGGCCTCACCCTTCAGTCCACTTGGTATTTTCCTGAGTATCACTATTCTCCTCGTTCTGAGAATAGACTATTAACAGGTGAATCAACTCTATCTGAACGACCTGAGATATCGCTGACCTGTAAGCTACACAAGTACACGAAATACTACCCATTCATCACCTCTGTGCTAGCAGCACTTTAACCCCACACAGTGCTTATCTATGCAACCAAACAAGCTTGTGTCAGTATCTGTATTTGTCAGCAACCTAGGACGTGCCCTGGCCAGATGAAGTTGTGTAGGGTTCATGAGTTCAGTGGCTGGCGAGATGGTTCATCTGCTGAGAGTGCTTACAGGTTTTCCAGAGGACATTGGTGTGGTTTTAGCGTTCACAGGGCAGCTTATACCTGCCTCTATTTAAGTTTCAGGGAATTCTACCCCTCGTTTGTCCTCCTCAGGCTCCTGCACATACATGGTGCACACATTCATCCACAAGAACACATGCATTCTTGGAAAATGAATAAATTAATGAACAAATCCTTAAAATGTTCATGATTGAAATTCAATTGACATGTCACATTCAAAGGTATTTAAACACTGGGACAGATGTATTGTAAAATTTCCTCAGGGAACTGTTTCATTTTTCAAAATACTTTCTTTTTAAAAACTGGCTGTTGGCTTCGATGTCAATAGAGTCACAGATGTGTGTTGGTCTGTGTCTCTCCGGGTTCTCGCGCACCCGCTGGATGGCTGCTGATGTCTCACCCGTCCGCAGTAGCCTGACCCTGGTCCCTGGCCAGGGGAAGGTGGTTCAGACCTAAGTGGTGAGAATGCGTGGGCCAGGAGTCCAGGTTCTGTGACCTTTTGAATAGTTGTCCACTCAGCAGACCTGAGAAACTACAGGGCACAAAGAACAACTCGGGAGCTTGTGTTTGGTGAACATGAAACTCGTTTATTATCACCCCTTTCCCTGTTTAAATATCTTTCCGGAGAAGGTGGGGTCCCGCTATTCTGGGGCGAAGCCTAATTAGCATAGGCAGGGCGGGAGCACCTGAGGCGGGAAATCAATGGATCCACCCAATGGATAGATACAGCTACAATACAGGTAAACATGTCCCCTTTAGCTTCCGTGAAGCAAGCAAGTTACAACTAACATTTTTTGGCTAGGGACCTCCTTGGAGTACGAGAGGAGAAGGCTGCCCCAGCATCTCACCCTGATTCACAATTCCAGGGGGCAGGGGCACTTTTTCGGCCTCAACTTCTACTACTCTCCAGCCCCCAGGAGTCCCACAGAGGTGGGTGAAGGCCCAGGGTGCAATTTAGAAGAAAATTATTGCTAGATATATAACAGACTAAATTTAAATAGAAATAGATTCTATATGTGTGTCTCTCTCTTTTAGGACACTTCAATGTCCCAATGTTGGGCGGAGAAGAGGTCAATGAGAAGGATTTTTCTATGGTGTAAACACCTACCTGATGCATTGGAAATCTCATTGTCTGGGCAGGGGATTCACTCAAAACTGCAGACTACCCTCTGTCCTTCTGGAATTTTCTGAATCCAGGGTGACAAACAGCACTGCACACAGAGGAGGGCATCTGTGGATAATCAGATATATGCTGGCGTCAGGAGTTTTACTTACTTCTTCAATAGTTATAGGTCTTAACATGGTAAGAATTGACTAGTTTTATCTGTGGACAATAGCTGAATGGTCACATTCCATTTAGTGCATTGTTTAATGTCACATGTATGAATAAACAGCACAAGTTGATGAAATGTTGAGTTGCTTCAGAACTAGTACAAACGCAGGAAGAAGAGCTGAGAGAACATGTGTGTACAATAACCAAACGTACACAGATAACACACATATTTATATGTACACACAAACATACAGATAGAAGTATTCAAAAAAACTGCTACACACTAAAACAATTCACATCCACACACTTACACATACAACTGATATGCATAAATATTAACAGAGAATTGCACACTCATGTACACATGTCATGCCATGCACATATGTTATAATATACTCACACAGTAGTTCAGAACACACACAGACTCTAACAGAAAAAATGCACACAGAAATACACAGAGTCAGAGAGACACAAATATATAAATGTATGCATCATTCTTACACTTGTGCACACACACAGAGGGGTGGACTGGTACCAAACCAGAAATCAACACAATTGCCTGTCTGTCTATTCTCAGAGAACTATAAAAATTATGCTCTCAGTGCCTACAGTTGGGCATAATCCTTTGAGAGCACTTATGGACATGATCCCCTGTGGTTACCACCACATGTATGACCATTAATAAACAAGATCTCATCTTGTTATTATGGAATGAATTCATGATAAAAGACAATTAACCAAGACTAATCATGTTTCCAATATTAGAACAGGAATGATGTTGTTGGGTTTTTTAGAACAAGATCACTGAGGGTGACTTAAAACTAATTGTACTCCACTGCCTTCTCCTTAAAAAGGAATACTCATATCAGGAGTAATGTCCTACCAGGAAACATATTTAGATAACCTTCAATTTCAGGAATTCTCTTCCAGGCTGTTTGGTTTGAGCATCTGAGAGAGTCATACATAGATTTTACCAAAGACAACAAATACCGTCCTGTAAGATACAGTACCTCTGAGCAGTCATATGCTGGTTCTTTCCCATTGTCCATTGGCTTATTATGCACTTGCTGAAGAAGCATCTTATGGAGAGCATGGGCCGCACCGTACACAGCATTGTATATGTCAAAACTGTCGGCATGCAGGGTCATGTCAAACTCTGTAGCATTAGCCAAACTCGTGTGTGGTTGGATGAGCAGGTCTTCAGTGTCTTACTAAAGTTAGGTGTTGAGATCTCACAGTTAATGTACAACCACCCCATTCTGGGCAGAAAATAATCTGTGTATTCAGAAGGGTTCAGTGTCTGGATAAATGTTTCAAAACCAGAAATCTCAGCAAGGTGGTGTGAAAAACTGAGAGAACCAAGGAGTAAATGAAGGGAGAAGTCTCTCCTACTTGTGATGACATCCCACTGTGATGGGGTGACCCAGATTCTCTGGATTCCCAGGGATTCCCACATTCTAAAGTTCACAAGAAAAGTTGTGTCTGGGTCACCATAAATGATCACAACATTTGCTGAGGAAGACATAATTTGGTAGTAATATGTTTCAGGTCTTCTCAGGTATAAACCCAGGTTGATGGATAGTGTTGACAAAGGCCAAGCAGACACTCTTTTTCTCCATTCTCTCTCTCAGATCTGATAAAAATAAGATACCATGGTCATCATCTGTGATGGCAAGATCCACCCATATCCAGCTTAAGTGAGACAGCAAAAGATCATGGCCAAGGCCAGAGATGTGTCCTTAGATGCCATCTGATACACATAGGGAAATTGACTGTGGTCATTCAGACTAGGACGGAAAGATCCATAGGCCAGCTGAAGGACACAGGACAGAGAAAACGGTAGACGTAGAGCATTTCCAGGAACCTCCGTGCAAGACTGGAAGTGTCTTAACTACTAGTTATAGTGACAGGAAGGACAACTTCACCTCATAAGACAGACATACTATACTCCTAAGAAGTTGTAAAAAACACTTTTCCAAAACCTGCTCAAAGAATATCCCCTGTACTGTATACTCTTGCTCCCACTTTTATGTCAAACAATACATTGTGGATGTGCCATTGAGTGTCTGAGGATTGTCCTTGAACTAGATAAACGTGGAGTCAATATCCTCATTATATTCTTCTTATCATCTGTCTACACCGCTGTAGGAGAAGATTCCTTGCATTCCTACCCTACACATCCTCACCTGTGGGAATTTGTAAGCTGCATCAATGGCCCCATGGTTCCTAGGTTTGGTCCACATAGGTCCTGTAATATTTATAATGCAGATTTTTCCAGAGTCATGGTTATAGGTAAGGAGATGCATATATATTTTTTTGCCAATAAGTTTATGATATTCTGAAATTCCGGTACGTGTTGATAAAATGAAGAGTTAAAGTAAAAACCTATGGACACATTTGGTAGAAGATTTGGGTTCCTGTGGATTTCATCCACAGCAAAAACAAAGGGCAACAGAAACCGGTAAATTTGAGTAGCAGAACTGAAAACAAGTAACAATATTAATTGTGGTTAAGAAATGCTCTATAGATGAACATTTTATATGTAATACAAGGACGAGTATGCACTTAGTGTAATTTTCACTCAAAGCTTGTAATATTTTTTCTCTGTTGTTAGACTGAGAGCACACGAGAAGTTTGGGCCCTCATAACAGCCTGAAACATGGATGGGGGTTGTGTCCACCTAGGTCAGATGAGCTCACTGTCAACATCAACACAGAACATCTTTCTCCTCTGCTCTGCTTTACATTAGGTGAAGGATGTATCTGTGTGTGTCTGTATGGGAAATTGTGAGTGCACATCCCCTGTAGGCAAGAAGAGAGCATCACATCAGCTGGAGCATGAGTTGTAAGAGGATGTGTGGTTCCTGACAACATGGGTGGTGGAAAACAAACTCAGGACCATCAAAACAATAGCAAGTGCTCTTAAATGCTGAGCTATGTCTGTTATCACCGTTTGTTACTCCTAGATATTACTCAGTCTAGTATAGCCAGCAGATAACTTTCACCTCTTTGTTGTAGACTGCTTCATACCTTCCTCAAATTTTTAAGTGCAGAAAAGGTTAATTATATGTAACCATATTTATTAAGTTTTTTGTTATTTCCTCAGTTATGCTGATATTTTCAAATCTTTCCATTGTTTTCCTTTATATGTTCCAGGGATTATTTTGTCTTACATAAAGAATTTGATCCATTTTGATTTGATTTTAGAGTAGAATAAGTTGGGGAAATATGTTTTGTCCCTGGATGTCCATATTGTCTACCAGCATCTGTGATGAAAACTGTTTCTTCTCCATTGTATTTGAACTTCCCAAGTTTTTATTGAAAAACATTTAAATACAATGCATTTTTTATTATTTTTGACTCAATTTCCCCTAGCTCCTGTCCACTTCTCCACCAACTTATCTTTATTTTTCTTTTTTTATCTTTCTCTTTAGAATAAACAACAAGAGAAAAAAATTGACACACACACACACACACACACACACACACACACAACAACAACAACAACAAAAATCATAACGAACAGGGAAAGAGCAATATCACCAAAATTGTCCTAGCAAAGCAAAATCATATGGAAAAGTCTACAAAAATACTATTGTTTTTGTTTTGTGTTGGCCAAATATTCCTAGGTGAAACACTTGCACTTACACTGAAGGAAGGAACACGAGCAGACTCTGTAAGAAAGGCTTGGATGCTTCTTTTCAGTATGGAGCTTATTTAGTGAGTGTGAGTTTATTTTCACAGGACGCCACTGGATCCCCACGTTGCTAAATGTCCACAGAAGTGTAATCTATGATGGATGAAGAGAGATAGCTGCGTGTTCTTTCAGCTTCACTCTTGTGAGTGGGGGGCAAATTAAAGAAAATAAAGCACTCTCTGGACTGACTGAATGTTGAGTAATAGTAATCATGAAAAGCCAAAGTGTATGCTGGTGATATTCTTGAGGGTGAGCTGGGCATAAGAGGGCAGAAGACACACAGCATTGTTCTGCCTGTCCTCGGCCCTTTTGTGCATTATGTATGATAACATTTACATGGAAAATGCAAGCGCACTTACGGCATATCCAGAATTTCACTGATGTACTCTTTCTCCACAGGACTCTGAACTAGAAAGAGTCCAAAGACACAATCCGAGAAGATGTCTCCGCCTTTGTGTTCATGATGCTTCATTCTCCAAAAGCACCTGGGTTGAGTGAAACTGGGCACAAGGAGGGGAAATTTCAGCAGCAAGAGGAAGATAATCAAAGTGAACATCTCTGTCCTTCCTCCAAAGCTCTAAGCCTGGCAGTGTGGACTGTGGTGAGCCATGAGGATAATATGTGAAATGGACACCTGTGTGTACACACCTGCTTTTATGAGTGTTGCTCAGTGGAGAGGTGTCTCATGTACCAGTGGTTCTTTTCTCTCCAGCTGGCTCTGCTCCCCAGGATTAGTGTCAGAAAATGCCTGTCCTTGAGCTCTACATCTGTGGTCCAGGCTAGAGGTGATAAACATGGGTTGGAAAATATATCTGAGGCCATCTCAGCCTCAGGTTCCAAAACATCAATCACATCTGTGGATATTTCACCCCAGGGAGAGTGACTTTGTGAAGATTTGGTTCCAGGTCAGTGTCGATCAGCTCCTTGTGTGAGCACTATTAGAAATGATGTCTTGGGTTCATCAGAATAAACACTGAGAAGTGAAGTTCAGGTTTAAGAAGAACCCAGTAGAATCAGAACTTATGTAGACCCACTGCTTGTTTTATCCCTAAATGCAAATTAGAGAGAGTTTAGCATCATGCTTACAGCATCCTGCATTCACATAGCATGTGTAGTGTGTCTCACGCCGTTAGCACTCACAGATACAGAATTCTATCACCTCCATCTGTAGGCGAAACACTATTGATTCAATGTGGGGGTCCTTAGTAAATAAAAAGATAGAAAAAGCAGCTAAGCAGCCAAACTTTAGTCAGGCTTCTAAGAGCACCAAAATTGTATAGGCCCAAGTCAGAGGCAGTGTGACCAGAACAGTTCCCAGAGTTAAAGAAAAACAATTTCTATAAGAAAAACACTTTCTAAGACAAATAAGACAGCCTTGGCCTAAAAGAGTTTCCCCACGTAGACAGCCCATGGCCTCGGGCTAAGGGTCTTCCCCCCACCCACATTGACTAAGACCCTAAAGTTTACATTTCTAGGAGCCCGCAACCTTGCTATATGCCAGCACCAATCAGTTTAAAGGTTAACTGGCCCCTACCTATTAAAATGGGAAAACAATTTGGGAACGAATTAACTTGTACCAATTCGGTTTGTGCCCAACAACTGTATAAAAAAGCTTCACCATTTGCACCTCGTGGCCACTTCTATCCTGTGTGTTAGAACGGTCCCAGTATACTGGAATAAATCCTCTTGCTATTTGCATCGATATCCTGTCTGTGTGTCTCTGTGGGGGTGCGGCGTTCCGGTTTGGGCCCTGGGGGTCCCAGTTTGGATCTCTGAGGTCCAACATTTTGGTTCCCTGACTGGGAATCGACGCATCCCCCCAGACCCCGCAAGTCGGGTATTGGAGGTAAGCTCGAGCATCTGTTGTTTGTCTGTCTGTCTGTCTGTTCGCCTGTCTGCCTGTCTGTTTGGAACAAGTAACTGGTCAGAGCTGTAAACTGTGTCTGTAACGGTCTGTGGTGTGCATGGTCCGTGAGGATCCCGCCACGCGGCTTAAGCTTACCAGAATGGTCTAAGCCAGGGCCGGCCCTGGAGGACGCTCCAGTGGGGTTGGAGGGGACACCATGAGGTTTCCTCTCTGTCTGAGCCAGGGTCAGGATGGCCCTGCTGCATCTGGCCGGGATTTCTGCCATTTGGTTTGGCAGGGACCGGCATCTGTCCCATATCAGAGCTCTGTTTCTCTTTGTGTGTGATTTTGTGTGTTAATTTGTGACTGACTTATTTGCTTGACTATCTGTATTAGGTCTTGTTGTCTGTCTGTGAGAAGCACCACGGGAGGGTCTGGAATCTGTACCTCTGGCCGGGCCAGAGGCTGTGGGGCCCTGGAGGACACTCCAGAGTCTGGTAGCGGGGAGAAGTCCTGGAGCACTTCCCCCCATCTGTACGGGGAGAGGTCCGTGAGGACTTCCCCCCCATCTGGCTTCTGGAGAGAGGTCCGTGAGGACTTCCCCCCATCTGGCTCCTGAGGAGGGGTCCGTGAGGACTTCCCCCCCATCTGTACGGGAAGGGTCCGGGAGAACTTTTCCCCATCTGTTCGGAGAGGGGTCCGTGAGGATCCTTCTCCATTGGGAGGAGGGAGAGGAGCCTCTCCTCCGTCTGGAGATGCCTGTTAGAGGTCAGTCTCGATCTGCTGTGACTTCCGTAGAGGAGCTGTGGAAGTCCCCTCCTGGGCGTGTATGCATAATCTGTTACGTGGTGTGTGTGTGTTCTTGCATTTTCACTGGTTCTTTCTGACTTGTTGACGATGGGACAAAAGACTTCGACCCCCCTTTCTCTAACGCTTGACCATTGGTCTGAGGTTACACCATAGCCGTAAGAGGGCTGCTGATGAGCTACCCTCCTGTCTGGGGTCCTGCCGACCCGTGTCGGGAAGCTTGGGTTGTGAGAGGACCCATCTGGGTCATAGGACCCACATGGAGGTCCTGACTTGCTTGGAATCTGGAGGCTGTGGAGGCCTTTCCGCTGACAGACTCTCTGGCTGAGAGCTCTGGGCGGACAGTGGTGCCAGGTGCTTATCTGACTCTAGAAACACCGGAGGGTGCACTGCTGTTTCTGTATGATTTCTCTGTGTGTGTGTGTGTGTGTGTGTGTGTGTGTGTGTGTGTGTGTGTGTAGTGGCTAGACTCGGACTGACTTTGTTTCTGGATGTGGGACAAACTCCATCTGGACCTCTTGACACAATTATGTCTCATTTCAAGGGAGTCAAGGACAGAGCCGACTTATCAGTCAGTTGAAGTGAAAAAGAAAAAAATGCATACTTTTTGTTCTTGGACACCTGAAAACTTCTGAGACATTGTGCGGCACCATTGTCTTGTCTGATTCATGTTTGTCTCTGTTTCATGGTTATATGTTTTGTGTTTGACTGTTTTCCGTGTAACACGCGAGATCCAACGTGGGCCAAACAACTCCTCTCTTATGCTGTGGGTAAGTGGCAGTGCGCTCCGTCCCGCCCACACCTCAGCGGGGCCAGCTGGGAATGGGAACCAAGCCTAAGCAAGGAGTGGAAGGCCAGCTGCAGGAAGGGGGGCTGCGTTGAACAGACCTCTAGGGCTCACCCCAGCCAGAGCTGCCAGTTTCAACTCGGCAGCCTTGGTTTGGGGCTCTCAGCCACAGGAGGGAAAGGGTTAATGAGGCAAAGCAACCAAAAAGAGGCAGGAGGGGGTGCAGCTCAGCCACTCTTGAGATAACAGTCCTGTGGCCTTGCTGAGGCAGGAGGGGGTGGAATGCGCCCACTCCTGAGATAACAGCCAAACTTTCTTGTGTAAAAAATCACTCAAATGGTATTTTAAAATGTATATGTGGTTTGGGTAAAGAAAACTAATGGTTTTAAAGATTCAGGTGCCCTGTAATGACTGCCACTGAGATAGACTTTGCTAAAAACTAGAAGACAGGCTGCTGCTTGGGGAAGAGATGGAATGTACATTTGGAATTTTATTTACTGCCGTCTCGGCCACTGCCTGTATAGTAAAAGTGACAGCCCAGTTGTTACCCTTGCTAATTCAGCTCAGTTAAAACCTGTTCCACCTGAACTAATTGGCAAAAGTGTTTAAAAATGTTTTAAGGTTTACAGGTCTGAAACATAAGTAAATGTTAAGGGTCAAAAAGTGATGTATTAATTCTGTCTTGGTGATCACCAGTGCCAATGT
>JAMJFZ010002220.1:0-55599 GCA_026225945.1 Cricetomys ansorgei
AACTGGGTGCGGTGGACTCCCATTTGCCCAGGAGGCTGAGGCAGGAGGATTGCAGCCTGTGCTACAGAAGGACACATTGTCTCAAAGCAACTATTCCCCCCTCAGAGATGAATATTCAAAAAGAAAAAATAAGAACTGGGGTTCGGGATGTGGCTCAGCTGCTGGAGTGCTTACTTGGTATATATGAATCCTAGATCCCACCCTCAGCACCACATAAACGGGGTGTGGTGGCACTCGCCTGCAGTCCAGCACTTGGGAGATGGAGGCTGGAGGATCATAGGTTGAAGGTTATCCTTGGCTACATAGTAAGCTTGAGGCCAGCCTGGGCTACATGAGATCCTGTAAAAAAGAAAAAGCAGAATTAAGGAATCAGAATATATAAACAATTTAGTTACAGTACATCGGTCCTCCCAACAGCTATAGAGCTAAATATTGTTGAGACAGGATCTCTCACTGGCCTGGAGCTCGCCAATTAGGCAAGGCTGGCTGGCCGGAGCACCCCAGGGATCCTCTTGGCTTTGCTTCCTCAGCTCTGGGGTCAAAGCAAGCGCTCCCAGGCCTGGCTTTATATGCGGTTCTGGGTGGGGCTCGGGGCTCCTGCTTGCACAGTAAGCACTATACTGACTGAGCTTCTCCCCCACACTGCTGGGGTCATTCATGATGATGAGGGAACGTCCTAAGGGACGCTCGGGAGCCGCGCAAGGCTGTGTAGGAAGGAGAGGGAATCAGAAATCAACCAGGAGGAATAGATTAATCAATACATCTTGTCAGGACAATTTGCTGCTACTTAGGAAGGGGATGGAGTCGATTCTGATCCCTTTCCCATGCGGAGGAAAACATTGCATGTGGAGCGAGCATTAAATATGAGACTTCAGATCAGACAAGCGTAAGGCAGTGTCCTCTCGGAGGGAAGCCAGTGTGCCCACTCTGCGGAGCTGTGGGAGCCAGGCCTGGGCTCTCGACCCCATGGACCTGGTGACAGTGAACTCACAATCTTCCTGCCCGGCTCCCTGGGTGCTGGGATGACAGCCGTGCACCACTAAGACCTGGTCAGGGAGGCCTCCTTGATAGCTGAACATCACTCCCTGGTGCCTGTGGGGGTGTTCATGGTGTGGCCTCTGAGAGATGACTGATGCCCGCAGGATCTTCCCGGGGCACGGGGCACCCTGGCGGTGGCTGCAGTAGTAGACACCATTCCATAGTCTAGGAGCAGGGCGAGCCCCTGGCAGGAGGAAAGCCTTCACCTCAGAACTCACATCGGGATGTGGGCATCCGTGGGTGTGACGGACCGTGTGGGCTCTTTTCTTTCCCACCCACCCTTGTCGTGGCCGTGGACTCCGTCAGGGGGTCGCAGGCCCGTATCTGGTGGAGGTGTGTCCCACAGAGGGGCAGCTGGAGTCTCAGTGCCAATACCCTCAGGATAGATTTCATGTGTTTTCCTTAATTTCCCTAATTATGTAATGCTGGAGGATTAATTGCTCATTAATTAGTTGTCTGTGTGTGTGGTCTGACGTATGCAGAGCCCTGATCTGGTGTCTTCCTCAGTCCCTCTACATTACTTTCGAGACAGGATTTCCCACGGAACTGGCAGTCCTCTAATTCAGCTAGCCGCCGTGGCCACCCAGCCTCCAGGGACCCTCCTGTCCCTGCCTCCCCCAGCACTGGGGTGACAAGCGCACACCATGAAACCTGGCTTTCACGTGGTTACGGGGGATCGAACTCAGGCCCTCATCCTTGTTCAGTAAGCGCCTTACCCGCCGATCTATAACCTCCACAGCCTTATGTGGGTCTTCGGTTCCCAGATAATTGTAGCATCTGAGGGCTAGTGGCTCATTTACCAGCTCAGCTCAAAAACGGTGCCCCAACCTTTAGTACAATGAAAATTTGTTGGGGACACGTGTGGACCCCAACAGCTGAGGTACCCACGGTGAGAGGGCCGTCCTGACGCGGCGAGCAGCTTGCAGATACTCACCATGCCTATGTCTATGATGGAGTCCAAACTGGTATCTGGCCCATGACATCACCTCCAGGCACCAGCCAGCCTCCTACAGCAACGCCTGGCTTCCTCGCTGGCCCAATACTAAGCCCCCAGATAGGGTCCGAGTCCTTGAGGTCAGGAGAATCAGAAAGGGATTTCTGGAACTCAGAGGTCAGCGTAAGTGTTTAGAGGAGAACAGCAGATCTCAAACCAGCCTTCCCTCAAAACAACTGGAAAGATTCAGGTCAGACTAAAGATAGAACCTCCTGGATGCCGGAGTTATGGGGGCGGGGGGCATCCAGACCCGTGCCCGCCTTTAAACCAGGCTCTCTGTCTGATGATGGGGAGCGTGGCAGAGTTCCTGGAGAGGGCCACACATTGTCTGTCATCTTCAGGGACCAGCCTGGCACCCTCCTCCGAAGATGCCTGCCAGCGCCTGAGCAGGCAGCCTTTGCGGACTGATTTCTCCCTCCAGTGGTGCAATACATCATCTTTTTTAATTTAAAAAGATGCCCCGTGGAAGCTTAAGAGACCATTAAGTGTTTGGGTCCCTAATTAACTTCAGAGCAGCCTGGAGCAGCAAGGGAGGAAGGGGGGGCCACAGGGAGTGATCCAGGGGGCCCCAGCTCTGGTTGGGAAGGAAACGGCAGACCAGACTCCCCTCCCGGCATCTCCAGCCCTGAGCCTCTGGAGCCTCTCTGGGGAAGCTGCCCGCCTTCTGCATCTCCAGCCACAGTCCCCTCTGGAAGTTTGGAGTGAGTCAGGAGGCTGCTTATCTGCAGACTGCATGGTGAATTCTTTTGCTGGTCTCTGCTTCCTGGCTGGCTTTCCCTCTCTGAATGCCTCTGCCCTTCTCTCTCTGTCTCTCTGTCTCTCTCTCTTTCTCTCTGCATGCTGATGTCATTGATAACGGATTCAGTATTCAGTAGATGCTCAATGAATGTAGACTGTTGGGAGTAGGGGAGTTGCTCTGACCACATGCTAGTAGAGTGTTTCTGCTCTGAGCAGATTGGTCGAGACCCGGGGTTTTCCTACAAGGTCATCTGGTGTTGGACAGTCTCCCTGTCACCTCAACCCTCCTCGGTGACCTCTGAGCCCTCACATGGAAGGGCATGCTGTGGACAAGGATAATGCTCTGTCCTCCAGTCCTTAGACAGTTGGAGGACAAGATCAGGGCCCGCCAAGGTCCAGGGTGCGCCAGGCCTAATCCTGTGGCCAAGTCCCAAGGAGCCAGTCTGCTGATTCAGCCATCCTGCACCCCTGGACATGCTGAGCTTGAACAGGGGGGAGGACGCAGGGAGTGCAGGCAGGATCCAAGCAGCCTTAGTGGGCTATGAGGAAACCCCAGAGCTGGAGGCCCCTGGGTCCTGTGTGGAGCCAGGACTGCTGCACACTTGCTCTGTCTGCCCAGGACTGTTTCTGCAAGTCCTCACTTCCATCCTCTTAGATCAAGGAAGGTCTAGAAAACCCTCCATGAAGAACAGATAGAAAGTTCTAGAAGTCTTAAATAACCGGAAGTATGCTTCCTTATGTTAACCCTGGGGGTGGGGGTGGGGGTGGGGGAGCCAAGCTCATCTCTACTTGACAGATTAGGAAGCAGAATGAAGCTCAGAGAGGGTCAGTAACTTTCCCAAGGTCACCCACCTAGAGCTTGGCCAAACCAACCTTAGCATCCCAATGTGAACGGAGGAGCAAGGGAGCAAGTCTGCTCTTGGCCAGGCCGGATCGGTGCAGCCTGGGGGAGGCTCACCCTGCCGGACCTGCCCATCACAGCCCCGAGGGCTCTGCAGCAGAGCTCCGGACAGTTCTGGCTGGAGCCCCGCTGCGGAGGCGGGCGGGTGTGAGCAGTAAACATGATCTATTGGCAAAACATCGGGACAGTGAGAAGTTATCAATCGATAGCTTTCCGCCCATCTCTCCGTGTCCCACCCTGGCCCTCAGTCTGCGCGGCCTCTGGGGAGGGTGCGGGGTGGAGAGGGAAATCCACTCCATCAGCAGAAGCCTTAGCTCAGCTCCAGCCCTGCCCCGGCTGCTCCTCTAGCTCCATGATCGAGGACAGAGCTGTATTTTTAGACACATGTGATCAGTCCAACTCGTCCGCCATGATTATGCAAATCTGACCATAAGGAGTTTAAAGGCCTGGAACACCACAGTCTACTCCATCACCAGTGAAGGGCCGCGGGGTAGGGAGGGCGGGACAAACTCCGCGTAGTCCATTGTCCCCGATGTGCCCGGGGCTATGGAGGTCCTCAGTGAGCACCGGCAGGTGTGTGTGTGTGTCGTGTGTACACGTGTGTGCGCGCATGCCTGTGTGTTCGAGAGTCATCCCCAGACATGAGGCGCTGGTCTTCTCACCGTATGAAGAACTCCTGCGGACACCCAAGAAAACTCAGGTGGAGAAACTGAGGCCTGGGGTTGGAAATAGGAGGCTTGGGCAGCACAGGCTAGATTCCCCAGCCTCAGTTTCTCTGGCCTGCTCTAGGAGGACAGAAGTGGTGAGGAACCCAGAGAAGTGGATGGGAACTAAGTCTAGCGCCCCCTCTGGTCACCCCGGGACTGTTCCTAACTCTGTCCCTACGGTCACCATAGCCCAGGGTACTGCCTACTCCTTCCTGTCCCCTGAACACCCCTCAGTCCCTGGAGAGTGGTGGCTCTGATCACATGATCCCACCTCTTCCCCTGCCCGATGTGCTCATTTTCCTTTCTGCCTGACAGACTCCTACTCAGCTGCTAGAGCTTGCCCTCTAACGCCTTGCCCGCTAACCCGTGGCCGGGCAGTGTCCTTCCAGCTCTCCTCGAGCTCCTCTGTCCTGCCAGTCCGCGTCTCTCTGTTCATGGTTCTTCAGGGGTCCTCTGCTGCTGTTGAACTCCATGCCCAGCATCCCCCTGTGGCGGGGAGAGGGGGGGGGGTAAGACCAGAGTGTGACTGGAGGTTGTCTTGCTGCTCAGCCTGTCAACCTGTGAGTCAGATGCCAGGTGAGAGCCCATTAGAAAATCCCAGGGTGTCTTCAAACGCTCCTTTGGCTGGAGATAAGCCCACCCTCCTTCCCTCCCTTCTATATGTGTACATGTGATGTGTATATGTGCACGCACATGTGTGTGTACCTGCACATGGAGGTCAGAGGTCAAACTCAGGTACTATTCATTATTTGTTTGTTTGTTTTGTTTTGTTTTGTTTGTTTCAAGTCAGGCTTTCCCTGTTGTAACTCTGGCTGTCCTAGAACTCACTCTGTAGACCAGGCAGGTGGGACACCATCCTGGGTCATCAGTACCCACGCAATCAGGCCCTTGGCAACTACTCCCCATGGCTACAGTCCTCGGGGCCCAGGCCCATGCCTTGTGCCCCATCTTCCGCCTAATTCTGTGCCTGTGGCTCTAGGTGTCACTGAGCCAGCTCTCTCAATCTATCCTTGACCTGGACAGGAAGAGGCATGGACTAATTAACCATGTGACCCCAAGATGGACCTTTCTTTCTGGACCTCAGTTTCCCTGATCTGTAAAGCTAAGTATGGAAGGAGAATTTGGGGTGCCCATGAAATTGAGGCTGTGAGGCAGAGGCAATGTGAGAGGTGGGTCTGTCCTTCCTTGTTTGGGGGGCTGCTGATCATGGTAGAGGGGGCAGCCACAGGTTCCTGCCCTACCCTGTGCTCAAGACCCCTCCCTTGTTAATGAGCCTTGTGTGGGACTGGAGGAAGATACAGAGGGTAGACCATGGCTGGAGGCAGAGGCCGTCGTACTCCGCCTGCCCACCATCGCACTGGCGGGCTTGATCCAGTGGGGAGTGGGGTTTCTTTACCACGCTCTGTCACAGCACAAACCACTAGACTGCCATGCCTGGGGTGGCATGTGACAGAGGATATAACAAGGCAAGAGGGGACGAAAGAGGACCTCAGGGCCCCCATGTAGCCCACCCCGTGTGTGTAGCTGGGCATAGCCATCAGACCCATGCCCAGGAGGACACGGGAGTGCAAATGTCTGCACACACGCCTGCAACCGTGTGCGCAGGGGGCCGGCACACCATGGGAGACACTACGGCGCCTCTCCGGGCCTGTAATCCTGCTTAACTCGACTTTCGGTTATTTTGAGCAAGAGATTACAGCTGATTAAGATCTCTCGCCAGGCACCACCCTTCCTGGAGGCTGGGGCAGAAAGGCTCTGCCCTCCTGGGGCCAGTGTCCTCAGGACCAACTCTACCGGCCTCTGTTCTGCTGGAGCTCTCCAGTGGTGCCAGTACGGACTTTGAGGCACTGGGGATAATTTGTGTCACCGCTCTGCACTCGACATCGGTGTTGAAACCCAGGGTGAGGAGCCAAAGGAACGCCCAGGCCTCACTGGCTGAGGATCGCACTGACCCACTGCCCTGTGTCCCCTCCGCAGCTCCAGGGCCCAAAGCTCAAGCAGACCCCAGGCTGTTGAACCCTGAGGAAGTACCTGGCTTCCTCTGGACCTCCAATCTGTTCCCTTCAACTCTCTCAATCAGAAATGGATTCCCCTGGGGATCCGGGTTCCATTTATGAAGTTTTCAGAGAGGAGAGAAATCCATTTTGAACGCACGCGCGCGCGCGCGCACACACACACACACACACACACACACATTTCCCTCTCATTTGAGCCGCCTCAGTGCAGCCTACTTGGGGCCATCAATATTGGTGAAATACACTCGGCTGGCTGCTGGCCAGGTCACTGAGCGGTGACAGAGGCTGCTGTAAATCCCTGTATTAACTAGCAATCACCCATTTTCCCGTCTTGCAAGTGGGCAGAGAGAGGGACCATGGCGTTAAGTACTCCAGCAGGTTCTGCCTGTGACTTCTCTTCCCTTCACCCCACAGGCCTGTCCTCGTGCACACTGGGCTGTGGGGGTTGTGGGGAGACACAGCTCTGGTCCTGGAGGTGTCCATGGCCAGAGGAGGCTGTCTGTCTGCAAATTTGGGGGTTCGAGGGAGGGGGTCTGGTTCTGGGAACTGGGGGATGTCTTTGTTAAGCCTGGAGAGGGCTTCTTTTGTAAAAATTTGTCTTACATTTAAGAGAGTGTGTATGTGTGTGTGTGTATGTGTGTGTGAGTGTATTTATGTGTGTGTGAGTGTATTTATGTTGTGTGTGTGTGTGGTGTGTGTATATGTGTGTGTGGTGTGTGTGTATATGTGTGTGTATATGTGTGTGTATGTATATGTATGCATGTGTGTGTATGTATGTGGTGTGTGTATATGTATGTGGTGTGTGTGTATGTATGTAGTGTGTGTGTATGTGTGTGTATGCGTGTGTATGTATGTATGTGGTGTGTGTGTGTGTGCATGTGGATGTGCCACGTCCCACACACGGAGGTCAGAGGACAACTTTCAGGAGTCCAGCCTCTCCTTCCATCATGTGGGTCCTGGGGATTGAACTCGGGTTATCAGGCTTGGCAGTAATCACAGTGATTGGCTGAGCCATCTCCCTCAATCCCGGGAGGACTTCTCAGAAGGGAGGACTGCCCCTCCCCTATTGCCATGTGGGGACATCTTCAAGTCTTGGGGTGCCACATGGGTGGATGGCCTCAGAGATCAGCCAGCTGATTCATTTGGAGAAACTGAGGCCCAGAATGGGGTGACTTGCTGGGTCACATGAAGGGAAAGCTCACACTGAGCTTGAATAGTCACGAGCCCTGGGTGTGCCAGGCCCTCTCCCCTGGCTGCCTCCTTGAGGACAGAGGAAGAACTGATCTGCCTTGGGCTGGGGACATCGGCTGGGTGTTCGGCACCCCCTGCAGGCGGTTCTGAAGGTGCTGTGGGGAGAAGTCCAAGCGCTCCAGGTGGAGGGCAATGAGGGGGTGTCCCACCTCAGGGCTGCACCACTCTGCCTGATGAACTGAGTCTCTTCTCTCCGGCCAGTCTCGCCATGGATCCGAGGCTATGCTCAGTGAACTGTATCGCCCATCACAGTGCCTCTGAGCTGGCCACCTGGGGGACATCATGTCCACCTTTTACACGAAGAAACTGGACCTAGAGGGCTTCTGTTTTCTTTGGTGATTCCAAAGAAAACTCTCTCGGCCCTGATACTGGGACAAGTATCAGGGTTTCCATTTTACAAGAGACACTGGTGGGAGGCTCGGCTGAATTCTTCAGTCACCCAGTGACCTAGGACATGGTCATGTCTGTGACTTACTCTCTCCTCTCTTGTCTTGCAGTGGAGGGTACTTCTGGTGGAGGCGCCAGGCGAAGCCACCAAGACGCACAGGCCCATGGGAAAGCAGGCCGTGGTCACCTCAGGACCGAGGAGGACGGCGAGGGGCAGTGGGCAGTGAGGGAGCCTTTCTCCCTCCCAGCGTTTGCACCATGCAGCTTGGGACAGGACATCTCTGACAGCACAGGCAGTATCCCATCCCACCCCTAAATCCCCCCAGGGGAGGGGCCACTGCCCAGCCCCCCACCCTGTCTGCACAGGCAGAGTGTCCGGAGATGGCTGGGCACGGGTGGGGCGCACCATGGGTGCTTGTGGCAGCCGCCACGTTACTGCACGCGGGCGGGCTGGCCCAAGGCGACTGCTGGCTGATCGAGGGTGACAAGGGCTTCGTGTGGCTGGCCATCTGCAGCCAGAACCAGCCACCCTACGAGGCCATCCCCCAACAGATCAATAACACCATCGTGGACCTGCGGCTTAACGAGAACCGCATCCGCAGCGTGCAGTACGCCTCCCTGAGCCGCTTCGGGAACCTCACATACCTCAACCTCACCAAGAACGAGATCGGCTACATCGAGGACGGGGCCTTCTCCGGTCAGTTCAACCTCCAGGTGCTGCAGCTGGGCTACAACAGGCTGCGCAACCTGACGGAGGGCATGCTGCGGGGCCTGAGCAAGCTCGAGTACCTGTACCTGCAGGCCAACCTCATCGAGGTGGTGATGGCCAGCGCCTTCTGGGAGTGTCCCAACATCGTCAACATTGACCTCTCCATGAACCGCATCCAGCAGCTCGGCAGCGGCACCTTCGCGGGTCTGACCAAGCTCTCGGTGTGTGAGATTTACAGCAACCCTTTCTATTGCTCCTGCGAGCTGCTGGGCTTCCTGCGCTGGCTGGCTGCCTTCACCAACGCCACCCAGACCCACGACCGGGTACAGTGTGAGTCACCTCCCGTCTACGCCGGCTACTTCCTGCTGGGCCAGGGTCGCCATGGACACCAGCGGAGCATCCTCAGCAAGTTGCAATCTGTGTGCACCGAGGACTCCTACACGGCAGAGGTGCTTGGCCCACCCCGCCCAGTGCCTGGCCGATCGCAGCCGGGGCACTCGCCACCACCGCCACCGCCGGAGCCCAGCGACGTGCCCTGTGCCGACGACGAGTGCTTCTCCGGCGACGGCACCACACCGCTGGTGGTCCTGACTACGCTGGCCACTCAGACGGAGGCTCGTCCCTCCATGAAGGTCAAGCACCTGACCCAGAACTCGGCCACCATCATGGTGCAGCTGCCGAGCCCCTTCAACCGCATGTACACTCTGGAGCAGTACAACAACAGCAAATCGTTCACCGTGTCCAAGCTGACCCAGCCGCAGGAGGAGATCCGCCTCACCAACCTCTACACGCTCACCAACTACACCTACTGCGTGGTGTCCACCAGCTCCGGCACCCATCACAACCACACCTGCCTTACCATCTGCCTGCCCAAGCCCCCCAGCCCCCCCGGCCCTGTGCCCAGCCCCTCCACGGCCACCCACTACATCATGACCATCCTGGGCTGCCTCTTTGGCATGGTGCTGGTTCTGGGTGCCGTCTACTACTGCCTGCGCAAGCGGAGGCGACAGGAGGAGAAACACAAGAAGGCCGTGGCCGCGGCGGCCGGCAGCCTGAAGAAGACCATCATCGAGCTTAAGTACGGGCCTGAGATCGAAGCCCCGGGGCTGGCCCCGCTGACCCAGGGCCCGCTGCTGGGCTCCGAGGCCGTGACTCGGATACCCTACCTGCCGGCCACCACTAGTGATGTGGAACAGTATAAGCTGGTGGAGAGCAGCGAGACCCCCAAAGCCACCAAGGGGAACTACATTGAGGTGCGCACAGGGGAGCCGTCAGAACGCAGAGGCTGCGAGCTGGGCCGCTCCGGCCCGGAAAGCCAGAGCTCAGTAGCCGAGATCTCCACCATTGCCAAGGAGGTGGACAGGGTCAACCAGATCATTAACAACTGCATCGATGCGCTCAAGTCCGAGTCCACCTCCTTCCAGGGCGCCAAATCGGGGGCCGTGTCCGCGGCTGAGCCGCAGCTGGTACTGCTGTCCGAGCCTCTGGCCAGCAAGCACAGCTTCCTGTCCCCTGTGTACAAAGATGCCTTTGGCCACGGTGGCCTGCAGCGGCACCACAGTGTGGAGGCTGCGCCCGGGCCCCCGAGGGCCAGCACTTCATCCAGCGGCTCTGCGCGCAGCCCCCGCACCTTCCGGGCTGAGGCCACCGGCACACACAAGGCCCCGGCCACCGAGACCAAGTACATTGAAAAAAGCTCACCCGTGCCCGAGACCATCCTCACTGTGACACCCGCGGCCACTGTGCTGCGGGCCGAGGCCGACAAGGGTCGCCAGTACGGCGAGCATCGGCACTCGTATCCCGGCTCCCACCCTGCCGAGCCACCCGCCCCGCCACCACCTCCACCCACTCACGAGGGTCTGGGTCCCGCCGGCCGCAAGGCATCCATCCTGGAGCCTCTGACCCGGCCACGCCCCCGAGACCTGGTCTACTCGCAGCTGTCCCCGCAGTACCACAACCTGAGCTACTCGTCCAGCCCTGAATACACCTGCAGGGCCTCCCCGAGCATCTGGGAGCGCCTCAGACTGAGCCGGCGGAGGCACAAGGAGGACGCCGAGTTCATGGCGGCTGGCCACGCCCTGCGCAAGAAGGTCCAGTTTGCCAAAGACGAGGACCTGCATGACATCCTAGACTACTGGAAAGGCGTGTCTGCCCAGCACAAGTCCTGAACCTCCTTCCACACCCCCACCTCGGCGGGGCCCAAGGCGGCCCTGCCCTCTCCGAAACTCGTGATGCCCTTTGGACCAAAAAGGATAGACCATCTGCAGCAGCTATCCGTGACTGAGACACCACACCAAACACAGCACCCGCGCACGACGAGGGCTCGCTGCGCTCAGCGTCCCGCCCGCAGGGACAGGGAGAGGAGGCCGCAGGTGGCCAGGACAGTACATATACTAACTTCCATATAAACTGTGATGTGCCTGCTGCCTGGTGCAAGCAAGCAAGTGAGCAAGCCACATGCACACGCACACACACACACGCGCACGCACATGTATGCACACATGCACACACATGTACACATGTACATGCACACACATGCACACACGGGACTTTGGAAAACTGTGTCTTATGGGTGGGGGAGGGGGAGGGGAATTTTTTCCATTATCTTTCCTGTTTTAAGTCTTTTCCTTTTCCCCTTCTCTCTTTCCTCTTTATTTTCTTCCTTTTTAAAAAAAAAAAAAAAATATATATATATATATATATATATAAAAAGTGAAATTCTTAAAAAAAAAAAAAAAGACTTAAATCACCTACGGTGGGGGGCAGCTCCATAGTACCCCCTAAATATGATCTCCCAGCCTGTGGAGGGCAGAGGGGTGGAGCCAAGGCAGATGGGCTGCCCCGCCTTTGGCAACATCCTGAGGGCTGTGGGACTCTAGGGGAAGATGGAGGCCGTACCTGGGGATGGGTCAGGGTGACAAGAGGGGTGCAGGCTGGGAAGCATTGTGTGGTCCCCTCCACCCCCGGCCGTATCTTCATCGTACACTCTAGCTGTTGTATTGTACAGAAAAAAAAATCTATATTTGCAAAGTTTGCTGTAAAATGAGAGAGAAAAAAGACTATGTCTACTAAAAAAATCTGCAAAGGAAAAAAATCCAAATCCATGTGTTCTGTGGGTTTTTACTGGGGGAGGGGGGTGCGGTTCGGGATCCCAACTGGGCATGAGGTTCCGGGCACTGGCTTTGATGGGCTCCGTGGGAACTCACAGGAAGATTAGTGGTTCACACTGGGCAGGGAAGTCCGGCCTGTTTGAGAGTGGGAACCAGTTGGGGGGGAGGTTGGATTAAGAGGCAGGAGGAAGCTGGGCAGGGCTGTGACTATGTCAGGGACCATGTGCAGACCCAGCGGCTGGGGGCGGGGGCCAGCCTGGAGTAACAGAGGCTCCAGCCTGGTGGTGATGGTGAGGTTCAGGAGAGGGTGAGACAGTTGGGGGGTATGTCTGTGGGGGAGTCCTTCCACACCCAGAGCTCCACACACATGAAGGGAGGCCCTCCCTACCGTGCGGCACAAAGCCAACCTTCATTCTCCCGCAGCCGGCCCTGCCCTGCCAACCCTTCCTGCCTCTTCCCCATGCTCTGTCTCATGTGGCCTTCTGCAGGTGGATGGGCACCGGATGCTGCCCTGGAACAGCAGCTCTTGTATACTCTAAGGGACCGGAGGCTCGTCTCTCTCCTCCAACTTTAGCCATCTTCCTCAACCCCCCCCCCCCAGCTCTAGGGTCCAATTCTGGCTCCTGGGTCCCTGGAGGAAAGCATAGAGCTACACACAGAGCCTTCATGGGATTCCTAACCAGGGTACACTTGACTGGCACCCTGCCAGTAAACCCTCCAAATGTCCCCCTCAAGGACTACATGGCCTGTACTTTCTTGTTCGGTCTAACAGGCACCAACAAGCTCAGCCCCGCCCCCCTGCCCAGCTCTGCACCCTCCCGAGCAATCAATGGAGGATGCACCAGTGGTCCACAGACAGTGTGGTCACTCCGGCAGGGAACATAAGGTCCAGAACTGGTCGTGAAGGCCCAAGAGGAGCCTGCTGTACCCAGGGGTACAAGTCACTCAATGACTGTCCTGGTTATGGGACAGGAAGGTGGCTAGGCCTGCTCAACTTATTCCCTGTCACCAAGGAGACAAAATGGCTATTTAGAGGGGGCCAGGACAGACAGAACAAAGGTGTTAGCCGCACAGGCCAGGAAGCTGGTTAAATAGTGCACATGTGAAGGGCAGGACAGAGCTGGTGCCAAGACGGGACCTGTTGGAAGAGTTGTAGATCCAGAGAGGCAGAGGTCGGAGAGGGTGCTGGGCAGCCAGAGCCCAGGCAGCAGCGTCTAGTCTTCCAGGTCTTCTGGGGCCAATGGAGTCAACTTTTCCCTGAGTGTGAGCTGGTGACAGAGACCCACACACTACCACATACTCACACAAGGAATCTAGAGTGTGGTTGGTAAGGTGCCAGGAGAAAACATGCACATTAAAACATTTTTAGATTCATTTACCTATTTTTATTTACATAATTTTTTTTCCCTGTATGTGTGTATGTGCACTGTGTGTGTGCCTGGTGCCTGTGGAGGCCAGAAGAGGACATCAGATCCCCTGGAACTGGAGTTATGGATGGTTTGTGAGCTGCCATGTTGGTGCTGGGAATCAAATCTGAATCCTCTGGAAGAGCAGTCAGTGCTCTTAATTGCTGAGCCATCTCTCCAGCCCTGGCCCACGCATTTATTAAGTGCCTACGGTGTGCAGAACTCTGTAGCTAGCTGAGCTTGGGAGCTTGCAAGCTGCAGTCAGCTCAGGGGTGCACAGGGGACGATGCGGGGATGTAGGGAGAAACCTAGGGGTAGGGGCTCCTGAAAGGGGCTGGACTTGGCTTGGAGAAGGAGGAAGAGTTTGGTGTGGTGATATGGGAACTCTGCCCATGGCCCCAGCTATGTGAGTTCCCTTGGGGAAATGGAGTCTGTGAGCTTGAATCAGGCTCTGTGACTGTTCCCACAAGCAGCCACGTGGGTGCCCTGAGTCACAGCCAGCAGCACAGAGGGCAGCTGCAAGGTGGTGTGTGAGGGTGCAAGGACCCTGGAGGACAAAGCCCCAGGCCTCTTAGTGCCCAGAACCCAGTCCTAAGGGAGCTACCCTGGGGTCACACCAGCCATAGGCATCTGTTCTGCACAGTTCAGAGAATGAGCCAAAACCCATGCTTTTGTTTGCATGAGCGTACTTATTAAATATATAGCAAGGTGAAATAAAAGAGATAGAGAGACAGTAAAACACCATCAAAACAGGAACTCAAGACATTCAGCAGAGGCCGACTGGGGAGGTTTGGGCTGCTGGCTGGAGTTTCTCTCCCTTGTTGCAGACACTTTCACGTCACAGGATAGACTGTTGGAAACAGTTCCGGCTCTTTTCAAGGGCATGACATTTTTATTCCTGGGCCGTTTTGCGGTCCTCTCCTCCCGATCATAGACTTAGGAGACCAGCCCATCACCAGACAAGGGGTCTTGGAAGACACATGGACACAGACACGCTTGGGTCTGAACTGTAGGGCACAGCCTAGCTTTGAGCCAGCTCCCCAGTGAGCTCAAACAGCAGACGACAATTAATCAATATACTTTCAGTACCCCTTTGGCCTGAGCAGGCCAAAACCATGGGGAGGGACTGGTCACTTCCTAGAGGGCAGGGTCGAGGAAGAGCGGCCATCAGACAGAGACACCCCTACCTCACAGGAAAAAGCACAAAAGCAGAAAACATCCATTAATGCACTCATTCATTTGTTCAGTGTGCAATTATAGGACACCTACTGTGTGCCACACTCTGGGAAACATCAACAGATGTCACTCCCACTCCTGAGAGTGTAACAACACTAGTTGTAGAGTTCAGGGGACCACAGGGTAGGTGAACTTCCTCAAAGCAGGAAGGAGACAGGCTCACAGGACCCGGAGAAGGACCATGGGGGTTAGTCAGAGCTGGCCAGGGCAGGTATCACCTTGTTCTCCTCCTACCTCTCCCGATCTCCCTCTGAGCTCCTTGGTGACCTTAGGACAAGACAGAAGGGGTCAGGGAGCCCGGGTGCTGACATCCAAGCTCTACAAGATCTTTTAAAGAACCGCCCTGCCAGCGATGCCAACATGCCAGCTAGGAGGGCAGAGGGAGCTATCACTGCCTCTGGACAGGGACAGCCTTCAAGGGAGACATTCACCTGAGGCCTTGAAGGACAGGCACCGAGAGGGGAGGTGGGGCCTGGGAATGGGGACGGACCCCCAAGGCACACCCAACAGGGAGGCTGCTGGGAGGCAGGAGAAAGCTGAGGCTGGGCAGCCTTCTCTGCAAGTGTGAAGAAATCCACGTGAGCTGTGAACCCCAGGGAGCCTGCGATGGTATTTTAAAGCATAATAAGTTTTATTGATTCTTCTTATCTCAGAAGTAATCCTTTTATTACATAAGCCTGAGAACACAGCTGAACATAAAGAAAAGAGAACTCCACCCGGTGTTAACCATGGTAATTCGAGGTCTGCCCACAGCCAGTAGGATCCTCCAACTACCTCCCTTCTTAGGGGTCCTCTCTCTTCTCTGGCATGGAGTGGGGTGTCCTGCACAAAGGTTGAGGGTGGCATGTACACGTGTGGGCAATGCGTACGGGAGAGTGGAGGGCTAGAGCCACAGGGAAGGATGGGGTCTTCCAGAGAGGCTGGTGCTGTTCGGCACCACGGACAGCTCCTCGCACACAGAAGGTGCTGTGTCCGCTGTGAGCGCGGCCCCTAGTTTCTTGGTCTTTTTGCTCTGCTTCTTAGGAGACTTTTAAAAATTTAATTAAAGAACACGTGTGTATGTGTGTATGGGTGTGTGTTGTGTGCAGGTGTGTGTCCATGTGCATGTGATTGTGCGTGTCTGTTGTGTGCAGGTGTGTGTCCATGTGCACGTGATTGTGTGTGTGTGTGTGTTGTGTGCAGGTGTGTGTCCATGTGCATGTGATTGTGTGTGAGTGTTGTGTGCAGGTGTGTGTCCATGCGCACGTGATTGTGTGTGAGTGTTGTGTGTATGTGTACTGGTGCAGTACAGAGGTCAACGGATGTCACTCTCCACTGTAATTTTTGAGACAGGGTCTCTCACTGAACGTGGAACTCATCAATTTGACTAGACAGACTGACCAGCGGGCCCCAAGGATTCTCCTGTCTTTTCCTGGCTAGCATGCCCTGTTTCCTTTCTGGGGACCCAGAGAGCCTGAGGTCCTCAGGTCCTCGTGCTTACAAGGCAAGCACTGACACTGAGCGTGTCCCTAGCCCGACGGGCGTATAGTTGAGATCTGAAATCCAGAGTTGATAGAAAGTTGCAATGTTTCATAGCATCACCAGCTGTTGCCATGGTGACATCTTACCCCATTCTATTACAGGATCGAAACCTGGAAACTAGCTTGCAATGTCTTCATGACACAACAGGGCTTGTTTAGTTTATGTGCAAGTCTCTCTCTCTCTCTCTCTCTCTCTCTCTCTCTCTCTCTCTCTCTCTCTCTGTGTGTGTGTGTTTGTGTGTGTGTGCACATGCATGCAAGCTTACCCTTTATCTAGACACATGCAGAACCACAATGGAGACACAGCATCAACACTGGACTTTTCCTCACACAGATCACCCTTCCCCCATCATATTCCTGTTGCTAGTGGCAACCACAGATCTCTTCCCTACTCTCTCCTCAGAACCTCACGCAACTGTTATCCTATGCCATGTGACCTTTGGGCCCCTCACAGCCGTGAGGCTCTGGAGAACGTCTGAGTTACTGTATGGCGATAGTGTTCTCCTTTTCATCGGTGAGTAGTACTCCACTGCACGAGGGACTGAGTAGAAGTCGTTTACCCACTGCCCCGTGTCGGAGCGTAAAACTGCTGTGAAAACCACACATTGGCTCTGTGTGACCACGAGTGTTTGTTTCCCGGGGATGAATGTTCACGAGAGCAATTGCTGATGTATGTTTCACTTCCATTCCTAAGGCAAGGAAAAAAAAAAAAAACATGCCCAGCTTTCTTAGAACTGATTAGTTTTGAGAGAGGGTCTCACGTGGCCCAGGGTGGTCTCAAATTCACTGTGTAGCCTGGGATGACCTTAAACTCCTGGCCCTCCTGCCTCCGCTGCTCCGGTGCTGAGAATATTATTATTTTATTTTTTTATTTTTTTGAGGCAGGGTTTCTCTGTTGTAACCCTGGCTGTCCTGGAACTCACTCTGTAGACCAGGCTGGCCTCGAACTCACAGAGATCCCACCTGCCTCTGCCTCCCGAGTGCTGGGGTTATAAACGTGCATCACCGCACCCAGTTTTTGTCATGCTGGGGATGGAACCCGGGGCTTTGTGCATGCCAGGCGAGCATCTAACAACTGAGCCACAGTCCCAGTACCCCCACATCATTGACAACTAAGACAAACCCCCAGAGACATGGCCACAGGCCACTGATCTGACCTAGAGGACCCCTCAAGGCTGTGTCAGGTTGACAGTTACAGCTAACAAAGACAGGCATTGACTGTCATGTAAGTTGAAGGTCATCATTTTTGTTTCAATAAGAAAACTTAATTTTTAAAGCCCACGTGGTGAAGGCTAGCCCATTATATCCGTTTCCAACCCCACCCCCACCCCATTCCCTTCTTGCACTTGCCAGTCTCCTTGTTTCCTTTCTGTTTGGACTCCTTAGCAATGAATTAAAGGTGCACTTGCTGGTGACCAACTTGCTTAAAGAATCGAAAATGAGTTATTGGTTCCCTCAAGGGAGAGCAGACCTTCAACTCCTCTTCTTCCTGAAGGAGGATCGGGTGTGGCCCTTGCTCGGTGCTTAGTCAGTGCTCCCCTTCTGTCCTCCAAGGGTCAGATAAAAACTGCCAGTACTCGGATGGGTGCTCCCGTCAGCAGCCTCTCCAGTTGCTACTACTTACGTCTTAGTATGTGTTGGGCGTGTATACCGGGCCTGGCTGTTTTGTTCTATCGACTTGAAGTTTGCCTACCCTGAATCTGTAGACTTGAGCCTTTGGTTCAGTTTAGGAAATGGGAATTTGCAGCGGGTGTCTGCCCCACCCCTGCCACCCTGCCCCTGCTTCTCCCTTTCTGTAACCCTCCGCGGGTTCTCGGGATCTGTTTGCTGTGCAGTCCGCTTCTTTCTATGCCTGCTGGATTGTGTAATCTGCATCATCTTTTCTGTTCACTGCTTCACCTTTTCCTGAAAATGACAGATCGTCTTGTCCGGTGGACTCTTTTATTTATGTATGTGTATGCACGTGTGTGTGTGTGTGTGTACACGTGCATGCGTGTGTGTGTGTGTGTGTGTACATGTGCATGCATGTGTGTGTGTGTGTGTGTATGTGTGTGTGTGTGTAACTTGTGAGATTAGTCACTCTGGTCCATCTTCAGCATGAGGTGCACGGAGAGCTCACTGGGAGTCACAGGGAAGCAGGAGGCGCTAAGTCCCTGCCTTCCCCAGCTGGCAGCAGGGTGGGGGGCTTGTCTGGGTGCTTTTCAGTTATCTTAGCATTACATAGTAACACATAGTCCGCTGAGCGGACGCACGTGTCAGAGAAGGAGAGACTCTTGAGCCCCGGGAGGGTGGGGTGGTGGGGGTGGGGACTAGGCTAGATGGGGAGGGAGGCTGGACCTCCCTGAAGATTTCAGCCAAGGAAGGTTTCGGGACACAGGGCAATGTGATTAGGAATATTAAAAACACCGTTGTGTGCCAAGGCAGCACGCCAGGCACCTTTGGCTTTTTTTCTGTAGGCTGAGTCCCAGCTTTGCACGGTCAAAATAATTGCTCGCTTCCTCTGTGCTGAGTCTCTAGTGCTCTTATTATGAAGTGATGGCTGCTGTTCTCCTCCAGGCCGGAGGTTAACCTAAGATATGTGATTACATTTCTTTCAACCTTTTAAAAATTTATTCACTTGTTTAACGTGTCTCTGAGTGCGCTCATATGTACCATGTGTGTGCAGTGCCCTTGGAGACCAGAAGAGGGCATCAGATCCCTTAGAAACCAGACTAACAGGCAGTTGTGAGCCATCCTGTGGGGCTTGGAACTGAACCCAGGTCTTTTTTCATGGTCAGCCGTTGCTCTCTGCCGCTGAGACGTCTCTCCAGACCCTCCACCTTGTGTTTGGAGAAAGGGTCTCTTCCCAGAGCTTGCTTATTCAGCTGGACCGTGGCCAGAAACCCCCAGGGACCCCCTGGCCTCTGCTTCCTCAGTGCTGAGATCACAGCACACACAGCTGTGCTCTGGGGTCACGTGGGCACGGGGGATCTGATCTCGGGTCGCCATCCTCCCACAGAAAGCACTCACCCGCCGAGCCAGTTCCCCAGCCCCTTAATGATCCAAGATGACTCCCTTCCGAGACTCTGCTCAGCCCTCTGCCCTGCCTTGGGTCTCCTTTTATACATAAAATCCAGAGAGAGCCTTTTGTACCTCAGCGGGGACACTAACTTGAGGGCCAGGCAGGTGATCCGGTCAGGCACTTTGGATGGAGACATAACTGTCTTTTTCCTTCGGCTGGTTTCTCTAAAAACCATGCCTTTAATCTTCTGAGTGCCCCCGACTGGGAGAGCAGCAGCAGGAGCAGGTGGGAGGCTCCGAGAACCTTCTGAGAACTGCCACTCATTCTCCATTTTTAAAATAGGCCTTCACCTTCGGCCGTGCCTGATGTCTTCACGCTCAGAAGTTTCGCAATCCCTTCTCTCCTATCTCTCCCAGGATGAAACTTCTAAACATGGCAGATGCCTCCTCCCTTTCCCCTCTCCCCTTTCCTCCCTCCCCCTTCCCTCTCCTTCCTCCCTCCTCCTCCCTCTTCTCCCCTCTCCTCCCTCTCCTCTCCTCTTCCCCGTCTTCCTCCTACTCTGGATTGCTTCTTTCCTCCTCCTCTTATTATTCTTTGTATGTGAGTGTGCATATGGCTGCTAGTCTATGTAGAGGCAAGAAGGCAATGCTAGGTATCATCCCATAGGCCTTTACATCGTGTGTGTGTGTGTGTGTGTGTGTGTGTGTGTGTGTGCACCACATGTGTACCTGTGGGAGCCGGGAGTTCGACATTGGGAATCTTCTGCTATTACTCTGACAGAGTCTCTCACTGCCTTTGTGATCTCTGTCGTTGTGATGAAAATATGCCGCTGAAAGGCAGCTTATCGGGGAAGGCTGTGAGTCAGCTCTCAATTCCAGGTCCCGTCCACCATCCTGGGAAAGCCGAAGCTGGAACCTCAAACGGTTGGTCACAGAACAGGCTCCGGCCGGAGCAGAGGGAAATGGGTGTGTGAGTGGTTAGTGCCCCACACTAGCTTCCTCTACACACTGAGGTGCTGCAGAAGTCTGTGGGTGCCCAAACATCCCTCCCCACCCCCACGAGACAGCACCTGTCGTGCTTCCCCTGGCTGGACACAGACAGGCACTCCTGTTGGCACAAGGACTGACTCCTTCACACCAAGGAGACTTACGCTGTGAGGATGGAAAATAAATCAAACCTCCCCGGGGAGGCACCAGACATGATGGGCAGTGGGCTATGCCACCCCCAGGGTCTCCCTTGTCTTTTTGATGGTGCTGGGGATTAAATTCAAGGCTTTATGCTTGCTGCTCAAGAGGTCAACCATTGAGCTAGGCCCTTACCGGTCACTGGGGGATTCTAGGCAGGGGCTCTACTACTGAGCCACACCCCAGCCCCTCACTGGAGGATTCTAGGCAGGAGTTCTACCATGGAGCCACACCCCAGCCCCTCACTGGGGGATTCTAGGCAGGTGCTCTACCACTGAGCCACACCCCAGCCCCTCACTGGGGGAATTCTAGGCAGGTGCTCTACCACTGAGCCACACCCCAGCCCCTCACTGGGGGATTCTAGGCAGGGCTCTACCACTGAGCCACACCCCAGCCCCTCACTGGGGGATTCTAGGCAGGTGCTCTGCCACTGAGCCATGACCCCAGTCTTTTCACTTTTTTATTGAGTCAAGATCTTTCTGAAGTTGTTTAGCTGGTCTGGAACTCTAGCCTAGGCAGGTCTTGAACTTGAGATCCTCCTGCTTCGGCTTCCCAAGGCACTTCATGGTAGGCCTGCACCAGCACCAGGCCATGGCTGTGCGATTTTGATTTAAAGGCATGTTGACTGCTTATTTCATAAAACCAAATCAATCTCTTTAGTAGATTCTAGTCTTTCCTGGAATATTGGTGACAGCTCCATTCATCAAAGCCAAAGGACAGCGGCTCAGCTTCCACTACACTCCAGAAGAAAGGACTGACACTAGCACCAAGGTAAGTACCACTGCACACAGGGTAGAAGGCTCCAGTCCACAGAATGCATGCAGGAGACTCTCATGGCTACACTGGCCAGCCATGACCAAGTACCCACTGTATGAGTTCCAGAGGTCTATTTAAAAAAAAAAAAACACTTTAAAATATTTATTTATGTGGGGGGGAGGGGTAATCAGGGCATGCCACAGTACGCATAAAGATGTCAGAAGTCAATTAAAGGAGTTGGTTATCTTCTTCCACCATGTGGACCTGAGGGATTGAACCGAGGTCATCAGACTTGGTCACAGGGGCCTAACCCATCTTGTGGTTCCCACAGGTCTATTTTTAATGTGCAAAACAAAACAAAACCTCATTCCACTACAAAATAATACATGCTCTTCCTTTCATATCTATCTGTTTATCTATCTGTCTATCTGTCTGTCTAGTATCTATCTATCTAGCGTCTATCTGTCTGCTATCTTTTAACTTAAATCTGTAAGCCTCACGCCAATGAGGTAACTCGGCAGGTAAAGGCACTCACCACCGAGCCTGACAACCTGAGTTCAATCCTGAGACCCACACAGTAGATGGAGAGAACCAGCTCCCACAGGTTGTCCTCTGCCCCCTCCCACGTGTAGGCCATCACACAGATGCCTACACACGTATGTCCACAAAATAAATACATAAAATGTAATAGTAACAAAAGAAGACCCTGAACCTTATAGGAACAGCGTAGAACGGGACACTGTGGTTACACTCACTCCCAGTGGTTGGCTGGTGGTCCACACTGTCTAGAGTCACTCTCTTGCATCTACTGCCTGCGAGCGCTCCAGTTGCACTCACCAAAGCCTCATCTGTACTCCCATTGGCTCCTGCACCTGAGCTCTGACTCCCTGCATCCACCCCAGCCCGGATGTCTACCTCTGAGTGAGTTCAGTTAGCCATGCATCTTAACTGCAGACAAGGTGAGCCCTTGCTTTCTTCATTCCTCTCTTCAATCTCTGTCTTGGCTCCTCCCTCCCATGTGTTCTTCTAGCAGCTGCCGGATCACTTTCCAGGAGCCGTGCTGGGCTTTTGTACGAGAGTGCTTCGAATTTATAGACGAACTCTAGGGAAGATGACCTCGGTACAGCGTTCACGCTCTGGGGCAGCAACACCACGACTGCACACACTGGCGTGGGCCTTTTATTCAAAGTCTTTTTTTGAGATGTTTAGCGGTAGCAGGAGGGGGGCGGGAGGATGTCAGGGTAGAAGCTGCTTCTTTTTCTTCTTCCTTTGGTAGGCTGTGTGTGCCCACATGCTCAAGTGTGGGATCAGCCCAGCAACGGCTTCTTGTATTCTGTGTTTGTGTTTCGGTAGGGATGTATTTCCCATGCTCTCAGAGAAGCTAGAGGCTCCCAACCCCCAGTGTGGACACGTGACCTAAGTTGAGCCAATCAGAAGCTCAATCGCGCAGGCCACTGATTCTGGTCCATGATACAAGTGGAACGGGGTGCGGTAAAAGGGAGAAGGAGAGGGATGACAAACCTGTGGACCCATGAACGAGTACAGGTACAGGTGAATTGGCCAGAGGTCAACCGCAGGTGCGGGTTCTCAGGCTCTGTTCCCCTTGTGTTCTGAGACAGGGTCTCTCACTCACCCGGGAATCACCAAGTAGACTAAGCTGGCTACGTGGTGAGTCTTAGGGATCCATCTTTCTCCATCTCCCCATTGCCACGGTGTCCAGCTTTCTCGGAGGAGCTGAACTGGGGTCCTCGTGTTTGGACAGTGTTAGAGGTAGCTTTTCTCTTCAGGTGATAAACACCATCGCCAAAAGCAGTTCGGGGAAGGAAGGGTTTATTGGCGTACAGTTCACAGTTCATCCTTGAGGGGAGGCTGGACATAGGAACTGAAGTAGAGGCCACAGAGGAGTGCTCAGCTACCTTTTAAAGATACAACTCAGGCCCACCTGCCTAGGGATGGTGCTATGTATTGTAAGCCAAGCCCTCTTACACTAATTAGCAATTAAGAGAAATACCTCATAGTAGTAGGTCTACAGGCCAACCTGATCTGGGTGATTCTTCAATTAGGGTTGCCTCTTCCAAGGCGACTCCACGTCTCTGTCAAGTGGACAGCTGAACATCACGGCATTCCACGCTTGCCGAACTTGACGTGCGAACATATTACTTTAAACTATAACCTTTCCTTTCTTGTTTGTCCCCAAGATTTCATGTTAACATTATAATATAAAATTCAGTGCAACTTTAACACTTGGTTCCTTTTAAAGATATAAAGCCTCTTATGTGTGGACTCCTGGGAAATAAAAAATAAGCTATTTACTTTCTTTTTTCAAGAGGGAAGAACCAGGGCATAATTACAGATTAAAGAAAGACCAAAAATCTAATGGTATAAAATGCTCATTGGCACCTTAGATTTAATCGTGATCTTCCGGGCTTCAGAGAGCTTGGGTCACCTTATCTCTCCAGCTCTGCCATCCATAGCACACATATTTTGTCCAGTAGGCTCAGGCTGGCTCCACACTGGACCTGCTGCTACCTTCGTGGTCTTCCCATGGCCTTAGCTTCTCCAATATCTTGTGCCTTCACCAGCGGTGTCACCGGACCTCTCTCCAGGAAAACCTCGGCTTCTCTCTATGGCTACTTCAATCTTACAGCTTTAACATCACCGAAACCAGTACTTACGTGATAGACTCTCAAACATCAGCAAGTTTGGCTTCCAGGTTGAGATGCAGCCTTGTCCCATTCTGGATCACGGCTTCTACGTGCTGGTCCCGAGGAAATATTCCCCCAGAAGATTTTGTGTCAGTGATGCTGATCTCCTTAATCACAGCTGATCCTTCATCCACAGCTAACCAGCACCCATTGTCCCGGTAAAGCAAAGTGCAGTTCACTTCCACGGATCTTCATTCCGTTATGTACATTTCTCTCATCATTCTCATCTTCTAACAGAGCAGTCCAGGAAGCTTCCAGCACTCAAGGGCTTTTCTAGCCCGAACTCCAAACACGTCCACAATCCTCTCCGAAACAACACACGGGGTCCCTGGGCTGAGCCTTCTCCCCACCCCCACTGCGAGAGCCAATGCTTGCTTCTGCAAAGCAAGGTCTGGAGAAACAGAGCGTCTAGGAGACTCTTCACAGCCGGAAGTGTACCCACAGAAATAAACACCGCTTACCCAGAGCCTGCTCTGGGCTGGGCACTGTTCCCCAAGTTTACCAGATTCCTCAACACATCCTCACACTAACACTAGGGTATTCTCGCACTCTGAGCCTGGACTGCCCTCCACAGGCTGTTTGCACACTGGGTTCTCAGCTGATGGGACTGTCCCCTTTATTAGCATGTAATAGTTCCATTTTTAATCACCTGTGATTAGTTTTGACTTAAAGTCTTGTGAGAGAGAGTAGTTATACCCATTTGTTTTGGGATTGGTATATTGACTTGTTCTCTCTCTCTCTCTCTCTCTCTCTCTCTCTCTCTTTCTCTGTTGTTAGTGCACATTTGTGGTGGTGCACACACCTATGAATGTGTGTTCAGAAGCCAGAGAACACTGTGGGTTGTGGTTTCAGTCTACAGCTTTTAAATAGGGACTTGAGGCCATTTGCATTTAAGATCAGTATTGAGAAGGGTTTGCTGTGTCCATGTTTTTGCTGGCTGTTATTCTGTTGGTTGGGTTACTGTTTGCTCTTTTCTGCCTCCCCCGTTGGAATTGGGGCTGGCTGATTTACGGTGCTGAACACGGGCTGTCTAAGGAAGTCAGCTCAGTAATAGTCAGTGACCCATCCAAGAGGTTTCATCCTCAGGTTCCTTCCTTGAGTTCCTGTCCTGACTTCCCTAGGAGATGGACTGTGATCTGGAAGTGGAAGCCGAATAAGCCTTCTCCTCAAGTTGCTTTTGGTCAGTGTCTGTTACAGTAACAGAACAAACTAGGACAGTCACTGGGGAGAGTTCTGATTGTTATTCTGATGTGCTCACCCTTGTAGATGAGTTGGTATTTCTCTCACCACACTTACACACACACACACACACACACACAATCACACACACACGATCACACACACAATCACACACACACACGATCACACACACACAATCACACACAGACACACACATACATGCACACACACAATCACACACACACAATCACACACAATCACACACATGCCACACTTCTGCCTCTGTCTTCCTGGTCTATCCTGGTTGCTCATGGATTACTCTTTACACCTGCACTGTCTCCAGCTGGCAGTTCTTGTGGTACCTATGTCTGGAGTCCAGAGATGTTTCTGGCAGTAGCTATGGCTGGCCCCGTGTGGGCAGGGCATTGCAGCTGGGAGCCAGCGACTGCTTCTTTGCAGAGAAAAGCCCACTAGACTGATTTCGTTTGTCTCCAGCTCTTTGTCATAGGTTACGGTTGCTACTTTATACCCTAACTCAGCCTATGCCAGGTTGCCAAAGCAGCTTCTAACCTGCCACCCCACCCGGAAGTTCTGTTTTTTTGTTTGCATTGCACATGCGCAGGTATGTATACATATGTGTGTGTGTGACTGTGTGTATGTGTGTGTGGTTGGTGTGTGTGTGTGTGTGTGTGTGTGTGTGTGCATGGGTTGCACATGTTGAGGCCTGATGGGAAACATCCTCCATCACTCTTCCACCTTATTCATCGAGGCAGGGGCTGTCAATCAAACCCAGAGCTTACCGATTGGCTGCTTTAACCTCTAGGAGTCTCTGCCTTTGAGGCTGGAATTTCAAGCATGCTGCCAGGCCCACCCAGCGTGTATGTGAGTTCTAGGTTTCCTGATGCTGTGGCTCATGCTTGCACAGAGAGCCTTTTAACCAGGCAGCCGTCTCCCCAGCGCCTCCTGTCTTAACTCGTCAGTCTCGATGGGCGTGTGTCAGCTGGATTTGTCCGAAACAAAACAAAACAAAAACGTTTAATCCTGCCATCTCTCCGGACGATCTTTAAATTCATTATTTTGTGTGTGTGATTTTGGTTTTGATGCTGGGTACAGAACGTCGAGTCACTGAGCAAGTACTCCTCTGCTGAGCTGAGTCCCCGGCCCCTTTGTTTTAATTTTGTGAGAGAGGGTGTCACTGTGCAGCCAGGGCTGGCACGGCCCTCCTGCCACAGCCTCAGGAGGGCCGGGGTTGCAGATGTGCGCCACCGCGTCTCTGCTCCATCTGTTAAAAAGAGGTCTAGTTTACTTATTTACTGCACATGCGCACGGACATGCGCACACGTACATATGGACAGAAACAACTTGCAGTCCTCAGTTCTCCTTCCATCCTGTGGGACCCGGGATTGAACTCGGGTTGTCAGAGTTGTCAGCCAGCACCTTTACCCATGGAGCCATGATGCTTCCCCTTGCCCCTCCCACACACCCCAGCCGACCTTTATCATAGCCTCTCCATTACATTCTAAGTGAAGTCTTGAGCCTTTTATGATTACAGAGATCCCCTGATCACCTTGCAGCATTCTGCCCATTACCATTATTCTTGTAATTTTTCATTATTGTTTATTTCCAATTACTGCTGGGGAGACTTACTGTTTACCCACGAGTAATAAGAAACATTTACCTGGGAGGAGCTAGAAATACGCTCTGTGTGTGTGTGCTCATGTGGAGGTCGGAGGTCAGAGGTCAGAGGTCAAGTGTCTTCCTCAGTGTCTCTCCACCCTAATTTTGGAGACAGGGTCTCTCACTGAACCTAGAGCTCGCTGATTTGTCTGACCAGGGAGCCCCAGGGACCCCCCTGTCTCTGCTTCCCAAGTGCTGGGGTTATAGACGTGTGCCTCTGCGTCCAGCCTTTTTACACGGCCCTGGGGGGATCTAGCTCAGGTCCTCGTGTTTGTGCAACGAACACTTTGCCAACAGAGCCATCTCCCCCGCCCAAAATAGGCTTCTACATTTCCAGATTTAGGGCAGACACTGTGCTGCAACCTGGAACCCCAGCACTCGGGATGCAGAGGCTGGAGGCTCGGGAGTTAGAGATCATCTCTGCTATAGGACAAGTTCAAGGCCAACCTGGGCTCCATGAGGTCCTGCATAGTGTAACAAGACAAGAGAAATCTCTAGATTTATTTTAACATTTAGGTTTTTGAAGTTTTTTTGTTTTTTGTTTGTTTGCTTTGTTTTTGTGGTTTCCCTCTTTCCCTTGAGAGCTAGGATAAAACCCAGGGCCTCACGCATGATAGGCAGGCCCTCCGTGCTAAGCTACGCTCCCAGTCCTTACTTATTTTGCATCAGCCCCACTCTGTAACAAGAGCTGCTCTCCAACTTGCGATCTTCCTGCCTCAGCCTTCGGAAGCTGTGGGATCCCAGGCAGGCTGAGAACTGAGGTCTCTGCTAACGTGTGACTTGAAACCGGTGTTACAGTGTTTCCTGTTACAAACCCCCCTCCAGCTTGCAGGATTCTGTGCTGTGCAGCAGATCAAGTTCATTACTTTGTTTCCCAAATCTAAATCCGGGCAGATTTTTATGTGCTTGTTTAGTCAATGGCTGAGGGATGTGCCTTAAAATTCCGGCTGTACTGGTGTGTGTGTGTGTGTGTGTGTGTTCATTTGTTTGGGTGTGTTCATGTGTGTGCACTCTCTTGTGTCTGTGTATGTGGAAGCAGAGGTCAACATCTGGTGTCTTCCCCAGTCTAGGAACTTCTGAGATCAGCCTGTCCCCCTCTCCTAGGCGGGGGGCTATGGAGTATCCACCACACCCAGGTGCACACCCAGGTGCGCTCGGGATTCACACTCATGCCTTCACACTGCACAGCCAGCCTTTCCTGGCTGAGCCCTCTCCACAGCCCTCTATCTTCTCTAAGAGGTAATTTATGCTAGCGGGAACATGCAGGTTCAGAATTCATGTAAATGGCTATGAAATTGCATGCCACAATATCTCAATCCTCTTTATCCATAGAGGCATTTTGAATTTTGATTAGAGACTTTATCTCCTTCCTTTTTGATTTCTACTAAAGTTTTGGGGGTATCTCCTATAGACAGTGTGAAACCAGGGTGTATGTGTGTGCACGCACACATGTGCACACAGGTGCATGAATGTGTGTGTGTGTGTGTGTGTGTGTGTGTTTGTGTGTTCAGGTGTCTGAGAGCTGGAGATCCATCTCTCACGACCTCAGGTGTCAGTCCCTCCTTCCGCCTTGTTTGAGACCATTGCTGAAGGTGTCAGGCTGGCTGACCTGTGCGCCTCTGGAGAGTCTCCTGCCTCTTCCTTCCATCTCGCTATAGCTGCTGGGATTACAGATCACATTACCTCGTCCAGCTTTACACGGGGGCTGGGGAGCTGAACTCGGGTCCTCATGCTTGCAGAACAAGCGTTTTTCCCACTGAGCCAACCCCAGGGTTGGAAGGTCACAATTATCATGAACATTGATAGATTATGATTTATGCCACCTACTTCAGGGATCTCCTCATTGTCACATTTTCCTGTGGTTCCTCCCCCCCCTTTTTTTTTTTTTACTATTTTATGCCTATGAGTGTTTTGCCTGCAAATTGTGTGTGTGTGTGCGTGTGCATGTGTGTGTATGTGCGTGCATGTGTGCGTGTGCATGTGTGTGTATGTGCGTGCATGTGTGTGTGTGCATGTGTGTGTATGTGTGTGTGCATGTGTGTGTATGTATGTGTGTGTATGTGTGTGTGTCTGTGTGTGCATGTGTGTGTGTATGTGTGTGTGTGTGCGTGTGCATGTGTGTGTATGTGTGTGTGTGCGTGTGCATGTGTGTGTATGTGCGTGCATGTGTGTGTATGTGTGTGTGCATGTGTGTGTATGTATGTGTGTGTGTATGTGTGTGTGTGTCTGTGTGTGCATGTGTGTGTGTATGTGTGTGTGTGTGTGCATGTGTGTGTATGTATGTGTGTCTGTGTGTGCATGTGTGTGCATGTGTGTGTATGTGTGTGTGTGCATGTGTGTGTATGTGTGTGTGTGCATGTGTGTGTGTATGTGTCTGTGTGTGTGCATGTGTGTGTGTGTATGTGTCTGTGTGTATGTGTCTGTGTGTGTCTGTGTGTGTGTATGTGTGTGTGTGTGCATGTGTGTGTGTGTGTGTGTGTGTGTGTGTGTGTGCATGCATGTATGTACTATGTATCTGGGCACCATGTGAGTGTCTAGTGCCCATGGAGACCAGAAGAAGGTATTGGATCCTCTGGAACTGGTGTTACAGACAGTTACGAGCTGATATGTGGGTGCTGGGATCAAACCCCCATCTTCTGTGAGAGTACCCTGCTGAGACCTCTCTCGAGTCCTTCCTATTTTTCGTCTTTTTTTATTCTCTGAATTCATTGGAGGTTCAGGGTTTATTTTTTCTCTCTCATTCCCTTTTTCTTTTCTTTTTGAATGTACTGATTTGCTTATTAAGTGTGTGTTCATTGACAGGATACTAATTTTCTTTTGCTTTTGGTATCTGGGGTGGGTTTTATTGTCGGCGTTTGAGGTAGGTTTTTACCTGAAGCAGCTCTGGCGACTGCAAACTCACAACCACCCTCTTGCCTCTGCCTCCTGAGTGCTGGGATTAGAGGGGTGCACTACTACACTGGTTCTCAAGGGGTATTCTTGGCGAGGAGTAGAGGAGCACCCCCTTTAATCCCAGCACTCAGGAGGCAGAGGCAGAGACAGCCAGCTCTCTGTGAGTTCAATCAAGGTTAGGCTGGTCTACATAGGGAGTTTTAGGCTAGCCTGGGCAACAAAGTGAAACTCTGTCTCAAAGAAACAAAACAACAACAAACAATATTAACCTGTGTTTATGCCCTTGTCCAAAAGTCACCCAAGACCTCCCGCCCCTCAAAAAAAAAAAAAAAAAAAAAAAACGCTCTGGTAACCTCTGCGCTGTTGCCGGTGAGAGACTGCAGTGCTGGAGAATTGTCAGTTTCATTCAGTTCCAGGTGTTTCTTGTTCGTTTGAGACAAGGGCTCACTGAATATGCCCAGCTGGCCTTGAACTCACAATCCTCCTGTCTCAGCCTCCCCAGTACTGAGATTATAAGCGTGCACCAGGTACACACCCGCTCTCTCACTAAAATTTACATCAGCGTAAAACTCTGGGGGACATGGTAGTAGATCTTCTTATTCTGGAGAAAGAGCCTCCCTACCCTATTATGGAGAAACATGTAGTCTTTAAAGACCACCAGGGGCTGGTGAGACTGCTCCGTGGGTAAAGAGCTTGCTGCAGAAGCGTGGGGACCTGAGTTCGATCCCCAGTGGGCCACATAAAAGCCAGCTGCAGTTGCATCAACTAATCCACCTGGGGAGGCCGGGAAGGATCCCTGGACCTAATGGGTGAGCTCCAAGCTCAGTGAGAGGCCCCATCTCAAAAACTAAGGTGGTGGCCTGGCGGGGTGCTCAGTGGGTAGAGACACCTGCTGCCTGGCCTGACAATCTCAGGTCAGTTCCTGGGACTCATGTGGAAGAAGCAGAGAACTAACTTCCAAAAGCTGTCCTCTGACTTAAAAAAAAAATACACACACACACACACACACACACACACACACACACACACACACACACACAGGTCGGAGAACCATAGTGAAATACATTGGACGCTGACCTCTCATCTTCATCACAATTACACACATGTGCACACATTTGCACACCCACGGGGACATAGACTACACATACACACCAGTAAAAAAAAACAATAATAAATTGAAACAAAGATCAACCACACTGTGAAGCCTTAGCTGCCCTGCATGGCCCTGTCCCTTCCTGGGCTGCCACCCAGGGTCACCCTACCCTCTGTAGTGGAGTTCAGTAATTGAGATGGTTCTGGACAGACTTGGTGACCCATAAGAAAAGCCAAGAGCCCAGAGGCAGCCCCGTCCCTACGTGGATGCCTGATTCATGGCGGTCCAGGCCCACCCGGGAGCGAGGAAACTATTTAATAAACGCTATGGAGACAATTCGCTATTCATGTGGAAAAAATGAAATTGAATTTCTGCCTCAAACCATAAATAAAAGTCACTTGTGGAAGACGGGGTGGGAGATTATCACTGTGTCCTCACCGTGGCGGGAAGGCCTGCTTAAACAAGATGCGAAGAGTGCTGGCTGTGAAATACAAGATTGATAAATTTCGCTATGTGAATGGGCAAACTTTGCTCACCAAAAAACTAACAGAAAGGGGGCGGTGCAGAAGCAAGCACCTCAGGACCAGGAAGATACTCTGTTGGTAAAGTTTGCTTCAGTCCCCAGAACCAGTGGAAAAAGTGGGACCTGCTTGTAATCCCAGTGCTGGGGAGGTGGGGACAGGTGGGCTCTCAGAGCTCACTGACCAGCCAATCTGGTCAAATCGATTGAGCCCCGGGGACAGTGAGAGACCCTGTCTCAAGAAATAAGGTGGATATGGGTCAGTGAGATGGCTCAGTAAGTAAAGGCATTTGCTGCCAAGCCTGAGGACCTGAGTTCAACTCCCAACGTGCATCACTCTCTGCTTCCCAACTGTGGACAAGATGTGACCAGCAGCTTGATCATCCTGTTGCCTTGACCACGATAGATGGTACCTTTGAACTCTGAGCTAAAACAAACCTCTTCTTCCTTCCTTTTTGTCAGTATGTTGTATCACAGCAACAGGAGAGGAAACTTAGATAATTGGGAAGGCCCACCTTAAACATGGATGGCGCTTTCCCTTGTGCTGGGGCCCCATCTCTCTCTGCTTCTTGACTGTGGTTGTGACATGACCAGCGGCCTCATGTTCCATGGCTTTTTTGCCATGATGGACTGTGACCCCTCAAACTGTGAGCCAAAATGAGCCTTCCTCCCTTAAGTTGCTTTTGTCAGCTATGTTGTCTCAGCAACAGGAAAGTAATGCAGGAAGGGAAAGCCGCCCAGTGTGAACCTGAAGGGAGCAAGGTGGAGAGAGGAAGCCTCCCTGGCAGGAGCGTACTCTTGCTTCCTCTTTCCTGCCCACTTTAACCTGAACAACTGTGTGCCATGGTGCCTGCCAGCAGATGCTAGAACAAGTGAGAGGACTAAGAGACCTGAGACCCCTGAACCTGGGAACCAAAGAAATCTTTCGTCCTTCACATACTTGTTTGGTCACAGTGGCAGAACGTTAACACATATGGCCTGTTACATGCAGGGTACATCAACCTAGAAGCTCTGCAAACTCCTGTGTGTTCAAGGGGATACACATCCATTTGCTGTAGTCCTGTTGCAGATGTTTGTTTCCAGTTATGTTTAAAATGTTTTGTTTTGTTTTTGTGCATGGTTGGGGAAGGGCTGCCTAAGCCTTAGCTTTTTGTATTGTTTGCAGGTGTTGGCCTTATGGAAAAGATGTTTGATTCCTCATGATCTGCACGTGCTATCAGTAGAACATCTGAGGAGCTCCTGTATCAATAAAAACCCCTGAGATGAGAGGCTCAGGGTTCCAGTGTCCAGGATGGCGCTGGCCATAACAGGTGGTTCCCTCGGCGGAGGTCTGGTAGGGCTATGAAAATGCCTCCTTGTCCCCGATGCTGAGCCACACAGGGGAGCACGTCTGCACAGTCCTTTCTAGGTCGGTGAAACTCAGAGACACAAAAGGTTAAGAAATGATGATATGGTAATCCAGCAAGCTCTCAAATCTTGCCAGGGATGTAAACTGGTCCTGATACTTCTTTTTGAGACTGTAAGCTGCCCTGAGGTGCTGGGAATCAAACGCTGATCATCTGGAAGAGCAGCTGGTGTTTTTAACTGCGGAGCCATCTCTCTAGCTTCCCACCGCATTTTGGGGGGGCAGTCTCTCACTTAACCTGGAGCTCATTTATTTGCTTGGCCTGGCTAGCTAATGAGCTCTAGGGACACAACTGTCTCTGCTCCTTCTTCCCCCAGCTCTGAGGTTACCAACATAAACCATCACACCCAGCCTTTTATACCAGTTCTAGGATAGACTCAGGTCCCCCCTACCCAGCTCCCAATTACCTCTGGCTCTTCAAGTTCTGTCTTGCTCCTTAGATTCTCTACCTACTTCACCAAGCAGCCCGGAGTCACAGCCACACAAAAGTTGCCGAGCCTCAGTTTCTCCCCTGCCCTGGCTGTTCCCGCCTGAGTTGGAGGGTGAGAGCCCCAGATCACCTCCCGCCTGCTCCTGCGATTTCCAAAGTGAGTGGTGTCCTCCTGCTGGAGGCTCCTGCGGCTTCCCGCAGCCCTGCGCATAATCGCAGAGAATAATCTTCATAAAAGGGAAACAAATGGTCTAATTTCCAGGCAAAGGGGGATCAGATTAACGAGGCACACAGCAGAGCGCCCTGCGGCCACAGAGCCAGTGCTTCTAAGATGTAACGCCACAGAGTTACTGGAACCATAATTTAGTGCAAACAGAAGTAATTCAAACCAGTATGGGCAGCTTTAGCCCGAAGAAATCACTACACACATGCACACACATGCACACACACACCACACATGATCCATGTCCACAGTGTGGCTGATGTCCATTTAATAACTTCTTCATAATGTGTGTGTTTGTATATTACTCTATGCACATATTATAGATGTGCACTGTATATTTCTCTATATTCATATAGATGTATTTTATGAACTAATGTGCCTTTCCGTCCATCCATCCATTCCTTCATCCATCTATCCATCCATCAATTCAACCATCCATTCACTCACCTATCCGTCAGTCCCTCCCTTCAGCTATCAATCCACCCATCTATTTATCCTACTCATCCACCCACCCACTTACTTATTCATCCAACCATCTATCCATCCACCCACCCACCTATTCGTCTATCCATCCACCCACCCATCCCATCCATCTTGCCCAGACAAACTGAGTTTAAAGATATAGTTGGATTTCTTTGGCAACTCTCATCACCACCTCCCTGCAGAGTAGAAGCTGTCCGCTGAACCATTGAGGGTGTCTTTTTTATAGAGAAGGTCACAGAAGAGTAGCTTGTTACCTACGAACACTCCCCTTTGGGGCTGAGGCAGGGGTTCCCTCATCACACACCTTAAGACTAGTCACCGTGCATCTTTCCTGTTTGGTGCTGGGGATGGGACCCCGGGCCTGGCTCACGTCAAACACAGCTTGACTGCTGAGGGCTGGCTTAGCCAGGTCTGCTCTCCAATGCATATAGGTGCTTGTCTGCGTGTATGTCTGTGCATCACTGTGTGCCTGCTGTCTGCAGAGGCTAGAAGAAGGGATCAAATCCTCTGGAACTGGAGTTAGAGAGTTGTGAGCTGCCATGTGGGTGTTGGGAATTGAACCCAGGTCCTCTAGACGAGCAGCCTGTGCTCTTAACTGCTGAGCCATGTCTCCAGCCTCAACCCTTAGTTTGAAGCTCACTTTATGTGGCCCCTCATGTGGTTTACCTGTCCTCATTTACTGGGGTCTGTTGGGAGGTAGCATGGGAGCTAAACTGCGCTCCCATGGCTCCCATAAATTTTCCATATATATATATATATATATATATATATATATAATTCTTTATAGGACTATGTGTAAGAATATATTGCATCTAGTGGGGTACAGTGGTGGTGCCTGTGATCACAGCATCAAGAGGAGGGTTGTGAGTTTAAAGCAGGCCCAGGCTACATAGTGAGACCCTAACTCAACATAAAAACAAACATTAAAGCAAAAATTCTAAGTACATTGTAACTATGTATGCACACATTGGATACTTTAGTATATTGTTGGAGAAGTTTATTTCCAGTTATAGTTATAATAATTGCTTTGTACTTTGGTGAAGGAAGGACTGCCTAAGTCTTGGCAGTTTGTATTATCTGCAGGTGTTGGTCCTATGTAAATCTGTGATTAAGATGGTTGTTTTATCATAATCTGCACCTGCTCACTGCTCTCTGGCAGAGCCATTGTGGAAGAACAAAGCTGCTGTGGAGGGATTCTTGTCCCTCTCTCCCACAGTCTCCGGCAACAAAAATACTTTCCTTGAAGCCTTGAGTCCCCCCACTGTTAAGATGACACAGCTTGGCTGTTAAGGGGTTGTGGGATCCTCTTGGGCATGGAGTTTCCTCATAGCAACTTTGCTCTTCCACAGTGATTCTGCCAGAAAGCAGTGAACAGGTGCAGATCATGAGGAATTAAACATCTTTTACATAAAGCCAACACCTGCAGATAGTACAAGCTGTCAAAGCTTAGGCAGCCTTTCGCCCAACAATGTACAAAACAATTACTAGAAACATAACTAGAAATAAATGTCCCCAACAGTATGTTGTATGCAGAACTATGTCTATAGGTATGTGCATGTTTTTATATGTATCTATATTGTATGTATAATGCATACATTCTGTACATTCATATACATGTGTATGTATAAACATTACATGAGCCAATAACCCCTGTGAATGTATCATGTATACAATTCAAGTACATACATACACACATATGCACATATGTTGTGGCAATAACTCTATGTAAATACATGGTCTTTGTATGGGCCCGGGTGCATACACCCTGTGTCTTTAACTCTATGCATGTGTGCCTAAGGTCTGGGTCACAGGGGAGTGTCATCCTGCAGAGACTGTCCATATCTGCCATGAAAAGCTTGTCAGGAGACATGCTGGAGTGCTGCAGGCCCAGGGGACAACGCCACACATTCACATATATGCGCATGTGAACACACAGGCCACAACACACAAGTACACTGACCTGCACAAAACATGCACACGTGTGCACACAGGAGGGCAGGAGGGCTGGCACACAAACATTCACGCACCCTGTCTCGACACACAAACAACACAGAAAACGAAACGGTCTCAGAGTGATGGGGTAAAATGACCTAGGGGCTGGGGAGGCGGCTCCGTGGGTAAAGTGCTGTCCACACAAGCGTGGCGACCCGGATCAGGGGACTCGAAGTCCATGGGAAAAGGCCGAGTGCAGCAGCATAAGCCTGCAACCCCAGAGGTAAGGAGGTCAGGACAGGTGGGACCCGGGGCTTGCTGGCCAGCCAGTCCATGTTCAGTGTGAGACCCTGCCTCAAAACTAAGGTGGGGAGTGATTGAGGAAGACACTGAGGCCAAGCTCCAGCCTCCACACACGCACACACATGCACAGACACGGACATACACATGCATATACATACATGTACGGACAGACAACAGACACAGACAGACACATACACATGCACACACATGCACACACACAGACATATACACAGACATACACAGGCACACACATGCACAGACACGCACACATGCATATACATATACATGTACGGACAGACAACAGACACAGACAGACACATACACACACATGCACAGACACGGACACACACATGCATATACATACATGTATGGACAGACAACAGACACAGACAGACACATACACATGCACACACATGCACACACACGGACATACACACGCACACACATGCACAGACATGCACACGTGCATATACATATACATGTACGGACAGACAACAGACACAGACAGACACATACACATGCACACACATGCACAGACACGGACATACACATGCACACACATGCACAGACACGCACACATGCATATACATACACATGTACAGACAGAAACAGACACAGACAGACAGACAGACACACACTGCCTCCTTGAGTTCTCCACATTTCCCCCATTGCCCTGGCCATGTCCCTGCCATAGAGCAAGCTCCTGGGAAGACACTGAAGTCCGGCTCTCAGCTCTCAGCACCAGTGCAGTGTCTGCTAGAGCACTGGGTACCACCAGATCCCAGAGCAGGCCCTGGCTTCCAGGGCTACATGACTGTGTGGCTTTTGTGGCCACCAGGAGCAGCCAGGATGAGCATCTCCCACTTCCTGCCCTCGGCTACAGGAGCCCCTGGGTCTCTGGTCCAGCTCATAAGGGGTTAAGAGGCCCCACCAATGCAAATTAGGCTTAATTAATCCTTTTCATCAGCTGCAAATATACCTTCTGAACCCTATTAAGAACATGAATATGCAAATGCAGACCTTTTAAATTTTCATTTTCAAGGACTTGGGTGTTGGGGTTTGATTAGTGAATTCCGTTAACAGCTTGTAAACCTTGTGTAAAATTTAATTTTCTATTTTAAGTATAAAATAAAAAAGAAAGAGGGAAAATGTTCTGTGGTGGCTGGCAGTGGGCTAATTGTTGGATGATACTGTAGGCTGGTGCCAAGCTGACACCCTTCCCTCTTGCTGTTAGCCCATTTTCCAGGTGTGGAGATTGAGGCCAAAAGGGAGGTTGGTGCTGAGCCAGCATGGAATGGAGGCATACCCAGCTGTTTGGGTCAGGAGAGCCTCAGACACTGGCTATGCCTTCCAAGTCCCTACATGCTTAGGTAGGCCACTTATCTTCTGTTCCCCAACCTGAGGGAGCCAGGCCTACTCTGCCACCACACACAGGTGACATGTGTGCTGACTAATTTTATGTCAATTTGCCCTGAGTTAGAATCATCCAGAAAGAGAGAGCCTCAATTGAAAAATTGCCCCCACCAAATCAGCCAACAGGCAAGACTGTGGGGCATTTTCTTGATTAATGATCGATGTGGGAGGGCCCAGCTTATTGTGGGTGATGCCACTCATCCCTGGGCGGGTGGTGTTGGGTGCTATTAAAAAAAGCAGGCCGGGCAAGCTGTGAGGAGCAAGTCAGTAAGCAGCCCTCCTCCACAGCCTCTGCTTCAGTTCCTGCCTCCAGGTTCCTGCCTTGACTTCCCTCAGTAATGGACAAGAGCTGTGAGCGGAAATAGCGCCTTTCCTCCCCAAACAACACGCTTCACTCTGGCTCCATCTTCTCGTCAGTCAGGAAGAACGGGCAGCCTCTGTGACCGTGGTCTACCTGGAGAGCGTCCCCAGAGCCTGAGGAGCCAGAACCACTGCTGTAGGGCCCACAGAGAACAGACAAAATCCTGCACTCACGGCTACTGAGCCCCGAGTGTGGGTAGTCCAACCAGAGGCGGGCAGACCATGAAAGATACTTCCATCTCCAGGACTCAGTTCCAACAGAGACTTAATGAGCTCTGTCTCATTAAGACTGATCTCAGGCTGGAATGGGGAAACGCCATGTATTGTGATATATAAAACATTTTTGAAAACTAATTTCAATTGCTTCTGTATTGTTTTGTCTTCAGTGGTTTTTTTAATTTGGCGTGTGTGTGTGTGTGTGTGTGTGTGTGTGTGTGTGTGTCTGTGTTCGCCCTTGTGTGTACATGGAGGCCAGAGGTCAATGTCAGGTCCTCCTCAATTGCTAATTTTTGAAACAGAATCTTTCATTGTCCCTGAATCTTGTCTGTTCAGCTAGGCTGGCTGGCCAATGAGCCATAATAAACATATCTTTGCCCCCTCAGGGCTGGGGTTATTGACACCCAAGCCACACCCCCTTAATTTACATAGGGGCTGAGGATCCAAATTCCAGTCTCCATGCTTGCATAGCAAAAACTTTTCCACCACAGCTCTGTTCCTGGTTTGAGACAAGGTCTTGTTATGTAGTCTAGTCTATCCTGGAACTATGTACCCCAAGCTGGCCTTGAAGTCACTATCCTCCTGTGTGCACTATAGCTGGCTCTAATTTGTACACTATCCTTAGGCAAGGACCACACCAACCTTCTCTGCATTCCAGTCTGAGGATATGTGCTGTTCAGTGATGTAAACACTTACACCTGGCTCTACATGTGCAGCCCAAGCTGGCTCTGATCTCGTGACCCCCTTGTCCACACTCTTTCAGTGGGTTAACCAGCTCTACACTTCTATTTTATATATTTGAGTGTGTACCATGCATTTGCATGTGTGCACACGTGTGAGTGTGGGCATGTGTGTTACACATTGTGCATGTGGAGGTCAGAGGACAATCTTGGGTGTTGGTCCTGTCTTGCTTGAGTCTCCCTTGCTGCTGTGTAGGACAGAATAGCTGGCTAGGCTTTGACTTCTGGGAGATTCTCCTGTCTCCATCTCCTATCTCTGTAGGAACACTGAAATTACAGGTGGGCATTATTGCCTCTTTCTGTGGTTTCTGAGGATTCAAACTCAGGTCCTCACACTGTGCAACAAGCACTTGACCTACTGGACCAGCTCCACTCCATACTTCCTTAATGTGGCGACTGGACATTTCAGATTTTTAACTATGTGTGTGTTTCTGCGTTGGGTATGTGCATGTGAGTGCAGTACCCACGGAGGACAGAAGAGGGCACTGGATCCCCTGGAACTAGGGTTACAGCTGGGTTATGAGCCACCTAATATGGGTTCTGGAAAACAAATTTGGGTCCTCTGGAAGAGAGGTATGTGTTCTTAACCATTGAACCATCTCTCCAACCCCCTATTGAACATTTCAAATGACGTATGTCATCAGTATGACATTTCCACGAGACAGCGCTGTTCCATAGGTGAGAACAGTCTGATTAAAATATCTCCCTACATATATATGCATATTATAAGTGATGTATAAACAGAATGCGAGGTGCAATAAATGTCACAGGGGAAAAGGAAGCAGCCTAGATGGGAAGTGGGACCCACATGTGATCTTGGTTTAAATAACACATTCATCCTCCCAGGCCAAGGTCAAGGCTGTACACACATCTTCTCCTGGGGTCCTCAAGGGGTCATCCTTCTCTGTTGTCTGTGTTCTGATCACCTCTCTCCCTCTCTGTATACCTGTGCACGTGCATGCGTGTGAGCACATGTAGAGGCCAGAGATCAAGCACAGGCGTGGTTTCTCAGGAGCCATTACCGTATTTATTAATTTCTGAGACAGTCTCTCACTGAACCTGAGGCTCACTGATTAGGCTAGGCTGGCTGGCTGGCCAGAGAGCCCTGGGAATCCTCCTGTCTCCAGCTCTTTAGAGCTGGCATCACAAACATGTGCCACCCTGTGTGGTTTTGTTTATGTGGGTTTCTGGGTCTCAGTCCTCATGGTTGGGCGGCAAGCACCTGACAGACTAAGCCATCTATCTCCCTAGCCTTCCCAATGCCCGATCACCTCTTACAAGGAACCCAGCTGGGCTGTTCCTGCAGACACTGCTTCCGGCTGTCACCACATTCTGGGGCTCTCTCTAGCGAAGGGGTGCCATGGTACAGCCTATGGCAGCTAACATGGGTGCAGACCCAATTCCAGGCAAGGTGCTCTCTAACCTGATCCCGGAATTTGGTTATTCATTTGCTTTTCAAAATAGAGGCACAAGGAGCCAGTAAGATGGCTCAGCAGGCAAAGGTGCTTACTGCCAAGCCTGAGGACCTGAGTTCAAATCCCCAGGACCCACACAGTGGAAGGATAGAACCCTGGCAAACTGTCCTCTGACCTCCACATACACACAGTAGTAAGTGTGCTACTCCCCCCCCCCAAATAATAACAAAACAGTGTCCCTAATGGCCCCGAAACCCTGGGAACCTTCGCCTTCACTTAGGAGCTGATGTTTCTGTGAGCCTCAGATCTCAAGAAGCCTGAGAACCTCTTGTGTTTGTATCTTTCAGATCCAATAACAGAACTCAGTGGCTACGGATCGTGGATGGTTGTTGAGAAAACCCAAGCTGTACAACAAAGCAGTTAGTAAAAACGCCACGCAGGTTCCAACGAAGCAGACCCGGGCACCCTCACCCATCCACACAAGAGGCATGTGGGTCCGCACACTGCGCTGGGAGCCAGAGAGGTGCTTTCCTTCCTCGGCCTCTGTATCTTTGGAGACTTATTATTTTGCTTTAATGTTAAGAAATGTATTCAAATTGTGGAGTTAACGAGAAAGCGGGCATAAATATAGGCCTGGCTAGGCTCATGGCTCCCAACTCTTGGTTCTCTCTCTGCCTTTGAGTGAGACACACTCCTCTCTGGGCTGGAAGCAGTACCCACGTTACAAGCACACATGGGGACAAATGTGTACATACAATTATGCGTGCAAGGTCTGTGGCCAAGATACACTCACGTGTACATGTACACATGCAGTTATGACTCATGTTTTAATATGCAACACATGCCACATACATACACAGGGTGCACATTTTGCAGGTGTAACAGCATACCATGTGCATGTGTGTACTGTGCATGTCTGCACTCTCAGCTGAGAGCTCCTGGGCCTTTCAGTCTCCCTTTCCCAGCCTGTCTGAGGATGAAGACAGCTTGTACTTGACCTGGGATGGTGACACTGACCCAGGAGGGCACCATCCGTGTCTGCCTCTGAAGCCGGGCAGCTGGGAGACACTCTGGAGCAGGAACCCCTCTTCCTAACCTGACATTGCAGCCACCCCGCTCGAAGGGAGTGGTCAGATGGGGACCAGCTCATCATGGGAGAGAGAGCCGTGAGCTGGGAAGTTCAGCCAAGTACCTGCCACCTGGGGTCTCTCAGTAGGTTGATTCTGATGCCTCTCAACAATCTGATGGCTGGCTGGTCCCTGGAGTGGGCCAGGAGCTGGAGAGAAACCCACAATCTGTACTTCCCATAAAGCCTTGCTTCAGGCCCAGAGGCCAAGGCAATAAAGAGCTCAGCCATGAGTCAGCACTGGTGGCCCTGGCTGAGGTGGTGGGGGCAGTGGAGGTCCTCTGGTAGGGGAGCTGGAGGCCAGGGCACAGAAAATCCTGTTACCTCCCAGCCGTGACGCTTGTCACCACAGCACTAATCCCTTAAAGTGAGGCATTAGCGGCTTAAGACCCATTTGTCAGTGGGTGCCCACTGAGGTGCTGGTGAAAGCCAAGGGCTGCCAAAGTAGAATTTTCTGTGGCCTAGGGCTCCTAGGCCACCTGAGCACTCCCAGCAAGCTGTCTCACTTCCGTTCTCTTGCAGGCATGTGGAGATGGAGTGACATACTCAGGTGGCAGGTCACCAATGGACGAGGGACACATGATCAGGTGCCTTGTTTCTCAGGCTAGCCCAGATAGATCCCCAATGCAGACCCTCTCCTCTCCACCTCTGCCCAGCAAAGCCTGTTAGTCAGGACACTTGCTGTTCAGCAGATAGCTGGGCCTGGTGGGGAGCCTGAAGCTGGCAAGGGAGGGTCAGCCAGGGAGAAGCGGGTAGAGAAACCAAGGCAGGGAGTAGACACCCAGGCTCTGGAGGGATGGGATGCAGGCACTTCCCTGACCCTATTCACCTCTCAGGCCTGCGCAGGTGTCCAGTGGAGCATGGCAGAGGGTGTGGCAAGGCCTGGACAGCGAGGTAGCTTGGCACCTTGGACAGTCAGGTGATAGAGATAACACTTTATTTCATTAGGCTGAGGTGGTGGACTTGGGCCACAGGCAGGCCACCAATGTGACTCAAGCAACCAGCACATGGGACTGGAGGCTGGTGTGGGGACACCATGGGAGAGGGCAGGGAGGGGCCCTTGAATGGGAGGAAGAGGAGAGGCCTGGTGCTCAGGGAGAGCAGAGTAGTGGGGTATGATCTGGCTTGGTCATCCCCAGCAGCTGCTCCTATTCACCAGGGACAAGCGACAGAGCGGCTGCTTCAGCAGAGGCCATGCCTAGTGTCTGTGACATGAGGCAGCTATGGGTGGCAAAAGGGCCCTAGGGGGTGTTGATTGTGTGGGGGATCCAGGGTAGACCGAGGTCTGGGGGCTGCAGGTCTGAGATGCTGTGGGTATAGGCTAGGCCGGGGTCCAGTGGCTGCGGAGTAAGGATGCGGTGGGCAGAAGCTAGACCGAGGTCCAGTGGCTGCAGTGAGGACGAGGTGGGCAGAGGCTAGACCAAGGTCCAGTGGCTGCAGTGAGGACGAGGTGGGCAGAGGCTAGACCAAGGTCCAGTGGCTGCAGTGAGGACGAGGTGGGCAGAGGCTAGACCGAGGTCTGGCGGCTGAACAGCTCTATGGTGAGGGCACTGAGGAAGGCGGGGATGCTGTCCTGCTGCAGCAAGTGCAGTTCAATGAGCTCGGGCACTGAGCGCGAGAACTCTGTCTCCAGCAGCTGCATCTTGGAGCCCGAGGGTCCAGTGGCCTGTGGGAGAAGAGAAGAGAGGGCTGTCAGTGCTGGCCACCGTGCAGGTGTCTGCCTTCTGTCTTCACATGGTCCCCAGTAGATGGGGTGAGGGGCAGGGAAGGCTGTGCTGCCTGTCACCACGAGTGGAGCCTGGGCTACCGAGGCAAAGTTCATGGTCATTAGCAGAGGGAGCTGAGATTCATGGCAAGCAGCCAATCCTGTCCCCGGGTTGCCCCAACTACAACAGGGTACCCATTCCTGGGGGCCTCCGCTCTAGTCACCGCTCTTCAGCTGTCACCTACTTGACCTGGGGAGGCAGAGCAAGCCCTGAGCATCTTCCAGACCGGACAGTCGGGATAGTGGGTATTGGCAGTGGAGGTCTGGCCCTGGCAGGGTGGAATCTGGGGCCTAGACTGGTTCTTGTCCTGTTTTCTCATGTCACTTACAACTGAAGGGACAGCGCAGTGGTTTTGAGTGTGCTGTGATAGGGCAGCGGGAGTGGAGCTTGCAGACAGACTTGCAGCTGCAGAGGACATCACTCAGCCCCCTGGGTCTGCCAGGTTACTTGACTGTTTGGGCAAGTCACCCTATCACTATGCAGGCTGGGCTGGGAGGTGCAGACAGCTCGGGGTCTGGCTAGGAGAAGCAGACAGAGGCCCTGGGTCGACCTGTCATCCTGACTTTCCCAGCTGTCGCTCATCCTGGGGCCTCCCCTGCCAACTGACTCAGCCATGCTGCAGTGGTCAAAAATGTAGAAGGGCCATTTGGTTAAGAGAAAGAAGCCCCTGCATGCAGGGCTAGGCAGGAAGTGGCTGCAAACCCATAGAGGATTCTTCCCGAACCTTAGGGCTGATGCAGGACGAGTGTCCAGTGCTCCCCACACAGCCACAGAAAGACAGAGGGCCCAATTAAGAGCTGGGCAAAGTTTGGACTGGATGGTTCTGCAGGGGAGAAGCACGAGGATCTGGTAAGCAGATAGGCTTATGGGTCACCAGGGGATGCGAGTCAGGTTAAAGCCTGTGAGGGCAGCCATCCTTAGAAAGGAGCGTATATGGTAAGGATGGGGGGAAGCAGATACCCTGTGCATTGCTGGCAGGAAGCTCAGCCATTGTGGAAAGGCCTGGCAATGCCTCAGCATGACCACGTGACCCACTGGTATCCCTCCAGTGTGTACCCAGGACAACAGAGCATGTGTCCACACTAAGATTCACATACAAATGTCCACACTGACATGATCTGTAATGGCCGAAAGGGATGCAGAAATAAACAAAGTGAAGCAGACCCACACACGCACACACACACCTGGGGAGGGGCAAGGGAGGCATGACACCTAGAATGTCCTGCTGAGGGGACCCAGATATGGGCAACCTGGGACAGGAAGAGCCCCAAAGGCTCTCCTCCCACCCTGCTCTACACCCCCCTCCCCCCGCCAGCTCCGCCTGCTCCTTCCTCAACAGCTGCCTCAGAGTCAGCCCCTCTGACATTTCGGGAAAAACACTGCGAGTCGAGAGCAGAAGGGAGAAATGAAAGGATTTTCTCAAGAAAAGGTCAGAGTGGTTTCTCTTATTTTTGTTTAAAGATGGTTTGTGTTGAACTATGACAAGGCTAAATGTATTAAGGGCCATGGGAACAGGCTGGGGGTCGGCCCACTCGAGAAAACAGAAGGAAAACCCAGGTAACAAGCAAGGCAGGAGACAGCTCAGGGAGTCAGTGAGACAGAGCCTCACGCACCTTGATGCCCCACGAGGGATGGGGGAAGGGGCACACAGGCAACTTCAGTCTCCCTAGGTCCCCTCTCTCTCACTCATGTTAGGGGGTCGGTGGCAGTCAGGGGCTGCCAGGACCCGTGGGAACAGCCTGGCCATCTGTGTGGCTCCCGGAGCAGAGGCACCTGCAGAACTGCTCTCAGAACAAACTCATCATTGGACAGCCCCTGCCTTGGCTTCACCATGGCCCTAATTCAGGTTCTCATTAGCATATCCACTGTGCATTCACTGGCACAGGCTAATCTCCAGAGAGACACTCTCCCCACAGCAGGAGCTCCCTACCTCTCACCCTGGTGCACACCAACCTGCCTCCTGCCTCTGCCATGTCACCTTGTATAGATGCCTCCTGTCAATGGAGTCACAGAAACAGGCTCCTAAGTGACCCTGAGAGCATGCCGTGTCCCTTTTCAAGGCTGAACAGTATGTGTGTGTGTGTTACCAGGGATGGAACCCAGGGTCTCATACAGGTTAGGCAAGCACCCTACCACTAAGCCACACCCTACCACTAAGCCACACCCGAGCCCCTCACTGGGGGATTCTAGGCAGGTGCTCTACCACTGAGCCACACCCGAGTCCTCTTGTTAATACTGTTTTATTTTGAGACAAGGTCTCACTAAGTTGCCCAGGCTGGCCTTGAACTGTGGTCTCCAGGCCTCTGTGTCCCTGATAGCTCAGATGACAGGCCACTACACCCATTCTATATTTGAAAGAGACCTGCCTCAGCTGCCACCACCGCTCTCCTGTCCCTGATAAACTGGCAAGAGCTAAAGAGGCCACATGAAAGCCACTCCACCCCATTGGCTATCTGCTCATGGAGACTCTGAGTAGCCAGTACAAGTCCTGGCCAGTCCCTCTGGGAGGATGGAGGGAGGGCAGGAAATGTCCCCCTTTTCAAGCCTCAAACAAAACCAAGCCTGAGCTTTACACCACAAGTTGGGCATGGCCCAAGTGGCCCATTCCACAGTCCCTCGGCCCTGAACTTGGTTCCCCCAGTTGCCCCGCCCCCTTCCACACTGGTAGGCCCACCTACCTCCTAGTGCAGACCCACCCAGGGAAGTGGTCCTGGCTTATCAGCATGTGCAGGTTGAATGACACCCCGCCAATCAGTCCCTGTACTGCTCTGCCGTGTTCAAATGCCACCCGGTCCCCAGGTGCCTGCAAATCACCATAATTAGGGGCTGTTCACTTAAAATTAGAGCGCAATTTTTTAAAAAGCAAATTGCCCAGTCAGACATGCTGGCTGCGGTTAGAAATATTTATGGGCTACGTGCATGTGCCGTCCTCAGCTCCCGCTCCCTCTGCACTGGGAACAGGCCAACAGCACCGTGGGCCCAGTCTGGCAGGGATGAAGATGCCCTGCTGTCGGCAGTTGGCAGCCTCTATACTTTGATCTCTGCCTCCACCTCCACTAGAGGTCTGTATCTGAGGCCCGCAGTGCAGAAGGGCTTCAAGCAGGGGGTGTGATGGGCCTTTTCTAAAGGAAGTACTTATGTGAAGCCAAGGAAATCCAGGGAGGGACACTGGGAGGGTTGGGCACACAGCCAGAGGGATGCTAAGGACCTTCCAGGACCAGGGTGGGTGGCCCAGGGAACAAGATGCCCTCCACAGTCTCCCTCCTCCTCAGCACCTTGACCCGAGTTTGTCCCCTCTACTCTGCCAATAGTACGGTGGCTGCCACCCCTATCCTGCCCTGCACTGTCCAGAGTGTGGAGTGTGCTGGCCTTCTAGCCCTGTGCTATCTGGGTGGTGAAGGCAGCGAACTACTTCAGGAAGCTCAGCCCAGGGACTTCACACCAACCATCTTGCACCTGGTCCCAAGTCCCTGTCTCCTTTGCCCATTAGAGCTTCGTCTAGCCTAACCTGGGGCCAGTGGCTCATGGGGAGAGCTGTACCTATTCCAGTGTGCTCCAGGACACCTGGCATCCAACATGACTCCTGGTTGCCATCTTCTGCCTGGGCCCTCAGTTCCCAGACCCCAGGAGGAGTTGGTGGCCACTGAGTCAGGATGATGAGGGCAGGGCTGAGAATGACTGTCCTGCAAGCAGTACCAAGCATAGAAGCTGTGTCTGTGTGGCAAATGGCTTGCCTGGTGTCCCTGCTGAACCGCGCCAAGGAAAGTATCCAATGTAGTGTGGGCTAATCACAAAGCGTGAAAGGAATTTACCATCCTGGCTAGGGGTGACCTTTCCCTCTGGAGCTGTGTGTGTGTCTGTGTGTGTGTGTGTGTGTGTGTGAGGCTGGGCCTGCAGCCCCTAATGATTCTCAAACCCACAATTATTATTATTAGCTGCTTTCTATTTATGAGCACTGCGTCCCCCAGGCTTGCGCTCTGTTTCAGAGGTCCACAGCTGCTCCTACGGCTTTGGGAGGTAGCGAAGGGCACAGGGTAGGGACAGAGCTTGTGGGTCCTATCTGTGGAGTCTCGCTTATCAGGGCAGACAGGGGGGCCCTGGCTCTTTCCAGGTTCCCTGTGGGCATAGCAGCCATAGGGGCTGTTGGAGAAGTAGGGGCAGAGAGGAAAACAGCAGCAGATAGGAGGGCATGCAATTAAGCTAGTGCTCTGAGGTGCAGGGAAAGGCCAGAGATGACACTCTTCCGCAGCCCAGCCTCTGGGTCTTGGGGGAGCCAGGGCACCCAAGTTACTCTGCTCTTCACCAGTCAAAGGGCTGAGAGATGGAGCAGTTGGGCATCTCCTCGCTGGTTTGTCTCCCAGCCACATGGTGCTCGGTCTCTAGGAGTGACTTCTGGAGCCACCATGCTTAGAGCGACGGCATCAGCTGGTGAGTGTGACCCTGGCTGTCACTCTTACTTGCTGTGTGACCAGGGTATATGCACTGCTTTCCTTCTCTGAGTTAGTATCCTCACATCAGACAGGGACTGGTGCCTTTGCACCTTTCTTGGGAGCTGCGGGCAGAGGATCCAACCCGAATGCAAAGCTCTCAGAGCCACCATGTGAAATAGTCCAAATGAGACAAGGAGCCAGGGAGACATCTCAGTGCGCAAAGAACCCACGGTGCACAGGAGGCTCTAAGCGCAGATCTCCAGTGTGCTTAAAGCAGGTGTGGGAGCGAACATCTGTAACCCTAGGGGAGGCGGAGACCGCAGAGACATGGCCCAGCCAGCCTTAGCTGAATCAGTAAGCTCCGGGTTCACTGAGAGACCTTGTCTCAAAAAACAGTGTGTGTGTGGGGGAGCTGGTGGAGTTTAGTAGGTAAAGGTGCCACCAAATTTGATGACCTGATGCTTCAAACTCACATAGTGCAAGTAGAAAACCAGCTCCCGCAAGTCGTCCCCTGGCCCCCATGAACACTGCGCGTATGCCCCGCAGTAAGTAAAGAAATGAGAAAAAAAAAAAAAGGTGAAGAACATCAAGGAGATGCCCTCACATGCACACATGTTCTCCTGAACCCCCACACGTGCACAGACCACACAAACACACACACATGAAAGAATGCCACAAAACCCAAACTATGAAACAGTTTTCAAGTCATCGGACCTAAGGGGCCAAAGAACAGAAATGGGTGGCTTGAGGCTGCAGAGCAGAGGGCTGATGGAGGAGAGGGAGCTAGAGTGCTCCCTTCTGTGGGAGGGTGGCTGGTACCCGGTATAGGAAGCTGCCCAACCAGGACAAACTAAAGGGCCGGAGAAGACCCAGCCAGCACCCGTGGCTCAGAAGGCTGAAAACTGCCCTCATTTGTGCAGTACGAGGACAAGTCTAAACTCCAAAGAAAGCAAGTGAAGGAAACAGCATCAAAACACACCATCAACTTGCTCAGCACCAGGCAAAAGAAAAAACCTCAAAGCAGCTGGCAGGAAAAGAGATGCGTTCTCTACAGAGGAACAAAGATAAGGATGGCAGCGGATTTCTCTGAAAACAGTGATGGTGAGGAGGCAGAGGGGCGACAAAGAGCAGACCTGCGCGTGCACGCACGCTCAGATGTTCCTGTGCCTGTGGAGGCCAGAGGACAACCTTAGCTGTCGTTCCTCAGGAGCCATCCACCTTTATCACCGAGACAGAGCCTCTCGCTGGCCTGGGATTTGCCGAGTAGGCAAGGCTGGCTGGCCAGAGCGCCCCAGGATCTGCCTCTGTCTGCCTCCTCAGAATGGGACAGATGTGTGCCACAACGCCTGGATTCTTTATGTGGGCTGTGGGGCTCGAACTCGGGTCCTCATGGCTGTACGATGAGTGGTTCCTATTCACCGAGCCACTTTGCCAGCACGCATTTTTTCAAAAACAAAGACAAACATCTTGGCAGAGTAGGATCAGATCAAAGGTGTCTGTGAGCAGCACATGGCGGGACCCATCCCCTGAGGCGCAGGAGTGGATGCTCCTCTCAGATGAGAGAGACGCCCGCGCACCACCTCTATGCAGGCATTGTAGTGTTGTAGATGAGCAACAAACAGATTAAAAGTGTAAGCCGGTACTTTTTATAACAACATCGACACATGAAATACCTAGGGAAGAATCGAGAAAAGATTGAAACAGCTGCAGGATAAAAATGAGAAGATGGGGCTCAGAGGAAGTCCTCTTCATCAGGGAGATGTGTTGCTAAGAAGCAGCGTCCCCAGACAATCCACACAGTTGGTGCATGCCCAGTCAACACCCGAGCAGTCTTCCTGCTCTGCAGATGTAAACAGCCAAGCCTATAGTTCAGAAGGAGATTATAGACCCTGGGATTCCCACGTAGTCTGGAGCCGGCACTGCCTGAATCGCAGGGCAGGGATGGAGATGTGGACCTAGCAGCAACAGGTACAAACGGACAGATGGTGGTGGCTCACCCTGATGCCGACTCTCGGGTTCATGGCCAAGGTACAAAGGTAACTCAGTGTTTCCTAAGCAACGTCACTGTACCAGGACACATGCAGGTATGTGTCCCCCACCCATGCACAAGGTTTTTTTTCTTTTTGAGACAGGGTCTCATGAAGCCCAGATTGGCCTTAAACTCTCTATGTAGATTAGGATGACCTTGGACCCCCGATTCTCCCGCCTACATCTCCTGAGTGCTGGGATTATCGGCATGACCACCATATCTGGCTTATGTGGTACAGGGCTGGAACCCAGGGCTTTGTGCATGCTAGGCAAGTACTCTACCCACTGAGCTACATCCCCAGCCCTTCATAGGTGTGTGAGAAAACTTCAAAACACGTCTAGTATCATATACAAAAGTCAACTCCAATGGATCACAGACATATAAAATATACACAGCAGAACTGCGAGAAGAAAAGCAGAGAAAAACCCTCCTTAGACCTGATACCAAGTATATACCCCACAATCAGTGTGAGCCCCACACTCCCCCCTCCGCTGCCATTGCTGGGTGCCCACTGTGTGCCAAGTGTGTTAGCCACTTTTCTGTCACTGTGACCAAATCAGCAAACATGGATGACTTAGAGGAGCAAAGACTTACTTTGGCTTGCAGGGGGTCAGAGGACCAAGGTGGGGAGGGCATGGTGGCTCAGTGCTGCCACCCTTATGGGAAATGGGAGCCAGAGAGGGGCAGGAAACAGGCAGGGATAATGTGCCCCCAAGGACCCATCCCCAGTGACCTGCTTTCTCCAGCTTGGCTCCACTTCTTAAGTTTTCAGAATCTCCCAAAATAGCACCAACATCTGGGAACCAAGCATTTCAACAGTGAGCCATGGGAGGTATTTTCTATTCGGGAGGCAGGGGTGAGGTCTGAGTCCCACACTTGGCGTGAATGGACCAGGGCTAAGGCCTACTCTGCCCCCCAGCGGTGGAGGAGTTGGTGACTCTGGGGACCTGGCCTTCGCTGTGTGCTGGCAGAGCAGCCATCAGGATGGTGGGTTCAGGCCTCTGAGCATCAGTGTTTGGTGGAGAGTTGTGCTCTCAGTGGCTCCAGCATGTCTCACTAAGGCAGAAGCCCTTCCTACATGGCAGGTGCAGCTCAGGGCTCCTGGTGGGCCTAGGGACGTGGATGACAGCCGGGCAGCCATCTGCCCTCAAAGCTGCGGGCGCAGGCTGCTGCTGTGGCTGCTGCTGTGGCTGCTGCCGTGGCTGCTGCTAAAAGGCAGATTTGTTGGTTCTGGTTAAAAATATCCTGTGAATGACACGACTTTCAGAGGTAAATCTCTGCAGACTCGGAGGGGCGAGGATGCATCCTCCTCAGCTTTGCGTCTCACTCGCCTCAAGTCTGACACATGGCAGAGTGGGCCCCAGTGGGCCAGGCTATGGGCTTCTCAGAGAACAGCCTAGAAGTTCCTCACACGTGGTTCGCTGATGCCTGGCCCAGGCCTTGGCTGTTCTCTCCTGGTTCACACTCAGCCGTAGTCCCTGCTGCGAGTTCTCGAGTAGACGGACTACCAAGGCAGCTGCATGACCTCCCCTGCAGCTGTGGATCCCTCCTGCACATACAGAATCCACCTCCCATCAGACCCTTCTTGGTCCCTGCCGAGAGGACTGGTGGGTCTCCATCCAGTTCCCACCATGCAGGCTGGCAGCAGCCTTGTCCTGTGGCTGTTCTTAGAGGCGAGCTGCCCACGGCAACCTCTTCTCAAAGCGGGAGCCAGAGTGGTGAGGCTGGTGCCTCTGCTACCGGGAGACTCGACACTCAAGATCAAAAGGAGGGACAGGCCTGCTGGGGCTCTGGCAGGGGTATCCCCAACACCTCAGGGTGGTATTCATCTTGGTTAGGGTTCTAGCAGGTGACTCAGCCCTCTGTCAGTCACGTGAGTCACAGGTAGGGACCCTGGCCATCCCGGTGGACTGCTCACTTACCCTTGGTATCAGCAGCATCTGTAACTACCTCGGTTTTCATCTCTGGCTGGCCCCGGAAGCTGATCATGAAAGGGAATTTTCTTTCTTGTTTTTTAATTAGACTCGGTAACATCACCAAGCTGTGAGCTTACGGCTTTGTAGATCTTGTGTTTCTGACAGTAATTACTCACTGAGGCTTTTCAGGCTCCATTTCAACTCTGCAACTGCCCTGCCAGTAATTAAGTGAGACAGGATAAGCAACTGATTCTGGGATCCACACGCAGCCCTTCCCACCTGGGCTCCTGCCTTCCTCTGGCTGGAGCCCTGTGCGGACATGCTTCTGGGTTACAGCCTTCAGGCGCGGCTCTGCTCTCTACTCAGGATCCACATGGCTGTCTTGCAACAGCTGGGAAGAAAGCCAGTATTCCACAGAGGGGACCCCACAGTTCTGGGTGCCTTTTCCTTGTCATCGCTGGCTTGTTCTGTCACTAGGTGAGTACTTCCTGGAGTGCCTGGGAAGGAACTTGTGTCTTCCTGTGTCCGCCATGCCAGAGAGATCTAAGTATCCCCTTTATTCTTCCTGAGCGAGGTCTCTATCATAGCATCCAAGAGTCATCCGGCATCAACAGGTGGCAATGGATCCTTCCTCAGACCTTCCCTTCTCCCCCTGCGTAGGGGTTCCCTGTAAATGTAGGGCACCATCTAGAACCCTCTGGACCACGCTGTGAAATAGGGCGGGTCCGTGGGTCAAAACGCTGTGAGCATATGTGAAGGTCACTTGTCTAGGACCACTTCCCATGGCTTAGTTTGCAGACCCTCTCAGCGACCCCTCCTGGGGGAGAGCTGGCTGGCTGAAAGCCCCAATGCCAAGGGAGAGTCAGCGGGTCAGGCCTCCAGGCTGAGTCACATAGAGATGGTGAATGAAAAATGGACTTTTCAGGTAAGCGGGCCGTGGAGAGGAAAGGAGAGGACCATTCTCCACGGCTGCTTTATTACGAGCACTCACAAGTTTCTAATGGTGTAATCTTTGATGGAGGGTCTGATATGCTGCTGGCTGCTTCCACTTCAGGCCTGAGGCTCTTTGATTGTGGATACACACACACACACACACACACACACACACACACACACACACACACATACACACAGGACTCTGCAGAGTAACTCTCTCTCTCTTTGGAACACTCAATTGGAACTGGCCCCGGGGACCTCTGTTATTAGGGAACCAAGCAGGAAGCCCAGGAGGGGGCTAGGGCCTGCATGGCCACACAGCAACTAGATGGCTGTGTGAGTGGGCAGGCTCCATCAGCTGGCCCACCTCTGACTGTGTCTGGGCTTCCTTAAATACAATTGGTTAGTCACAGTTTACTGTTCTTTATTGTAAGCTATTTTGAGAGGCAATTAAAACATCCCACTGCCAAAGTGCATGTCTCCTACGGGGAGTCCTAATATGAAGGAGTCAAAAACAAAGATTGGGGAGGAGACCCGGGCTCCAGGCTCATTTCTGAAATGGCAGGCTTTGTCCTGGTCCAGTCTTCTTGGAGAGTGCCAGGGAGGCCATGCTGAGGTACAGTCAGGGCTCACTAAGCAGGAAAAGCTAAGGCATTTTCCACCCAGAGGGCGTGGCCTCTTGACACTGATATGCTCTCTCGCTCCTGCTGAGCTCAGCACAGTTGAAGCCTCTTGCCAGGGCCATTCAGTGACCATAGGTGAGAGAGGGGCACACAGGAGGTCTTGTTAGGCTGCAATAGGACTGAGCTCACAGAGTAGGTGGGAACGGGGTGAGGGAGGGCGGCCAGGAGAGTCTGTTGGACTGTTCACAAGCATCTGTGCCTTTAACTGTGATTAAAAGCTGATTTAAAAAGAAGTCAGTGATTTCAGAGGTGCCTCAGCCAGTGTCACTGAGCCCCCTACAGGGCTGACCCTGCCTAACATACATCCAGTCAGGCTCCCAAGTGACACATCTTTTCCATGGCCCCACCCTTTCTTCCTCTGTGACCAATAGGAGAGGCACGGTGGCCTTGTGACTTTGTGCTCCCCAGGGCAGAGAGTAGCTGCTGGGTGGTCAGGGGGATTTCAGATGGGAGGCCACCCACAGCACCCTTGGTGGGTGACTATGGCAGATCTAGAGGTTTGAAGAGTGGGACTCAGCATCAGAGACCCCTGTCCTACCAGGGACTCCCATGTAGCCCTGCTCCCTGAGGCTACCATGTGACCTTTCCTTGAGGGCGGCATGGGGGGGTGCCAGAGTCCTTCCTTGAGGGACTTCCCCAGGATGCACGGTGTGCTCAGCTCACAGGTGCTGCAGAGGAAGCCTGTGATAAGCTCCAACTGTCTCAGAGCCTTGGAAGATGTAGGCTAGTGAGCAGGCTGGGTGCTGTGGTCATTGTACCATCCCTAGCCTGTGCCCCAAGAAGGTGGGGACAGGGCCTAGGGACTTACAATAGACACGGGGTCTGCTATAGCCACACTGCCTGGAAGACCTTGGGGTTGGACCAGCAGAGAAAGGGCTCTGCCTCCCTCCAGGCCCCACTTTCTTGGCCTCTTGCAGCTTTGCTGACTTGAGGCAGGATCCTAATGCAAAGTGAGCCCAGATGAGCATACAAAGCAGAGTTCTAGTGCATTAAGAAGCCACTGCTCTGACCTTGGCCAACCACAGGGCCTTTGCCACTCCCGCCTCAGGTGGCTCAGAACTTAACCTGTGCGGCTAACTAGTGAATGGGTCAGCCTGGCACTCACCCATTCCCCACACCCCATGTGTCATAAGAAACAGCCTGTTTTTAGGCTAATTGCCCTGCAAATGGGCTTCATATCATCAAGGTCCAGCCTGGGACCTGGCAACCACAGCTGCCACTCCCTTTAGTAATAGAGTTCAGGGGGTGATCAGGAGGTCACTAACCACCACCAGGGTGATCTTGATGCCACTTGGAAGAAGGGGGTGACCACCTGGCTCCAAGAGATCACTGGAACCAGGTGCTCTCCTAACAACCCCCCCCTCAAAGCAGGAAAGCAGCCAAGGAAAAGGACAGTGAGCTCAGACACTCAGGATGTGTGGGGAAGCTTGGGGGCTGTGCCTGCAACAGGCTGGGGCTGCCCCAACCCCGGGACTGCAGTGGGTGGGAGTGTCTTGCTCTCTATAGGAAAGGGCATGGGAAAGTGGAGTGGTCAGCACCCTGGGTCAGCACAAGGAAGGTAGGGAAGGCGCTGTCTGCTTGTGGAGTGGGACTTGGGGCTCAGGTGGAGCTAGGATGGGCTCCATCCCCGTGTCTTGAAGCAGAGGGTCTGTGTGCTGCTGTTGGTGCTGCAGTTTCATTGATGGCATTCATTTTAAAAAGAAATTGTAAAACATGCTCGGCAGTCAATTTGCTCCTTGGCCCGAAGAATAGAATACAAATAATCTCACATCCGGCAGGCTATCCTGTGCTTTGCTTTAGGAAATGATTTTTGAGCGGACTCTGCCATCTGTCTTGGGAAAAGGAAATCACCCTCCCTGTTTGTCCAGGGTGCTGAAGACCACATCATATCTTTTCCAGCTTGAGTTTGTCCCTTTTCATTTGGTAAGCTCTAGCTTTCCTCCTGTACACATCAGAGCAGTGTGGACGGGCAAGGGCTGTGTGATGCACATGCACACGGCAGCAGGCTGGACACTAGCTGCCCAGTTGGCGTGTGGCGCCTGAGGAGGCTCTTGGGTAGCTACACAAATCCAAACCCAGACATTGACAGGGGCTCCTGGTCCCAAAACTCAGTTTTCACTGGGTGTAGGCAGAGCTCCATAGAAAGATGATCAGGACGCCCTGACATCTGCCAAAACCTGAAGCTATGGGCCTATGGGCAAGTCACCTGACCCTTCAGAACCCCAGTTTTCCTGCCTGGGAAGTGAGGGCTGGCAGGAACCAGATATAGCACAGGATGTTCACATGAATAAAGAGCAGACTGAGTAGGCAGGTGTGTGCTACTCAGGCTCTAGGCTGTCCCAATGGTAAGGACTGCCTCCCTGGGTGTACTATCTCCCAAGCCGGGAGAGGGGGTCATACTCTCCCTTAAGCAAGGTGCTGACATTTCCTGCCGCTGGGGGTGATGGCATAGAGGATACGCTTCCCCGCTTTGAGACAGTTTCACTGTGTAGCCTTGGCTGGCCTGGAATTCATCAGACTAGTCTCGTTTCAAAACTGTCATGGATCTGCCTGCCTCTACCTCCTGAGTGCTGGAATTAAAGGCTACCACACCAGCCACTGTTTTTTTTAAAAAAATACTTATCTTTATTTTTCATTATGTGTGTGACTGTGTGGGTATGTGCATATGAGTGCAGATGGCGGTGGGGTTCAGAAGAGAATGTTGGATCCCCTGGAGGCTGGGACCTACGGGTGCCTGAGCCATTCCAACCAAACGGGTGCTGGGAACCAAACTC
>JAMJFZ010002221.1:0-66114 GCA_026225945.1 Cricetomys ansorgei
TTGTGTGGTTTGAAATGTGTAGATTCTATGGCCATCAGAATATTGAAATGGTTGGTAGATGTTTTCATTTTTTTTTTATTCCTCCATTTAGAAATTCGGTATGTGGTGGACCCTGCCCACTGCTATATTCGAGAAGCGCCTCTGTGTAAGCTTTTTCTACTTGGTATTGAATATCCATGTGGGATTGCTGGTTAAAACACTTCAAATACCTTCCACTGTCTTGAAGAAGTGAGCACAGAGGATGCCAAAGGCCAAAGGTAGAATTAATTATCAACCTGTTAGCATCAGAGTAGAGAAACATGGGAAGATGCTGCAGACATATTAGAACTTTGGGATAACCAGGTTGGCAAGGGGGACAGAGAGAACTGGGAAGATGGCTCACTGGTCATTATTTCTGCTCAGAGTTATGCATTATGCCTCTGTTTGCTGTGATCTGGTGGCCTGGTGGCCTGCCATTCCACAGTGCATGGAAATAACTGGAAGCTGTTATTCTTCTTGGGTGAAAATATGAACTGGATTAAAAAACTCACCCGGCACATAGGGCACTAACATTTCTCACTGCTACAACAGCTGTTACAATCTGCCGGCTCGCATCTCGGGTTACAGAAATTACTCTGTAATACTGTTTCTTGTACAGGTGAGATGCATGAGGACTGTTTTTTGACCTAAAAAATCCATGCAGTTCACACTGCTCCCCCTTCACTGCCTTTCTTTTGGTCTTAGGAGTTTTCTTCTGGTCATGTTGTGACCAGACCAATGCCAACAAAGAAGGAAAGGAGAAAGGCATTCTTGTTAACAACCCCTAAGTGTTTCAAAGTTGTGACTTGGAGTTTGCTATTAAGGACCAGAATGTACAGGCACAAGTTTCCTTCAGTCTTGGCAAAATGAAACTCTTAGATTGAAAGTGAAAAGTGAGGAGCCTTTGATGCAGGCAACTAACACCCTCCAAACCAGCCTTTCCCATGACACTTGGAAACCCACTAGAAATAGATGTCATTTCTTTTTCCTTTTTTCTTCCTTCCTTCCTTCCCTCCTTCCTTCCTTCCTTCCTTTTTTTCTTGTTTCTTAAAGCTCATACAGAGATAGGGAGAATTTTGAATTGATTTTAAATATAAAAGCAAAGGACTTTGGAAAATGTGTTCTTCAAAATCCAGCATTAATGAACTACATATTTAATTATTATTTACACACCCAAAATATGTGAGTGGAATTCATTTTGCTTTTAAATTGTAGATTTCTAAGCAATTTCTCATAATGATCACTGACTAATTTCATATTTAGGAACATTTTTAGCACTCTATTGGGCCAGTTTCTTTTTCAACAAAGCTGTAAGTTTTGCTCTGTTTTTCTTTCTCATAAACAATAATGATTTTAGTGGACAGAGAAAAATACTTCTTTAAAACTCCACATTCTTTAAAGTTATTGTTGAGCAATGTCAGAACAGATCCACCACATTAAAAAGAACCAAATAAAAGGTATTTTTATAAGATGATTACATTTTTTTGCTTGAACTCATTAACTGTATATCGCACTGATGCATATTTCTTGATCATTGAGATGACTAAACAACTTTTCTTTTAAAATATGTGTGCCAAGCAACAAAATGGTTGAGCAAGTAAAGACTCCTCGCCACGCCTGTGACTTTAACTTGATCCTCATAACCCACAGAGTGGAAGGAGGGAACTCACTCTTGAAAGTTGTTTTCTGACCTTCACATGCTCGCTTGGGCACACACACTCCCATGCACAAATAAGTGTACACACACACACCACACACACAATTCTGTGTGTCAGTTCCTCTTTTACTATACGCTATACTTAGTATACAAAACTAATAATATGTGACATTATTAAATGATATTTAAATTGTAGACAGTTTTAATGCTGTCCTATCACTTTCCTATAGGACTCCAGGAAATGCAGTGCTTGCAGTTGTCTTGTGCAGAAATGTGTTCTCTCCTTCCATTTTGGATTAAATAGTGGCCCCCGCTACACAAAATTACCAGCCTTGTTAAAAATTCTACCTGAAAATCCCTAACACAAGACAGGTTACATGATATAACAAATTATAGATATTGCTAAAATAAACTGGGGTTTAAGATGAGATTTTATAATTCCAGCCGTGGAACTCGCTTCTCATTTGTGTTCATGTCATTATAAGTTCTGTTGTTTGCATCTGTGCACTGTCGACAACTTGAACATCTGTTATGGGACCCCTTATGAGGAACTGAATTTGAGTAGCAATTTGTGGTTCTATGAAAATGTCTAAAATGTAAACTGGAGAAAAACATATATGGACCATATCTTTTAAAGTGAAAATAAGGTTATATATTTAGTTCATTGGTTAACGTGTGTGTGTGCGTGTGTGTGTGCGTGTGCACAATGTGTGTGCACATTTGTGTGTGTGTGTGTGTGTGTGTGTGTGAATATGGGCATGATATGCACGCAGAAGTCAGAGGACAACCTTGGCATGGGTATTCCCCTTCCACATTGTTTGGGATAGGGTATCCTGATTGTTTACTGGCTATATTCATCAGGTCAGCTGGCTCCAACTTCGGGAATCTTCCCATCTTCATTTCCCAGCTGCCTGAATAAATGTTGTTATTACAGATATCCACTCTATGTCGTAGATGTTTACATGGGTTCTAGAGATTTGAACTCAGGTTTTCATGCTTGCATGGCAAGCACTTTTACCTACAGAACCATCTTTCTTTCTATCTATCATCTATCTATCTATCATCTATCTATCTATCTATCTATCTATCATCTATCTATCATCTATCTATCTATCTATCTATCTATCTATCTATCTATCTACCTACCTATCTACCTATCTACCTATCTTTGAGACAGTTTTTCCACATAGCCCAGGCTGCCTTTGAACTCACTATCGTCCTTCTCAGCCTCATAAGTAACAGTATTACTGGCATGAACCCACCCAGATTAAGACAGTGTTTTTAAAATCCTTAAACTCTAATAGCATTCATAATGAGTGGATGAAATGAATCACCAATTTTAAAAGAAGAAATGCAATGACTAATAGGTATCTTAAATGGTGTTTAACAGGCTGAAGTGATGGCTCAAAGGTTAAGAACACTATTATTCTTACAGAGGACCTGAGTTTGGTTTTCAGCAGTCACATCAAATAGCTTACAACTGCCTGGGAGTACAGTTCCAGAGGATCTGACCTCCTCTGGCTTCTGTAGGCACCTGTATGCATCCCCTCCCCCATGTAATTACAAACAATCTTTCAAAATAGTGCATAACATCCATATCCAAAAGAAAACGGAAATTTAAACCACTTTGAATTTCATTTCTCATCATTCAGAACAGCTATCATCAAGGAAACTGACAGCAGAACTTGGTTAGCCTGTGGGAAAAAGGAAGAGTGATTCCATAGAGGTGAAGATACTACTATAGCCATTATGGAAATCACTGTGGAGGGTTTCTTAAATATTTAAAATTAAAATTGCCAGGTGATTCAGCTGTACCACTCCTGGACATCTTTCCAAACTCACAGTTTACCATAGAGATACACATAATGCACCCATGCTATTGCTGCATGTTTCACAACAGCAAGGAAGTGGAACCAGTCTGGATAGCCATCAACAGATGAAGTGATAACTAAATTGTGGTAAATGGACACAATGGATTTACTAAGCTGTAAAGAAAAATGAAAATTTCAGGAAATTGAACAGATTGTAAAAAGGATTATATTCAGAAAAGCAACCCAAATTCAGAAAAACAAAAAGAAAAGGTAAACATGTTTTCTATCATCTGGAGATCCTACCTTGTAGTATATATGCAAATATATACGAGTATATGTGAATGTGTAAGTGTGAGGGGAGCCTAAAACTAGAAAGGAGACCAAGGGAAGTGAAGGTAGAAGTGGTGATGAGAAAGCAGGGAGGAAGGGGGGGAGGGTAAAAAGACACATGTACATGGTGTTGGGCAGTGATTCAAGGTGTGGGAAGAGATACGGGGGGGGGGGGGGAGGATCAACCAAAATAAATTTGCTTGAAAATACCACAATAAAATACTTTGTATGCTAATTACAAAAAATCAAAATAGCAAAAACATCCATTAATGAAATAAGATTAAGAAAGAAACAAAACCCAACCAGACAATGTAGAAATGTCAAAAATATTTCACATCTTCCCCACCTTCCTTTTCCTCCTACCTCAAAACAAGTACAGCTATGGGGTGGGGACAATTTTATTGACAAGCAGATGTCAGACTGAAAAGGTTGTTACCCGATTCTATCCTGCTAGGGCTGGGGGAATGAACTGATTGTATGTACTGGCCTTTCTCATTTGACCTCAGAGAGAACAGCTGTGCTCTCCAATCATGGCAGGCAATTCTCCCTTCAATAAAACTTAAACTGAACTAAGAAATTCTAGAACCGTCAGCAAAGCAGTTAAAATAGCAAGATTGGCCATTCATTGGCCGTTCAGAAATGAGAGTGGACTCAGAGTGGGGCATGATGTTGAAGGTTTATTTTGACCATCTTCTATCAGTCTTAGGGAGGATCTGTTCTGAACCCCTCTTGAAAGGAATCAGGTATATGACTGAGTGTCATTCCACACACTCTCAGCTTCCATTCCTCTGTGAGTTGATGTTTTCCACACCACCTATTTTATCTTTACTTCAGTATAATACTCTAAATAGTGGAAATCACTGGATTGGAGCTGTTGTTGCTATCTTGAGATGAAGTAGCCTGTATATGACTTTCTCACCTCATAGCAATTAGAAATACTGAAGGCTAATGACTTCTACTTTTGTGACACCTCCAATCAAAGACTGGCTGTTAACTCCAGCACATGCTGGTGGATCCCCCAAGATTCCCTAGGGTTTTCCAGATGTATTCGTGAATTCCAAAAGTCCATTAGGATGTACTCCAAGCTGTTGTGTCCCAGTTTGTTTAAGGAATTCTAGTTCCCATCACAATTGAATCTTGGTGGTACCAGGCAACTCAAGGGGCCCCTTGGTGGGAGATAAAGATAAGCCAGCATCTCACATTCATAGAGTCCTGCTGGTGTTTTCATTGTACTGCACAGTACAATGCTAGAATGATTCTGCTCCTCCATTTACTTGTTATTTGAGTCTTGGTCTTTTTTCCTAATAGCACAGTTAATAGTTTAGATTAAACTAACACCTGCATTTGCAAGCATCTTTAGGAGAAACAATAACAAAAGGGCTCTGAGACAGAAAAATTGAAATAGTTCTCTGGAACAAAATGGACATCAGTTAGAGGGGTCAGGTAAGAGGTAGAAACAAAGGCAACTAGATCAAGGAAGAGAAAGTGAAATTATCCTTGTTTGAGGATGACATGATTGTTTATGGAGAAAATACTACAGACCCCACCAAACATGGTTGGAACTGATAAATCAATTTAGTAAAGACTGAAAACACAAAATCAACAAGCATTTTTATATTCCAGTAAAAAAATGGTTGAAAATTTTTATAGAAAAAAATCTTCCTTGAGGAGACATGGGAAAGGTGGGGACTACATTTTCTTTGTGGATATAAAGAAAAATATTTAGAATGTAGTTAAACATTATGCTAGTTTAGTAAAGTGGTGGTTGTAGGTTCTTCTCCAAGATTCATGACTTCATTAGCTTTAGGCAGTTGGCTAGATTTCCAGTCCCTGGCACAGTTTCCCTCTTGTTGAGTGGCCCTTAGGTCCAATTAGGGTACTATTGGCCACCATCAAGTTATGTGTGCCACTACTGAACCCTTAGCAATATCTTGCCGTATTAGTCCTTGTTGTGGTTTATAGGTATTGTATTGTAGGTATTATAGGTATTGTATTGTAGGTATTGTAGCTGGGTAGGATTGTTGGTGCAATCCCACTTAGAACAACAATATTCAAAGCCTCACAGAAATATATTACTCAGAAATAAATTTTACAAACAAATAAGTGAGGGACAGCAAGATGGCACATGGGGTAAAGGTACTTATCACCAAGGCTGATTACCCGAGTTCAATACCCAGGACATACTTGGTAGAAGGAGACTCTTGCAAGCTGTCTTCTGATCTCCACATGTACACATATACAAGCACCCACAAAAACAGACAAATAAATGTAATGTAAAATTTTAAAGAAAGAAGTAAAATATCTCCACAGTGAAAATTATAAAACAATGGAAAAGATTGCAGAGATCACATATAGGAAAACAGAGTCATCTCACACTCATAAATGAGAAGTATTGCTAAAATGTTGATCTAAACTAACACAATCTACAGATATATTGCAGTCATGACCAAAACGATAATGACAGTTTTTACAGACAAAAAAAAAAAAAAAAAAAAAAGGACAAAACATTTATGTGGGATCACCAAAGACTCCGAGCAGCAAAACATTCCTGAGCGTGTAAAGAAGAGCTAGGGCATCGTGATGCTTGACCTTAAAATGTACTGCAAAGCTAGAGTGGTCAAACTAGCTTGATTCTGACAGAAAACAGATACGAACCAATGAAACATATACCTTTCTTCTACAATCAAACCATAGTTACAGCTGCTTGATTTTGACAAGAGACCAATTATATATATCAGATAAAGGACATTCTGTTCAATTGATGCTTCTATGAAAACTGGACAGGGAGGTAGAACAATGTTATTAGATTCTAGTCTCTCAAGATACACAAAATTTGACCCAAAATGAACAAAGAATCTAATAAAGACCCCAAGCTTAGAAAATATAGGAAAAACACTTTATGATATTGTTGCAAGTGAAGCAAAGGTGATATGGTGGTCTGAATAGGAATGGTCCCCATGAGTACTTATATTTGAAAGATTGGTGGAACTGTTTGAGAAGGATCAGGAGGTTTGGTCTTTTTGGAAGAGTACGTGACTAAAGATGGGCTTTGAGACTTCAAAATTCTAAGCCATTTTCAGTTAGCTCTCTCTGCCTTATGTTTGTCTCAACATGTAAGTTCTCAGACAAATGTCAATTATGCTGATTTGATCATGGCACACTTACATAACACATCAAATTATAACAGTATACCTCACAAGTAAGCACACCTGCCAAACAAAGCCTTTAAAGAAAAATGTGCATTGAATTTAAAAATGGCTGTAAGCACCACCTCCTTTTAATCATTTACTTTTTAGGCAAAAATGGAGAGACAAGTGAGAGGAGAGTGTGCAATCCAGTGGCAGCATCACCCTGACCCCCAGAATTTGTTTTGACCTGAGAGGAAAACACATGGGCATATAAATGTGCAAGACTCTAGATTTCTAAAAGATAATGAAAGCTGTCTGAAGATAATAAAGATTTCTAATGATAAATAAAACTAAAATTAAAAATAAAGATAATAGAAAGTGAACACCCAATATTAGTATATTTTATGCCATAAATGCTGTATTTCAACCAAAATGTAAGAAGTATAAATCCCACCAAAACTAAAACCTCAGAACCTGTAGAGTACAGATTCAAAAATTTTCCTGTAGCATGATCTTATTTAATTATACATGAAGGAGTTAAGCATACTGAAGACACAAAGACATGCATAGATATCACAAAGGGCTCAACATGAACATTAAAGAAGCTCTATAATGGTAAGTCAAGAGTGTTTACCATTAATGTGAAAGAACAACGGTCCATTTTAGTCTGCCTATTAGCATGTTACCATTGGCCATCTCTTTTTACCATATCCCAAACCAACATTATGCATGTCTTTTATTTCCTGCACATATAGAACTCTCACAGTGTTGTAGCATTTCCTTGCATTTTACTGTTCGTGCCTACCCCCATTTGTTAAAATGAAAACCATTTAAAGATGTGCATAATGTATGATTCCTGAGTGTTTTTTTCCCCATTTGGCATAGCGCATGATATGTAGTAGATATTCAGTAGATGTTTATCATCAAATGATATGGAAATAAATGATAACAGGCAATTAAACTCCTACCTATGTAAATAATAAAGCCAGGCATCTGCTATTTCAATAGTGTGCTTTGATTCTCTTTAAATCCACTGAATCTACCATATCTCAGATTCAGAGTATTCTTTTAGTCCCAGTTTAGAACTGCCTTTATTTTAAAGACAGGAAAACAAACAATCCAAACTCACTTCTCTGTGTTAAGCTAACATTGGGGATTAAAAAAATAATACAGCTATGTGATTTTCACTGAACTAGGAGAGGTTATTTTGGAACTGTGTGGACTTTAGATATTTGAAGCAGTAATTACTTCCCCCATAAATGTTACCTTTTAGAGTCAAATACTATTTTCCCACTGCAGTTCACATTTTACTTAAAGGAAAATGTCTTTTATTCAGAATTTACTGTGCTGTGTTATTCTGTGTGGAAACTTGCCTTTTCATTTGTGTAGATGGCACTGTAAATTCCATAAATCAGGGTAACAAGGATAGTAACTACACTCCATTAAATATTAGGCTTTCCATGCTCTATATCAATGAATACCCACAAAATATGATGGAGTGATTTTATACACCTGTAGTTCTACACGCATTAACGTGTCATCTCAGACAACATCTTCTCAACCTATTCATCCATCTAGCATTGAAGCTTAGAGAGTGTTTCTAATGAGTATGTGATATGGTTGTGCTATGGTCAGGAGAGCAACACAGGAAAACTCATCTCCACATTTTACATTCTTGGTTCTTTAACATTCTTTGACAGAATCCATGGACCATATTTTGCATAGTCCTAGACTCAGCAGGCCTGCTGTAGTGAACTACATAACCATTAAAAAAAAATAAACAGAATACATTTTTTTGGGTGATGCTTCCGTAAACAGTATCAAGTTGGTAAGGCTAAGGCTCCAACTGTTGTGGGATATTTTACTCTTGTGTGCTGTTTTGGTTTCGATGCCTTGTAGCTGGGAAGCCAGATGCCTTGCAGCAGTACAGGCCTCACTTCCTACCTAGTCACACCCTTGTGCAGCCTTGAGATCTGAACAGATAGACAGTTGAAGGTGACCAGTCATGAGCAGGTCACGAGCAGGTCATGAGCAGGTCACAAGGAGATCAGAAGCAAAGACTCTGATCACCCCCAGCCTAGTATCATTGTGTTGTAATGAAGGCCTAAAAGATAGAGGGGTGTGGGGGAAAAAGTTAAAAGGGCTAAGGCAGGAAGAAGGAGGAGGTTTTGGGGAAAGAAAGATGAAGACTCTGCCTAGCTGCCCGGGTATAGAATTCCCTGAGATTTGACATGGTTTGTGATTAATAAAGAACATTGGAAAATTCAACAATGGACTCTCATTAAGCCCGAACATTAATTTAACATCCAACAATCTTCTTTCCACCCTGAACAGTGGGCTATCAATGCTGACCTCATATTCAGGAACATTGACTGTTGAGTCTGGACTTGTTTACAACTTACCATGGCCTTGGGCTTGGTTCCAGAACTGCTCACTGGAGTTGATGATGGATCGGTAGACTCCATGTTAGAAGACAGATTCATCTGTGTCTGATTTACTGAAATACTGTCTGTTCCGCTTTCAGATCCTGATTCCAGATCCTGCTAAAAAAAACCAAATGCACGACCATCATAAAAGGCAGATGAGTGTCCCCTCCAGAACCATCGCCCCCCACCCCCCAGCAGCCATTACTTCTTATGTGGCCTCCAGTAACTCACTCATCATCACATAGATAACAAGGTGCCTTCCAGATTTCCTCATAGGGCCTTGTGAAAATGCCAAATGAAAAAAACCTTTCTTGTCTTAGTTTACAATGTAAGCAATCCTTTTCCCTGTGATATTAGAAGCCATTAGTAGCATTGAAACTCATTTCCCACAGATGGAATGTCCAAAAAGATATACAGCATGTAAATGAGTATGGATAATGCTTCCTTTAAAAGATGTGTACGTGTGTGTGTGTGTGTGTGTGTGTGTGTTCACACATCGATATGTGAAGCGGATAACTGCAGCCAAATTTCTTGTTCATGAAATGACTTCAGATCAGACTATTTCATGTCTTTGCATGGAAGAAAAATAACCGCACATATTATTCTAAATATGACTCGCTTGAATTTAAAACTAAATTAACATATTAAATGGATACCAGCAAAAAACAGGTAGTTTTACAAACATTAAATGAATAACCACAAGTAGCAGGTAATTCATTAAGTTTTTTGGTATAACAGGGACCTTTTGCACTTTGTCTTCCTAGCCATGACTTAATGAAGTAGTTGGCAGGGTAATCTTCTATTTTTCTAGCCATAGAATAATAAGTATGAGGTGAAATGGTAGTTTTCAGAGTGTGTCACTCCTGTGTTGTTATTTTGCACAGACCACACTGTACAGCCATATCTGTTCCAGCTTACCCTTCTTGTGTGGAAGGTATTATTATCCTCACTGGAGAGACAATGACACTCAGACTCAAGGCAAATCTCTGGATTAAACTCACATTCCATGGCAGAGCTGGTATTAAATCTCAGGTCCTGACCTCAAAGCTCAACCTCATAAAGTAACTATGGTGCTGTTTTGCTGAGGGCCTGAGACACAGCTAAACAAGCAATTTCTTAGGGCTATGGATATGAAGCTTAGTAGAAATCCTTCTTTCTGCCTTTCACTGTGAGAGATCACGAGCCAGCTCTTCCAAGATATTTCATACTTACTCTCTCCCTACATGGCCATCTTAAAATAAACTAAATGGTGAGCAATATCCGAATTATCACTACATTGCCCACCTCTGTCTTTGTAATTCACTATAGTACTACCAGCCTGTCAAGTATCATTGTACCTACCCTATGCTTTCACCGTCAGGTGGATGGAGTATGCACAGTGTGGAGGAGTTCTTATTGTGTTGGATTATCCACAGTGGCATGTGTCATAGAAGAGGTCTGTATGCCATTTTATGGTATTTATATACCATAAAACAGTGGGAATCTTGGGATTCATCCTTTACGAAGATGTTCACATCACAAAGTAATGTTTCCCTGGTGATATTCACTATGAAGAAGATAACGGAAGCCAGGCGATTCCCATGGAGAATATCCAAAGGGATTCAATAGGAAAGATTAAATCAAGAAGCTGGATAGAATATGTTAAGCACAAAATTAGGAAGAGGGAGTATTGGTGTCCACAAGATGTAAGTGATGAGGAGGTAACAGGAGCAGTGAAATTCGATGTAGAAAGCAAACTCAAATGCTAAGGATGTTGCAATTACTCCTGGGATGTCAGATCAGTGCAGGTTGTGAGCTGATGGAGGAGCGGCCAAGAATTCAAGGCAGACAAACTATGTAAAAATATAAAACCCAGGGTCACAAAAGGTTTGAAACATTGACGCCTGACCAAAGATAAAGAAAAGCTTTTGTTTTTATGTCTGAAATGAAAAAGAGCAATGTGTGTTCTCTCTCCTCCTTGAACACCGATATACTGTACACAGTATACGGCATAGAGTCTTAAGTAAAGGAAGGACTTAGAAAATCAGGAAGCTCTGAAAAAACACTACAGATCTGTGCCCATACTCCTCAAAGGCATGACTCGGCTGAGTATTTCTTAAGCTTCCTTATAGCATGGGTGAAGATCCCAAAAGACTGTCAGTATCCACTGGTTACACATTAATTTGAAAGGCCATTGGTGGCTCAAACTCAAAAGAAGGCCCTTGGGAAGGTTCACAGTGCAGCAGAATGAGAGTTGGCTTTTCTGAAAGATGCGGAAGTGACTCTCACAAGCTGTGTGACTCTGGCAAACTTCTCGTTCCACATCTGCATGACCCCTGTAAATCCCTCATCTGCCCAGAGGATTATGGTGCTCATCATGAGACCAGGAGACCAAATGCAGCAACATAGGTAAAGCTTAGTGAGCACCGACTACCACTGCTTTCTCCTCTTGCCCTACCCTTGTCTCCCACCCACCACCCATCCTAGGAGATTGCTAGCCGTAGTTAGCTTCAAGGGACTGGTACACTGTGGGTGCTCAGACAAGAATATTGGGCCACAAAGAAAAATCAGATCTTGAGGTTTGGAGAATCTACCAAGGCGTAGTGTTCGTTAGGCTTTCTCCAGGCAACTTCATCCACATCTTTACCTCCTCCTTTATCGTAAGGTCTATTTCACATGAACGCTGTTCTTCATCATCCCAGTCTCTCTTTTGATTTTTTACTCTTTGTCTTACAGAGAACTCATCATGGGAATTTTGTAAGTATTCTTACACGGGGTGGGCGGGTTAGGGGAAGAGTCACTGCTTCATTGTGTGCCTCGTTCTTCCTGTTAAAGTTAAATTTCCATGGTGGAGCAGGAGAGTAGGGTTGAAGCTCCTTGGTGGGTGATTAAGGCCATAATCATGATGTCATAATACTTTAATTCTATGGCATGATTATGAAAAAGAAAGGGAACTGCAGGTGAGATAATGCTAATGGTAACTTTAAATACCAAGGGACAGAGAGAACGACCAAGAGTAACCCAGAAAATCGTAAAGATTGAAAAGCAGTTTCGAGGCTCAGGAATATGTATTGTTCATGTCTTGTTCAGTGTCTGATATGAGCACTGAGGTAAACATAAGAGAGTCAAGAAATGGCCAAGCATACTCTGGTCTCAATCCATGCACGTCTACTTATATATGCTCTATCCCCCTAACAAGCTATTAGTTAAACAGTTAATTTTTTTTGTGTGTGTGTGTATCTCTCTTAATTGAACCTGCAGTTGAGAAATTAGTCAATTTTCTTATGGTCTCAGTCATTTCTGAAGCTGGGGGTTCAAACATACCTTCCGTCATTAGTATTTGGAATGTTTCTCTTGACCTACTTTGCTTTATTCCAACTATATTGATAAATTGAGAGCTTAGAAACGTATGCTATGTTCACACTGGCAACAATTATGGTAATAATTATGTCATTATTCCATGAGATAGTGCATGGAATATTAAAGTTCAGTTTACAATTTATGTAGAAGTATAAAATATATGTAGTCACATGACCCAATCACCATGTATATTAGTTCATGTTTTGGTTTATCTTTATTGCATAAGAAAGAACCCAGTCCAGCAGGCGAGGAATAGCTTACTTTTTGAAATGGAGACAAAACAAGGTGTTTTGGTAGAAATCTTGGCTGTGCTTTTCTATTTAATGTATGTGAATTTCAAAAAATTGAATGGAGGAAGAAGAGAGAGATTAAAAGACAGGAGAGATTAACAATTCACCCTATAAAACTTAAAAAAAAAAAAAAACCACATTCTAGACCCCATGAATGGTAAAGAGGCGCCAAGCCCTAGAGTATCATGAAAAATAAGGTATATTTGGCTTTGAAGGTGTTAGCTAAAACGAGTGTGAAATTTTTGTCCTCTTTTTATATGTCAATCAAATTAAAGCCTCGCTGCCTGGGGGCCATACAGGACACTGCTTTGGCTGCATCCCTCCCATTTAGATCCCTTTTCTATTTGCAGTTAACTAAGGCAGGCAGCGTCAGGGAGAGAGGGAGTAGTTGTTTAGGTACAAGTCACTGTAAAGAAAGTATTTGCAGTGACTCTTGAAGGCTAAGAAAAATTACAAAGACGCCAGAAAGGAAAATTTCGATTTTATCAATTCTCCAGATTGGAGTTCAGTTTCCTATCAACCAGACGATTAATTATGGTCGTTGCTCTAAAAGATATCATCTTCTCAGGGTAGCCTGGCTGAATGCTATAGCGCTGGTTAAGACTGACTGGGTTTATACATATACTAGCTCTGGCACATGCAATTATCAATGTCTCTGTGTTTTCAGCCACCTTGTAATGCTATGAAAAATGAGTGTGGCAACGCATGTGCACCGCAGTGAGTACCATCTTGCTTGTGTTGGCTCCAGCTCTGCGACCTCAGAATCAATAGTGAGACTGTATCAACTATGGAACCGGGCACAAAAGAATTCTGTTTCAGTATGTGCTCAAACTTGCTTATGTGATTTTCTACTTTTCGGATCTTATTTAAATATAAATTTCTTGATTTTGTGTATTTATTGCTGTGCAGTCTAAAGCCTTCTTTAATAGAAAAGGGATGTGGCTTAATTGTAGGTAAACTATGCTATGTATGCTAGATCTGCTAAACTGAGCCACATAAAATGAAGCGATTAAATATGTAAAGGATAGAAGAAACATGCTTCTTGTAAATTTTATTTTGAGTTTTGGAATCCCACTGGGGAATATGTCATATAAACTTAATGGGATAAAATTCTCACTTCTGTCCTCTTTATTACTTTTCAGAGTATTTAGAGTATTCAAGTTATTTTCATCTGAATTATTTTTTTTACAGTATGCAGTATTAGTTTACTTGCATCTACCCATCCATCCACCACCCAACTGTCCACCCATCCCTCCCTCCATCCATCAATTCATCCGTGTAGAAAATACTAATTAAACATTCTTTTCATGCAATATAAGTTTATGGACTAAGAATATATGTATTAAGCTGGGCAGTAGTGGCACACGCTTTTAATCCCAGCACTCGGGAGGCCGAGGCAGGTGGATCCCTGTGAGTTTGAGGCCAGCCTTGTCTACAGAGTGAACTCCAGGACAGCCAGATTTAAACAGAAACCCTGTCTCCAATCACACACACACACACACACACACACACACACACACACACACACACAGAGGAAATAAGTATGCATAACTTTAAAAACTGGAAATAATGCAGTTATCAAGATAGACAGCATTTGCAATAGACTTTGTGTCATGTCATTGAAGGGTAGCAACTATAGTAAACCAGCAAACTATACAACAATGAAGGGTTTAATCCCAAGAAGCGGAATTTCCTAAGGCCACTTTGTTTCCTTTTTAATGTTAAGTTTTTTGTTGCCACCCATGTCTCTATGAACTCTCTGTGAGACATACTGAAAACGTTGAGTGATCTCCATGATCTTTATGGCATGCTATTTCATTTATTAATAGGTGCCATCATCAAAGATATTTCATTTGTAAGAGAGACCATATGAGATAAAGAGGTACTACTCTAACTGAGCTTGATGGGCACAGACCTGTAATCCTAGATACTAGAGCAACTAAGGCAGGGAGATAAGTAAGTTCAAGGCTAGTCTGGGCTGCAGAGTGAGTTTAAAGATAGCCTGGCCAACTTATTTAGTCTGTGTTTCAAAGTAAAAACAGGGCTGGTGATACAGCTAAGTGGAAGATTGCTTGCCTAGTATGAGCCAGGCCTGAGGGTCAATCCCTAGCTTTTGAAACAAAACAAAAAACTAAAAACTAAACAAACAGTAATAACAACAGCAGAACAGATACAGAGAATACCACTAGGAAAAAGAGTACGGGGCAGATAGCTCACAGGGACATGCCGCCGCAGGTTTGTTGGGGTGCTGGATGGAGAAGAGGCAGTGCTGAGGGCATTCTCAATGTCTTGGTCTAGTTGGTCCAGTTTCATAATTAGCAGCACCATGGAGTCCAGCCGTGTCCTGTCTCGATCGTCTCTTGTTTCCTGAGGAACAGAACATGTTGTTACTGAATCTGAAAGGCCATTTCTTGGAAAAAATAAAAAGTTCCCTGTTCTTCACGGTGACAAAAAGGACCCTGGATAATGGGCTGTCTTCTATTTGACAGGGAAGAGACAGTCTAGTCTGTGTCATCAATGGGCCCTTCATGGAGAAGACGCTTATCTACTGCCAAGAGTGCATCTTACATGAATATTCAATACATAAGAAGAAATAGAATAATTGAGTACTTATACATATTTCCAACTTTCTAATTAATTATTATTGGGAGAATTTATTTATAAGAGTTTTATTTTTTTAGAGTACAAATTCATCATTTATATGATTCTAATAATTTGTGAGTTTGTACTTAAGAATGTATGAGAGAGAATATTTGGACCAGAATATTTTTCAATTTAGTGAAATGCTGTGAAAAAAAGAATTTAGAGAAGTTTTTGGCTTGTGTGGTGGGTAGTTCTCTGCATACAACACTTACCTACTACTGTTTCCAGCTACGGAACTGCCAAGATTCCTTTTTAAATATTTTTTTATTCTTCCATACACTTAAAAACAGGCCCTATAACAATGCACATGTGTGTGCATACACACACACACACACACACACACATGCACACTTAAATGATCAGAGCTTTTTCTCTTGACTACTCTGGGATTTAGACATATATTCAGAAAGACTGGCTTAAAGCAGAAACTTTTATTGTCCTTGTAAAATTTGCAATTTTTACAATTGTGTGGTCAAATCAAGCCAGGTAGATTCAGAAATCTCAATCCCTTGTGATATGTAAAGTGTCAGGGCTGGGTAGGGTATTGAGTGAAGAAAAAACAGTAAACGCAAATATAGATGTAAAACATAGATGACTTCTTTAGAAAGACTGTTGAGAGAAGCAATGGACTTCAGTCCAGTTCTTTCAATGTAAATCATCCTTTGTGACCCAGGTAGTCAACTTCCCATATCTCTGAGACACTTGTTTGTAGAGAATCAACTCTAAAAGGACTGCTCATGGTCAAACTCAAAGGGAAAACAAGGTTATGATGGGACCTTCACAGACAATACTAGGCTGGGGCTTTGCTTCAGCAACAATTATTACTAAATGATGAAAGTAATAAACTGAACTGAAGCACATCGATGTTGGTATACAGACTGGCCAATGAATTCTGAAAGGTCCGCTTGTCTCTGTATTCCTCTGTATTCCAGACCTGAGGTTACAGAAGCTTGCTAACAACCCTGGCTTTTACATGTTCTGGGTATACAAACCCAATTCTCCTGGGCATTTCTTTTAGTCCTTTAAATTTCCCCAGCTATTCCCAAGAACAGGGATGCCATGGGCTAATCTAATTCTGTAAGTACATTCCTTTGAAAGCTAAAAACAGATCATTTTGATACAGAGCCCAATCTTTCAGAGGTTAAATAATTGATTTATTCTATTAAATTGATCAAAGAATCAACAACTTCAGTTGTCTTACTTTCTTTTCTAGTTACAGTAATATGTTGACAGGAGAGAAAGTGTTCATTTCAGTTTTGCAATCCATCATTGCAGAAAATCAAGGCAGCAGGAACCTGAAGCAGATAATCATATACATCCATAGTAAGGAGCAGGTGGCAGTGAATGAGTGCACACCTGCCAGTGCTCAGATTACTTTCTTGAATCATATACAATCCAGGATCTTCTGCCTAAGGAATAGTGCTACCCGTGGTGGGCGTGTAGTTGCACCTCAAGATAATCCCCCACAGCTATACCCAGAGTCTCTTCTTCCAGGTGATTCTGCTTTCTGTCAAATTGATGGTTAATAATAATCATCACTTGAGCTAATATTAGATAATTTATTTGAACTTTTTCTTTATTCCTGAGAATTTTATACACAATAAAATATATTATCTGACCCTCATTCCTGCCCCCAACCATCCCCATATTATTCCTTCCCATTATTAATTTCATATCTTTCTGTTTTTTTGATAAGGTCTTATTATGTAGCCCTGGCTGGTCCAGAACTCAAAAACCTACCTGTCTCTGCCTTCCTAGGGAAGTGCTAGGATTAAAGGCATAAGCCACCATGCCTAGCTCTTTTTATTATTTTTATTTTTTGATAACCCACTCAGTTAAGTTAGTGCTACCCATAAATGAATAGGCATAGAGGCAGTCAAAACTAGACAAGCTATTAAATTTTTGTTTCTTGGTTTAAGAGATTAATACAAAATGAAAAGGTTCTTCTTTTTTTCCATAAAACCAGATTAACCTTGAAATTAAATTGAGAATTTCCAACATCTGCTAATTTCTTCAGAAAACTATGCAACTCTTAAGATTTTATTTATTCTCATTGGCCCTTTCTTGAGGAACATTTAATCAGAGACAGAAAATCACGATTTTTTAATTGGGCTTAAGAGTGTCCATATTTACAAAAATGAAATTTAACCTTTATAGTTTATCCAATAATGATACAATAATGATGCAGAACTTTGATACATATACTGACAATTCTTTTCACAGTGAAATCCTGCTTATGACCTGAAATAAAGTTCGGGAAATATTACATATCATTGCATCAAGTATTCCGAAAACAAAAAAATAAGGAAAATCTTACTATAGAGTCATCGAGTCCCTTAATCACTGTTCTTATGTGTTTCTTAATTTCTTAAACAATTTCCTTCTATTTGAGCCAATGATACATTTGGGAAAGTGAAGATTTGTGCATTTCTGTGTCTACTTGTTTAGCTGGCATTCCTATCTGAGCTATAAATATCCTCAAGGACAAAGATTCAAGTTTTCTACAACATATTTTCAGGAAAAGTAGTGAGATCAATACAGCCACGAAGTAACACCGCACAAGCCTTGGAAAATAGAAGCTGGTATTTTTCCAGCTACCCAGTTAAAGTTGGATGCAGTAGTACATCTGTAGTTACTCTGGACCCATCGGCGATGGTCTCAGAAACAATCTGTCTTTGAATTAACTGGATGCTGAGGTTATACTCTAAAAATATTTTTATATCCATTGGCTGAGCATCAAATTATTTCAGTGATCTGCCAGAAGGATAAAACCAGTATTTCCCCATGATAGTCTCTCATACAATTAAGCCTGTTTCTTTTCTCTCTCCTCATGGGTACCTCCTCATTCACCATCCATTACAGTCACTCTGAAATGTCAAACGGTTTTATGCCATACATCCATAAAACCTCCCAAAATAGAGTGACTAAAAACTTGAAGCTTTGTATAAATATCCTTGCCCTTATTTTTAAAGCTCAAGTTTTAACATCTCATGAAGTTCTGTTTTTTCATATATCCAGGGCCAAACTCTAGCAAATAGGTCATGCCTGAAAATACAATAGTCTATTTGCAGATTCTGGACTTTTTGACTTCTTTGCCGGAAACTTAATTTCATTTTATTACTATGGTCCATGAAGCAGGATTTTATTGCATAAAATTGTTTGTTTATGAATCTAGTATTTCTGTAACTGCACTCCCTCAATTCAAGGCCCATGTGATACATTTGCCTCCCCCACATCTAACTTTCCTTTTTTATTATCATTAAAGCTGTTTTAAGTTAGGCATCATTAAAGGGACTGAATATACATCAGGGAAGAAGACAAGACTCTTGTTGTCCTGAATGTTATAATTAACCCCGAGGGAATAGACAATGAAAATGAACAGATTCGTAAATTAGTTTCAAATAAAAATCAGTGTAGTAATTTAAAAATAAGATGATGAGATAAATAACTACAGTGTTCCTGTCCACATATTTGCCCATAATATATATAATGTATTATATATAATATACATAATGTCTATAATATAGTGATGTATAATAGACTCAACATATAATATATTAATTAGTAGATAATTATGTATAGTATATATGGATTGCTATAACATATTAGCTGGTGTGTAATATATAAAACTGACACTTGCTATATTAATATAATATATTATAGTCAGGAAAAATATTTCTGTGGAAATTGAGAGTCAAAGCAGAGTGGGAAGAGAAGACAGAAAATGATGGAGGAAGATAGAGTTAGATGATGCATGGATGGAAGGAAGGAGGTCGAGGAGAAGAAGGAGCAAAAGGGGAGACAGTGGAGAGCTGGGAAAATAGTGTTCCGAGTCAATGAAAGAGGGATACAGTGGTATCAAGACTGCAAGGAAATCAGTCAATAATGAGACCAAGGCTGGGAGGAAGAAGGTAGGGAAAGGATAGGAGAAGGGAGCACCGGTACGAATCAGATTCTGTTTGGAAGGTCGTTGTAAAGAGGAGAACTTACTCTTTGTGCAGCGAGGGAGTGAGGTACTGTGTTATAAACTCTTTGATTTTTTAAAAAATTATTGGCAAAGAAGGATATTTAGAATCTCAAGCACAGTTGATATCCAACAATGCCACGTGATCAGTAAGTACTCTTATTCTAAAGTCTCTCTTCTAGTTCTAGCCTTCTTATGCTGGGGCTTGAACTGCACACATAGTATATTGATTATGAAGAGATAATAGGTTATTTAGAAGAAAGTCATACATGTTTTTTCATCTAATGTGAAAAATAAGATCAACAACAAACAAGAAGAGACTCATGAGATCAAAAATCCAATGTACAATAAAGCAAACAGTCATGTGAAGAGACAGTCTACCGACTGGTAGATAAGCTTTGTCAGATATATATCTAGTACATACTTAATATATAGAATATATAAAGAAGTTCAAAACTAAACAACAAGAAAACAAATATTCCAGTCAAAAAGTGGGCTATGGAACGAAACACAAAGTTCTCAAAAGAAAAAACATAAGTGACTAGTAAACATTTTTAAAAGGCTTTAACATCCTCAGCTATTAGGGCCATACGAATTTAAAACTACTTTGAGATTCTATCTCACCAAAAAGTGTGGCTACCATCAAGAAAACAAATGATAACACATGTTTGTGAGGATGTTGGGAGAAATGATTCCTTACTGTAAGTGGGAGTGTAAATTGATCCTGCCACTGTGTAAATCAGGGTGGAGATTTCTCAAAAAGCTTTAAATAGAGCCCTCAGAGCTATGCCATTCCCAGTAATACACCTGAAGGACTCCATGTCCTACAACAGATATTGCATACTGTATACCTGAGTATGTTTACTGCTGCTCTAATTACAATACTTAGGAAATGGTATCTACCCAGATGGCCATTATCAGGTGAATAGATAATTCAAATATTGAAAATGTGAAAATTTTCATTTTACTCAAACTTAAAGAAATATGAAATTATACAATTCTCAAATGCATGGACAGAACTGAAAATGGATGGAACTGAAAAATGTATTAACTGAGGTTATCATGTGCTTAAAGACAAATACTGTATGTTTTTTCTTATTAGTACATCCTAGTTTCTATTTTCTTATGTGCATTTATCAGAGAATGAGTGTGAGTTGAGGCTGAGGGAACAGAGATGATTCCCATAGTAGTACAAAGGAGGCTTTGGGGCTTTATAACATAGTACATGTAAAAGTGGCAGCAGGAATACTAAAAATAGAGAGACATTGAGAGGATGGGGGCAGAGAATGGGAGAGGAAGATACATCCCAAACAAAAGTATTTGAAAAAATACCACAAAGAAACCTGCAACTTTGTACCTGATTTTAAAAGAGAGCAATGGAGTTCGTATTCTTTCTGCAAGGGTAGACATACAGTATATGTTGGTAAATCTTGAGCAACTGGCTGGCTCTTCAGGTAAAAACAAAGTGCCCGTTTGCTGCATTTGTTTTTTGGTAGTATAACATTCCCTGGACTGATTTCACCTTATCATCTAGATATGACCAGAGGCAGAGCCGAAGGAGGAGGCCTGCAACCCGCTCATGTGAGCTGGTGTATTGGGGCTGGGGGAGCAGTAGGATGGAAACAGTATTCAATGATCACTGATTGTTAAGGCAATGGGAATTATGGTTTAGGTAACCTAATGACAATGAAACAATGCCTTTAATTTATTTTGCTAACTTATTTTCCATATTAATAGCTCCTTTTGCCAGGTAAAGTATAGTGTAGACGGTTGACTTAGGTTCAGTGTTTTCCTTGATTATTCTCCCTGTTCCCCTGTCTGTCTTCCTTGCTTTATTTTCTATTTGTTTGTAAATTTCTTTATGCTTAATTATAGCAGATTTTTATATTTATGTTTTTATTAAGTCAAAACATATTATTTGGACATGGAAACTCAGAACCTTTGATGTCATCATGTCTGAATTTGTATCCAGTAATCGTTCAACGCAAGTTTGCACAGTTCCATCATGTACTATTTACTTGGTTTTCTAAGACACAACCTACTTCATACTCACACAGCTAAAATTTTTAGGATGTTGTAGAGTTGATCTCTATCTCTCTTTAATGTCCCAGGTTCTTCCTCTAGGTTGAGGCAGAGTAAGTATTATCTATACTTGGATGTTATCTTTCAAATATTTGGAGAACTCTGCTGTTTCTACTTTATGGTTTTTCCTGATGATAAGTCCACAGTTTCCCTGGGGAGCATCGTGAATCAAGCTCATGGTGAAGTGCACGCCAAGCCCATACTTTACCTCTGAGCTACACCCTTACCCCTCACTTTTTACAGTCATTTCTCATATGACATATTTTCAAATTATCTCATTATTTCTGTTTACTCTTCTCTGGATATGAATAATTCTGTCAATGGTCCAGGTCATGACTGGTGCCCAGAATTAAATATATTACCATATGTGTTCTGTGGCCATGGGGATAGGCAGGGAGATATCTATGCTCACATAACCTCAGTAGTGTAGAATCTAGTGCCTGTTTAGAACATACATATGCAAGGATAGCTAGTCTTCTTCTGTGAGGACAAAACAATAAACTGACTATACTGACCTTGAACATCCCCTTTCTCCAGCATGCATGCAGGTAAGACAGAAACAAACACATCTATTATCTTTAGACTGTAACCAGTTGTTGGCAAAGATAATACATGCTGCTGCTATGAATGTTTTTAGTTATGTTTCCCCCAGACACAGGTTAGTAGAGACTAGGCAGATCAGGACAGAACTTCTACTCAGTCTGAATTGTTTGTTGTCCATAATGAAATCTCAACAATGCTCTTTATTTATGTTGGAAGAGATACTTGGTCTGTGGGCAGTTGAGGGTACTTTGTGATGGTGTCTGGGAAGATAAAAGTCACCCAGTGGCTCCTGAACTGGTTAGGTTTAATAAATAGAGATCTCCCTGATCTTGTTTTCCTTCTACCCAGGGAAGACAACCCCCGCTGTGTTTCCTTCTCCAAATGCTCTTAATTAAACAGCAGAGCTGAAAGTATTCACACATGGTGGTAGACAGGAGGTTCCCACTGCCAGACATCATACAGACTGAAGACAATATAAAGTCCAGAGAAAAATGTCTCCTCCAGCCCACACTGGCTCTGTTCTAATGCCAAGCATGTGGAAGAGAACAAAAAAATTCAAGAAAATAGTCTACGTTTCCAAATCATGACTGAATGCTTAGCTTGTCAGGGAGGCCCAGCCTCCTGTAGATAGCCTTAATCAATGCAAGGCCAGGCCAGGAATAGAACCACAACTTCCTGATTCTGAATTCAAGGCGCTGGCCCAGACACTGTCTTCAGTTCCACATGCCTCTTCCTGGCTCTTCTGGGGCCAGTGATACTCCTTGCTCACCCATAAAAGAAAGGGACCTTTCAGCAATAGTTTTGGCTCTGTTTCACCCTGAGCTATTTGATCTTCAGCCAGCTAGAGTAGTATGGAATCTCATATTCATGTTATACATTTCATTTGATAGTAAATTCCTCTTCCTAGACTTTCTTAAAATAATATTCTGTTTAAAGAATTAGAAAGTTATTTAATCCTGTTTTTTCCCCCCTTTGGGGGGCAGTGAAGATTTTCATACGAAAGGACAGTCAGAAGTTGAAGATAATGTAATTCTCCTCTGTCAGCATTTCCAGGCAAGTTAAGAATGACAGCTTTAATTTTCATTCTGTTTTTCAATAGGAAATGTCGGTTGACTTCCAGGAAGCAAAATAAAACCTGTCCTACTTGCCAGGCATATTCTGTTCAACCCTTTGTGTAATGTCTTTAATAACATGTGTGCTAATGTCATTATGATAACAAGTGACGGAGAAGGACAGAAAACTTGGTCATTTTATGTTGCCATAAGGAAACTAGGTATGGTAGTGTAGCCTGGAATCCGAGAACTTAGGAGGCCATGGCAGATGGGTTGACAATCTGGGACCACACTGGGCTATACTGCAAGTTAAACCCCAACTAGGGTTATATAGTGAGAATCTGCCCTAAACCACCCAAATCAACCAACCAACCAATCAGCCAACCAAAAACAAGGAAGTAAACAAACCCTACATTGCTACAAGGAATCTTAACTTGCAAGCAATTATTAGCCAAGGACCATAGCTTTATACGAATCATTATATTCATATTTCATTAATCTCCTTCTATTTATATGTCATAGTGAAAGAGATTGTTGTATCCATAGCTTGAATTTTGATTTCCATCTATGGGATAACAATATACCAGGAAAGCAATCATTTGCTAATGTTGATGATTACTGTTCTGATGTGTGGATCAGAGTTTCTCAGTGTAGCGTCCCCTGTAGGAATAGTGACAATATCTAAGAGCTTGTTAAAATGGCAAGAATTCCACCCCCAACCAACCAACACCCATAGAACCACCTACTGCTGCTGCACACTAGTGTTTGAGAGTCCAGAAGAAGCTCAGTGTTCATAGACTGGAGGAAAGAAAGGAGGAAGGCATGAGGGCAGAACTGGGAAAATCTGTGTCCTCTGATTGCTATCTAATTATCCGTCAACACCTTTAGGCCAATGAAATAGTTCAGTTCTACAAGTGACTCAAGAAGTTATGTTTTCCATTTAAATCTACACACATTTAGATATATAAAATAAATACGTGTGTACTAAAAGCAGCACAGTGACTCATATGTGTGGCATCATTTTATTCTTACTAATTTACAGTAAAGCAGATGTGACCAATTGGTTATTGACTTGTTTTTTCTTCTATTTCCTGTCTTCACATCTTTCACCAAACACTGAGCTTTCCCTGTCATGCTCCCCAACCTTCCACCTGCTAACAGGGTGCCGGCAAGGCCAAGCTCCTCTGGTTTTTGTGAGACCCACAGTTGTATTCACTGCATGTGTGCTGTTGGTGAACACTCTGAATACCTGACAAAAATGAGGACAATTGGAATTAGATTCCTACCTAGATGAATTCCATGATAAGAAATTTATTAATCCTCATACCAATAGACTAAAGGAAAAGGAAAGCAAGCAAGTGACAACCAGGGTATTTGTAGCATTCCAAATCTGTCTTAAATCATCTGCTAGTGATTAGAAAAAGAAAAAAAACCCCACAAGTTTTAAAATCTGCCTTCAGTAACGAAAACTCAGAAGGCGGCGCTCTTAACTTGGTTAAGAGACAGATACTTAGGGAAGCGTTGAGGCTCATGCCGAAGCAATGGAAATATTTCTGTAAAAGTGAGCAAAGTAAGGATGCTTCCTGTCACATAGATAGCATTGTGTTTGAGGTCCTGGCCAAAGTAACAGTATGGCACCAATAAAGATATTTACAGTGCCGAGGAAGAGGGTTTCTCTAAAACACTGGAGGATTAATAACCTGACAATCTGATAATCTATTGCCACCAATAAAAGAATTCAGCACATAATGATAAAGTTGAGAACATATTTGTCCTCTGCTGTGAGTCATTTAAAAATGGAATAGAAAAAAAAAAACCAGCAAAAATCATTGTAGTAGCACAGCTGTAGAAAGCAATCAAATTAGAAGTGAAACGCCAAAAATTATTGGAAACAAAAAATCACAAGAAAACAAGAAATGTCAGGGAAGGCTATAAGAGAAGACTGAACAAATGGAAATAGGTATAATTTCTCTGGAGAGGAAATCTGCAGAGGGTGTTGGATTTCCTGAAACTCAAGTAACGGAGTTGCGAGCCATCATGTAGGTGCTAGGAATCATACCCAGGTCGTCTGCAAGAGCAAGTACCCTTAAATGCCAAGCCATCTCTTCAGCCCCTGTAAAGCTATTTTTTTAAATTCCCCAAACAAACAGAAATACAAACATAAAATCCAGTGAGCACACCCTTGGTATTTGTCCAAATGAACTGATAACTTATTCAAAACAAACAAAAACAAACAAGAAACCAAAACAAAACAGGATTTTAGAAAATCACAAAGAGAAAGGCTGATAAAAGTTAAAAGACAAGATGTGAAGGCAGTGTCTAAAGTCTAACCAACAGCAAGTAAAGGGATTGCTAAAGAGAGAAGGCCAGAAAAATAGTCAAGGCATGCAATTCGTAGAACTCATTGTCAGTGATCTTAAATCCTCAAACACCATTGTTGGTAATACAATGCTAATTAAATAAGAGAATTGTTATCCTTTGTTTATCAAATATCAAAAATGAAGAAAGTCTTCATGACACTCAAAGCTGACAATATTTTGTAGTCTTCTTCTCTTTGAAGGTGGGAACCTTCAAGCCTGAAGCCACCTATTAAAATTAAAGTAGGGCATGTCTAGACATTTGGCAATTCTAATTTTAGACCTTTGTCTTAAAAAAATTACTCATGCAAATGCAAAAATAGTACGCTTAATACTATGCAATCAAATATTCTTTTCTAGTGGCCAGAGAACTGGAAGAAACCCAAGCGCCTATCAAAAGCAAATCATTTAGCTTAATTGTATGACTAGCATTTATTAGGCCATTAGGTAGTAGTTGCATATAATTGGGTCAGTTCCCTTGTACTGGGAAACTTGGGTAGTCTTTGTAAGCATTCAGTGTGAGTTAGAAAAGTACACTCTTTGGATAAACATAGACCTGTGCCTATTACATAAAACATGGGTTGCCCACCAGCTCCACTAAGAGGATTTAGCCTGGTCTCCATGCCCATGGTTTAACCTACTCAACAGAAATTGAAACTCTTGCTAAGCAAGTGTATTCAAAGAGGGTATGTTAAGAGGAGACAGAGAAGTGAATGATAGTAGTCTACAGCATGAAATCTTAATGTAACACAGAGAGAAAGAGAGAGAGAAGGGGGGAGGGAGAGAGAGATGGAAAGAAGTTCTTTCCATGTAAATACAGAGAGGTACAAAAAACTCACTGCAAAGCTGTCTATCCTGGATGATGTGTATGAGAAATTGGGGAGGGAGGGAGAGGATCTGTACACTTTCCTGAATTGATCACATATTCCTACAATGAATATGTGATCATCACTGTTCAATAAAAGTGAGTGCTGATTAATAACAAAAACCTTACAATGTACAATTTAAAAAAGCTATCACTAGGTCTATTTAGAAAAAAATGATATTAGTTAAGTTTTCCCCTGGGGCATGTGTAATTTTAGAAAGGAGTTTAAATGGAGTTAGTCTACATGAGGGTGTGGGGTGATAAATTCTCCTACTATTTGACCATAGATTGTCAAATAAAAAGCCCAGTGCTAGTCATGAGATACTCTTCCTAAAGGTGTTAGTTAGGTCAGGGAGAAGATTCCTGATGCCTAAAATAATATGGGCTATTGCCATTGCTCTTGGTTGTCCACCAGAACTTGATGGTTATGACTCTATTGCTGACGGTCTGGAGGTGTGGCTCAGGAGAGCACTGGCTGCTCTTCCTGAGGATCCAGGTTCAATTTCCAGCACCCAGATGACAGCTCATAACTGTCTATAACTACAGGTACATAAAAATAAATAAAATTTTTTTAAAAAAATGCTGGGTGGTGGTGGTACATGCCTGTAATCCCAGCACTCGGGAAGCAGAGGCAGGAAGAGCTCTGTGAGCTCTGTGAGTTTGAGGCTAGCCTGGTCTACAGAGTGAGTTCCAGGACAGCCAGAGTTACAAGAGAGAAACCCTGTCTTGAAAAACAAAAAGCAACAACAACAACAAATGATTCTATTGCTGAAGACACCATACACTTTGACCACAGGTCATAGAATAATAAAGCTGGTATTGACAGGAAATATCCTTTTTGCTGGCTAGTTTTATAGTGCCAGAAAGTGCTATGTAAGGCAAACTAAGAGCAAAAAGACATCAACAGTCTTATGTAGCTGTGAACTCTGCCAGCTATAGTAATACCTGGTAAGACATATTCACTGATGCAAAAGGAGTAGCACAAAGATCATGGAGGAAGCCTACAGCTTTCTGATTGTGTTTAAGGTCTACTCCATAGGAAGGAACTCATGCCTGGTAATGGAAACCTGGATAACACTCTTTGGACCCAGTGGGTCATAAAAAAAAGAACAGGACAGGAAGGGAGTTGGAGGGAAATGTGAAGGTAAGGTGCCTGGGAGGAGAAAACGTAGGCTGCAGATGTCAGTGTATTCCTATTTTTTGTCTCTGGCCTCCACACATGCCAGCATCCACATGCACACATGCATACAAAGAATAAGAGGGAAAGGAACAAAAGGAGGAGAATGGGGGAGGAAGAGGGGAGGAGCATGAGAAAGGAAAGGAGAGAAGAAGGAGAAGAGGGAGAAGGGAAGAAAATATAAACAGGATGTCAAACCATAAACAGATATATCAATATCGTTAACATAAGGTCACAGTCAGGCTAATATGCATGATTTCAGGCCATGGGACAGTCTAATTCCTACCCAGTTAACTTTGTGTAGTAGGGAGAACATGCCTACTTAACTGTGAAAGGCCTTTTGCCCTAATTTGAGCTCTTGTACTTTTTGTTTATTTCTGAGAAGGCTGGGTGGATCTTTCTAGCATGGAATAATAACAAAATGATTTACTTTCATGGTCTTCATTTCTGGTTAAATGATCTATAAATGATCTTTTTCTTCCTTTAGTCCTGATTTCAGGGACAGAACTATGATTTAATAGTTTTCTTTCTTTGTGGAATGATTATTAGATCAGTGATACTATACTATGTAGAGAAAAATAATTGAATAGGCTTATGAAGAGGCTTACATAATGTCTGGTAGACTCATGTGGTGCCCTTGTGTGGAACTGGTCACATAGCAGCTGTGGGTCAAGGGTGATTAAACCCCCAGCCCTGCCATGAGGAGCTGGCATGATCCCTGGTCCCTCCCCTCTGCACTGATAGACCACAAGCCACAGTAAAACACCGCCTTCTCCCTAAGGTGGGCAAGATTGGCAGAATTTCTTACCTAAGTCCCTGTTCCCCTGAATATGCCTATTCCAGTATCCCTGTCTTAACCAATGGCCTCTATCCCTAGGTTCCAAAGACCCTCCCCTGCCTGAACCCCATAAATGTAATGATCCTTGCATTAAACACAGAGAGATGTGCTCCTCTAACGGTCTCTCTCAATGGCTCTGGGCTCCAATCTAAGGCAGATGGTTACTTGGTAAGAACCATGCCAGGCTGGCTCCCTCCATCTCCTGCCAGGAACCTCTGTAGCTGTGGGTCAACTGTATCTGCTTCACCTGTTTCAAGGGACCTGGAAGCTGCTGGCAGGGTGTGTGTGTCTGTGTGTGTGCGTGTGTGTGTGTTTTCAACAGACTCATACACAAAAACTAGCCAAAGTGCAATGAACCCAAGGTTGAAGTTCTATCAAAGCATCAGCAACAAACCCCTCCAAACAAACAAAAAGACTCTTGGTGTAATATACTTCTGCTTGACCAGGTTGAACTTTCTAGAGAAATAATATTACACAGGACCCTTGAAATTGAGTAAGTTTGGTGTTATGATGTAAGCGTGAAATTCTTCTCATAGACTCAAGTGTGAACTGTGTGTGCTTAGCTGCTGGAAACACTGTGGTCCAGCTTTAGGAGACAGGTCGTTGGAGGCTTGTAAACGAAGGTTACACACATTTCACATTTCCCCTCCCCTCTTTCAGTGTCCTACAGATGTAACTTCAGACACACACTCCTACTGACATACAGACTCAGAAATAACGTGGCTCACAAAGATAGACCAAAGCCTCAACAGAAACCTCTGAAAACATGTTCCTTAATAAGTCCTTCCTCCCTTTAGTTATTTTACTAAAAGCATTTTGCCATAACAATGGGAAAATTGGCGCAATCAGGATGGGTGGAATATATAGAAATCCATGGTTTAGTGGCAATATAATAGGATAAAATAGGTTTGGGATTCTGGTTCAGTACTAGCACAAAGAAAAATGGAAGGCCAGCATGTAGTTACCAAGTTGTGCTGTTTTTTTCTTAATGACTTTTTATTCTACAGTTTGAGTTTTTATTTTTCACCTTCTACTGCACTCTATACTGAACCTAAATGAAGGTAATGAGTAGCAGATATGAGTGAGCTACAGTCTTGGTCAGCCATGCTTGCACAAGATAAACATCTGACCTTGCAGTATGTGACGCTGCTAAGTTATGAGGCTGTGAAGAGTACTAGCCACATTTTTCTCATTATGACAAAATATCCGACACAACAACATAAGAGAAAAAAAGACTATATCACGATTTTAATTCATGATGCTGACAGTGGTTCATAAGCATGACCTCTACCCTCATGGGAAACAGGAAAACTGGTGGAGGAAGAGAGGGAATGAGAGAGAAGATGAAGGAGGAATAGGAGGGGGAGGAGGAGAAGGAGGCAGAAGAGAAGGAGGAGGGGGAAGAGGAGGGAGAAGAGGAGGAGGAGGGGGAAGTGGTGGTGGTGGAGGAGGAGGAGAGGAAAAAAAGGAGAAGAGAGATCAAGATAAGGAAAAGTCACCAAGGGTGAAGCCCCAGAGGCCTGCTTTCTTCTTCTAGGCCCCATCTCCTAAAGTTTTGAAGACCTAACCAAAATGGCACCTGTAGTCAGCAATTAAAACTCATCACTTCAGTGGGGGGGGGGATTTCATATTTAAACAATGACAGGTGTGTTAAATACACTTTGAACTGACAATATCATCAGTGGTACACATTTTTAGCTTAGGATGGGTTTATCGGGAGGGAACTCCTTTGTAAATCGAATACATACAGACAGTTGAACTGATTTCTGCAGGTGTGCCCTGCCTCACTCAACGTGTTACATAGATCTTTTTATTTGTTCCTCTTCACCAACTGATCCTTTTCCATGTCTTTATCATAGTATTTTACTAGCAAAATATTTGCATCAAAACTAGATGGAAAGTTGTAAAAAATAAATGAGTATTTTATTCTAACGGTCCAGTTGTAGCCCTCCTACTACCTCACTGGGCCACATCTTCATAAAACCTACAATGTTAGGGAGGGCAGTGGATGGGAGTTCCCATCCCTAACAAGGCACTGTCTCCAGTTACCTTCCATCTGCAAAGAAATTAGTTTTCTCTAACGGAGTCTCACAGGTTACATAAGCCACTCTTAAGGGTAAGACCACATGCGGAGGAGTAGACGGTGGACACAAGGGGAACTCAGGGATATACTTGGAGACTTTTGTCTCATATTGTTTTCTTTGGGTATTTTTTTGTCTTACTGACCTTTTAAAAAAATATTATAGCTTCTGATTTTGTGTTCTTATAAGCTGTATGTGTGTGTTTCTTGTGCTTTCTCCTTGCTGATGCTGTTGCTGTTGCTATTATTACTATTATTTTATTCTGGTTTATTTGCTTTGCTGTTTGTTTTCTGAAGAGAGAGAGAAAGAAGGCCTGGGCTGGGTGGGCAAGAGCATAGGGAGGCACTGGGAAGAGGTGAGAGAAGGGAAACTGTGATCAGAGTATATTGTATGAGAAAATTATTGTCAGTTAAAAAAAGGAGAAATCCATAATGCCATGCTATTTTCCCTGTTTGTTATTCCTGTGATCGACAGAAGTTAGATACACAGCATAAGCCATGAGAGATCCTTGGACATTTGGTAAAGTTTCACCTCAGTGTTCTTTGTAAACAGTCATTGAGTTTTAGTGTTGTAGAAAGCATTAATGATATATATATATATATATATATATATATATATATATATATATATTTATTATAAGTCATCTGTGATGACTTACCCAGAAATAGCATTTCCACACAACTTCTGCTTTGCTGTCTGCCATTATTTAATTTGATAAAATTCTATTTGGCCACGGATTATTGGCTGATGACTGATTGATTAAATAAATGAGAACACATAGACATTCTGCAGAACCTGTCACTGTTACTTGTAACAAATAATTGAAAATTTGTGTTCTTCTGTTGTGAGGAAGTTTAAGGAAGAACTGAGTATTTTTATACGAATGTCTCCATGTGGACTGGAAGTGTTGATCCATTACAGACTTAGAAAATCCGTCCAAAGGAAAAATAAGAATTATGATCTCATTATTCGAAAGATTCTGTTATGTGCTGAGCAAAATATAATCCAAATGTGGATTTTACTACTGCTACAAAAATAGAAAGTAAATTAAATAATCCGACGCAGTGTTTTTATTTCATTTAGTAGAATCTTAGTAGAAGGGTGCTTCCTTCTGTAATTTTAAATAGAAACACAACAGGATTATTCTCGTAGACAGTTCTCAAAAACTTGGAAATTAAACAACGTAATTCATTTTCCTGTCTGGAAAGAAATAGAAATGGTAATGATCAAGTCAGATCTCGATTACTTGGCTTCTTCAGCTGTTGTCTGTGTTCTTTGGTCAGGCATGGGTGACTGAACCAAACTGACTTGCAAAAAGCCAAAAACACTTGCAAGTGTGGATTCGTTCTAGTCTCTGGCACTTAACAATGTGCCACAGTGCATATGGGATATAAATGGCTATACGTACCATCACATGAATTAATCCCTAACTTCTGTCAGAGAGAACTCTGGGATTTTTTTTTTTCACATACAACGTCTCAAAGAACACTGTTTTAAAAAGCCCTTTAAGTATTCAGAATATGTTTCTCCTCCTAAGTTCCTAGAACATAATGTGCAGAGAGAGAAGGGTCGGTCACTATCTCTCAGGGAAATATGCAAGTACCACAGATGCACCAGTCAAGATGCTGTTTCCCACACACTCCGTGGCTCCTCTTGAGCACAGAAAGGAAAAGAGAAATTCTCCAAAAAAATTAACCACATGTTAGTACTGAACCTCTGCCAGGAACATAGACAGCTCTAGGGTTTGTTTCAAACCAATACTGATGGTGCCTCAGGGGTGGGTTAAAGGAATGGTGCATCTCACTCTCAGTTCACAGAACTGAGTATTTCTATTTATACAGAAAGGAAGACACTACCGAAATCCAGCCTGACCTTTGTATATGAGCACAGAATGAGAAAGTGGGTTACCATTCAACCAGGCTCAGTAAAATCCCTGGGATGCAGGGGGCCTTTTGAGTGGAAGGTGATGGAGGATGACTTAGTGAGGGTTTCTGTTGCTAGGATGAAACACCATGGCCAAAAGCCAGTCGGGGAGGAAAGGATTTATTCAGTGTATACTTCCATATCACAGTTTACCATCGAAGGAAGTCAGGACAGGAACTCAAGCATGGCAAGAACTTGGAGGCAGCAGCTGATGCAGAGGCCATGGAGGAGTGCTGCTTACTGGCTTGCTCCTCATGGGTTGCTCAGCCTGCTTTCTTATAGAACCCAGAACCACCAGCCAGGGACGGCACTGCATATAAGTAGATTTTTCTTTATTTTCTGAACTTACAAGTGCACTCTAGAGTGTACATTGCTATGCAAATTCACAGGATTTATGTCTATGTATCTTAAGTATCTATGTATCAATGCATCTATCTACCTAGCCATCTATCATCTATCTTTTATCATATCTATCTATCATCTACCTACCTATTGTCTATATCTATCTATCTATCATCTATCTATCTGAGACAATGTGTTACTATGTAATGAAACTCCCTGGAACTCCCTATGTACACCAGGCTAGCCTTGAACTCACAGAGTTCTGCCTGTCTTTGCCTCACAAGTACTAGGATTAAAAGCATGCAGTACCACTGTCTGCTAACATTAGCTTTTTAAAAATCAGTGCTGGTAGTAACTACTATGGTAGAAATTGCACAGCACTGTTTTTAGTTATCTGAATATTTATCTCTATATTTCAATAAATATGTCTTTTTTATTTCAGATAAAATTTATCTGATGCATTCTCTACATTCCAGCAAGCCTCTTTCTTAGACTCGGGGCTCATCTTCTTCCTCCATGCCATCTTTTCTCTGAGGATCACAGAATTTAAAGCTCAAGGAAAACCATTTACACTATTCTTGTGATGATGCAGATCAGAAAACAGGGCTGCAGAGGGAATGTGGATTTAGGAACTAGCCATTCCCCACAGGCCAATGCAGTGTTCATCCCATTTTTCTTATCTACTTCCATCTCAGAAGGAATCTGGAGCCAGTGACACTGTTCCTGATCTTGTCCTTAAACACCGCCCACAGCACCTCCCTAGGGATTTTGTTAATTCTTGCTGCAGTCATTACCCCAAGGCTGCTTTAGTGAGAAAATGTTTGAAATGCCTCTTATCATATAACAGGGGTTTATTTATTTATTTTTTATTTACTTATTTATTTTTAGGATTAGTCTACAGTGTGCCCTTTATAAATACACGTTTTCCTGGCTTTTTCTCATGTAGGGGTGGCCTAAACAATTTTTAAGGTTCTGCTGCTTGTTCTAGCTCACTGCATCTAGAATTGTTTTATGATTATACAAATGTATGAACTGCTCTTGGTCTCTCTCTAGGCCAATCCTGCTCAACACCTGTTGAACGCTGTTTCTGGTGACCATCTATATCTCAAACATTCTTTAGCCATCAATGGCCTAGCCCCTTCTCACAAGGTTTTCCCACACTTGTTTATTTGGCTTTGCAGGCTCTGATCTGATGATAGATTCCGGAGAAAGCACAGATTCACAGACATCCTTAACAGAGATCAACTGCATGTGTCTGCCCACAGGGCATGCTAGCCAAGGCTGCTTTTCTAACTGTCAGTTGTATTAATGACATACTCAAGTCAAAGTTCAGAGTATCGAAGTCTCTCTCCATAAAATGACAAGTAACCGAATTTTGTTTCTAAAATTGACACATTAACACGAAATGTTTCAATTACAAGCTTGATTGTTATCTCAATTACGTATGCTATCATTCGACTTTAGTCTGATGAATTTAGTATGACACTTTATTGATATAACATATCTTTGTTTTGGGAAAAATGAAAAGAAAAAGGACAAAATGTTCCTTGTGTTCATAAGATAGAGAAAAACAAATGGGCATTCTGTATAGTAATAGATTTGATGGCAAGAGTCAAGATATGTTCAATTCTATAGTTTTACAAATAGTGATGAGGTTGCCAGTGCCCATGGCACTCCATTAACTGGCTAAAAATAACACTGAGATTAAAAAAATAATCCACTGCTTCTAACAAAGAACTCTCCATGATCTCATGTATTACTGTTCTAGTTTAAATACATGTACATATACAAAACCAGGAATTTATTAGCATTTTCTCTGAAGCTGTGCAGACGTGTAAGTATTGAGAATGCCTGTGTGAGTAATTACATAAAGACACACACACACACACACACACACACACGTGATGACATCTTCGTGTGGGATTAGCAGCATGAAACTGAATCTCCTCACGCTGGGATAGTCTACCAGTTGAATCATTACTGAGTATTTGTGATTTGTAAGAAAACATAATAGACTAAAAGGAATTAAAAAAAATGAATGACATCTTTAAAGTCTTGGGAATCTAAGATATTACTTAAATACTTCATGACAACCCAAATGGGGAAGCTCTCATATGAGCAAATATGAGACAGAAAGAGGAGACCTTTTTCAGTCTTCAAGAGACACAGTTTGGCATTCATTGACTCTCTTCTTCAAGTTACCCTTGGAATTTGAGGCTGTCTTAATGAATGTATAAACAAACTGTCATAAAATCTAGATCAGAGAGTAAACACTCTTGTTATTTAAATTTTAAAATGGTAGTAGGTCCATGGATGGCTTATAATTCTATTGAGAGTTCGGCTTTGTTCCCCCTCAAAGAGATGTTAAAACGAAGCAAGCTATAATCAAGTCTGAGTGTTTTGGACCTGTGCATTTGACCTCATTTTTAATAGGGCTTTGAAGATGTAACAGAGAAAAGGTCATACAGGGATAGGGTCAGGTCAACCCAGTGACAGCCCTTATGAACAGTGGGGGATTTCCACTGAGACCCAGACACATAGGGGGAAGCACTGTGCTGACAGAGGCACACTGATGACAAGCTATGAGGTATGGAAGCCTGCTGGCACCTGTCAGGGGAACAGGGCTGAACCTCAAGGATTTCCTCCTCTAGAGCCTTCAGACAGGGCGTGACTCCCTGATACCTACTTCAGACTTCGGCTTTCAGGACTCGGCTATTTTAAATGACCTGCTGCAGTACATTTGCTCTGTAATTCTTAGGGAGCAGATATACACACTTTCTGATAAGCCCAACAAATGTGAAGGTTGCTAGGAAGGGGTGTGGATGCAAAGAATTTTATATCTTCAGTGCAAGTTTCTCAGTTGTGACAAAAGGAATCAAGTTCTACAATGATAACGAGTACCCCTGTCCCCAGACAGATTAATAGGAAACAGGAACCAGAACCCATCGATTTGGCTTCTTAGTCTACAACTTTACTTTTTCCTATTAACACAGACACACAGGTAAGCACATTTTGTACTACAGAAGTAAATAAAATAAATAAATAAATAAAATAAAATAAAATAAAATAAGTGATTTCTATTCCTTGGTTTGCTTTACAGCAGCAATTCTCAACTTGTGGTTCATGACTCTCCCTTAGGGGTTGAATGACCCTTTTACAGGGGTCACCTAAGACTTATCAGATATTTGCATTATAATTCATAACAGTAGGAAAATGTAGCAAAGGAAATAGTATTGTAGTTGGGGGTCAGCACAACAGGAGGAATTGTATTAAAGAGCTGCAGCATTAGGAAGGTTGAGAACCACTGCCTCACTATGTTGGTCCAGAAGATCTTAGGGTTTACTTGACAATAGCATCTTATCAAATTTTACCGTTTAGTATTCAATTACCCATCAACACCTAGTCTCTGAAATGGGGAACCATTCGGATACCCAAAGCCGTTATGCCTCTTTATCACTTTTATTATTTTCATTGTTCTAGATTCTTCCAGAATATAGGTTCTTCCCCTCTCTGTTTCTCTCTCTGTCTCTCCCTCCCTTTTTCCCTCTCTCTCTCTCTCTCTTTCCCTCTTTCCCTCTTTATAATGTCATTGAAAAACTGAGCCTTACAAACTTAAAGACTCCTTTAGGAGTAATGAAAAAACCTTCCTATTTTTTTTAGGCAGAATTTTAATGCCCTACAACTAGACAGTTCTGAAGACAGACAGGCCTAGGAGGAGATGGGAGTTAGCTAGAGCTCTGCTGTGTTGTGCTTTAAGATGGAGCGACATTTAAAATGTGCTTCATGAGCTAAGCATTCATTTATCTAACCTGCCCCTGAAGCATGTAGGATACTCTAGAAACCACGTACTTTTATAAATGCATCTGGCCAGGTGATGCTTATAAATTTGAGCTTTAAAAGTGAAACTTGCTAAAATGTTGCTGGGGTGTGGAGGGATATACTACCCAGCCTTAATGGAAGTTGAAAGCTTCTAACATTTGCATTTCTAAAAATATATATTAAAAAGGAACCTCAAAAGAAGATATTTTAACACACAGCTGTACCATTTTTAAGTTGACTACCTTCAAAAATGAGCTAAACACATTTTAGTATTAAATATAAACTCTCTAATTTGTAGCAGGATAATTTTTCTACTCTTTTGGAATCTATTAAGTTTTTTTTTTCTTTTTTGGGACAGAATTAGAAAAATCGGCCTATAAAACATTTTGTCTGTTTAACACCTATGGCTCTGACATCATTACTCACCCTAAAGATTAAAATGATTCCAGTCATCTCTCACAGTGATGATACCTGAATGCTCGCTGAATTTCGGTGTTGTCTTCAACACTCAATGTCATTCTCATTTCTGCTTGCCATTTTCCCTTGTTGCACCATTTCTATGTTTTCTCAAGTCAGAAAAGAGAAATCCAAAGAGACTGGGCTTTCTCCTAAATGAAAATATCAATCAAGGTGAGGTGCAAACAAGTGCTGGTAAGGGAGGGCCTTCAGCTAGATGGTCAGTAGACAATCGCTGGTATCTAGGTCCACAATGGTCTCTCATGCTTTCAGAATATGCTTGTGAATACTCCAGCCAGTTGAACATTTTTTAAAGGCTAAACGCCTTTTATTTTTCTACACTCAAAACACAGAGTTCTGTCTCATACATGATCTAAGCAAAGTGAATCATTTTCCCATTAAGCAATAAGGTCTCTTTTCTCATGATTAATTTTATGTTTATTTCTATCAACAGTTCACATCTGCACACATGACCTCATGTAATGACTATGCCTGAGGTTTACAAGGTCTGTCCCCATGCTTACATATAGCAAATAATATTGTTGTATTGCTCTGGTAACTGGCTCTTGGGGACCACAGTGTAGGCAGGCCCGCAGGGGCTGTAGATGCTATTTTTCAGGTCATGTCTGGGTACAGACGATGTACTTTCAACTCCCAACTTATGAAATTTCCTGCCAGAGAATGCCCTCAGGTCATCAATGAAATACAACTTGATGCAAATAACAACATCAAGAGCCTGTCTGGACTCTTTGAAGGTCATTTGACGCTGACCCAACTCCTACACAGACCTATGTCTGCTTCAGTCAATAGGTCCCAATAGGACTTTATAACTGTCTAGGACTCTGAATAATTTTGAGATTGCTTTAAAGAACCAAAGAAGTGTGAAATTGTGCATAATCCATGTTGTACACAAAGCGTTCTTTGCTGGGACCTAGAATATACAATCCATGATTGTTGTTTTTATACTTTTCTCTAAAACAATGGTTTTCAATTTTAGTTGCCCACTGGAGAAATCTCTAGAGCTTTGGGAATAGGGAGGAGACTCAGGAATAGAACCGCTTGTTGCACAAGCATAAGAACCTGAGATCGGATCGCTTCCAGCCACAAGCCAGGTATTATTGGTGGTGCATACTAATAATCTTAGCACTGGTGTTGCTGAGACAGAGAATTCTGGCATCCACTAGCTATTCAGTCTAGCTAACCAATGAGCTCCAGGTTCAGTGAGAGACCCTGTGTCAAGAAAAAAAAATGATGGAGATCAACTGAACAAGACACTCATGTTCACACACACACACACACACACACACACACACACGTGCACAAAACCTGACATGTATGTATGTATGTGCATGCATTCCCCACATGTTCATGTACATGCACACATCTATACACCCATGAGAGACAGAGAGACAGAGAGCTTTAGACAAATGAAGAATGGATATTCAGACCTCATCCAAATGAATGTAATCCCAACCTCTCTGGCCCACAACACCGGTCCTTTTAAAGCTGTGCAAGAGGCTTCACTGTGTGATGGTGGTAATGTGTGGTCTTCACTGCTTCATGGGTATTTCGTCAATAGTATTTTTGTAGTCTAATAATAACTTCTGTTTTTGTTCTGAAAAATTTTAAATGATCATACTTCATTCTTAACTCATTCTGCTGTCAGTTCACAGGCAAAAAAAAAAATCAGTTAGCTCATGTCATTTCTATAGTTCAAAAACAATGTGAATCCTTCCCATCAGTTGCGATCTTCATTACTGTTGCTAAGGCTCTGGCCTTTTGCTACGATACCCCTAGGTCTTTCCTGTTGCTTTCTGCCTGCTGGCTTTCTAGATATTTCTGAACAGCGTGTTACCCTGTCTGCCAAGAAAACTCTCTGCTCAGACTGATTTCCTCATAGTTTTCAGATCTCCCTCTCTGTTCTAGTGTCATCTTTTCACAGAGTCCTGCCCTGTACAAAAGAGCCACTTCCTGTATATATGATCATGCTCCAGACACTGATAAATTGCATTTATGGTGACACACAGCAACAGCCTTGGCAAACTAGAATTCAGCAAGCTTTGGTTATAAAGAGCCAGAAAGTAAATGCTTTAGGTTTCTGTAAGCCACTTGATCTCTTTTGCAACTGTTCAGTGTCACTGTTCTAAGGGCAAAATGGCCACAAGCAATATATAGTGGATTGTGACTGTATTCCACCAAAATTGTATTTAGGAAACCAGGCAGTAGCTTAGCTTGGAACTTCAGCCATGCAAGCCAAGGCTTCCTGCAGCTGTGAATTTGGGGACTGTATGTTGGATTGTTGATGCAACTTTTTCTGTTTTTTAAAAAAATCCCAACTTAATGATATGTCATCAAGTTTTATATATATTCAGTGAAATTCGGATGTAATTAGCCCTAAATCAATACTGATATTCTTTTAAACCCAATGGAAAACTATGTCCCATATATTCACTCTTAGTCAACAATCCTTTAAGGGACAAAACATAGACCAGCTCCATTCACCAGTACTTCTTTGGGAATCTGTAGCAGATTCATCATCTAGGGATCACACCTTCTCATTCTTGGCTTCATAGAAGAGAAGCATCATGTCACAGAGCATCCTAGCCACTGCTAGACAGTACTTGGTGTCTCTCTTCCTAGATCACATGATAACAACAGCTTACTAACATATGGTAGGATTGATTCTTTTTTTGACCATCAGCTTTCTAACTGATGCTTTGAGTACTCTTCCCAGAAGAAGAAAGGAATGACTTGTAGAACAGCTCAGTGCCCCTCAATGTGTGTCCTATGGAGCATGGGCTCTGCAAAGTGATGATAGGTACTAGGAGTAGAGAAAGTCTTTTGGCCTAGTAGACTTGGAATTTAATTTCCTAACAAAACGATGTTCAGAATATTTATTTGTTAGGCATTTTCAAGAAGGAGTTGGAGTACAGGTTTTCTCACCCTTTTTTAATTAGAGAAACTCATTTTCCTTGCAGTGTATCTTGTTGAAATGGTACCCTATGGAATCCATGTGGAGAAACAAATCTATGCCCACGATGTACTACCTGGTGATCTCTGAGGCTTTACAAGTTTCACAGACACTGTGAGACTTCTCTGCTCATTGTTTTTACTTGAAAATGTGTAAATAAATATCAATGGATGCATAAAGTAGACTTCCTCATAAAAATCCCATCCCCACTTTTGTTGATTGGATTAGCTAGCTATCTCAGTACAGTGTCTAGAAAGGGCAATGTTTCCTGAATGTGTTTGAAAACTTGGAAAAAGTTACAGAAATATTTTCTCTGATATTAAACATCCAGTTCTTTTCCTGTAAGATATGAGTGTGTCAAAGCGACCACGCATGGTGTCCTAGAGTGTGGGAGCACAGAAAGAGTACCTATGTACTCTTGTTCACGTACCAATAGATGAGAAAATAAGCCAAAGCCATATGCAACAGATAAAAGGGAATAATGTCAAAGGGCAGGAGGAACAATAACTGTTTTTTTTTCTACAATGATCTTTCCACTTTCCTACCTAGTACTTCTGTGCTATGTGACTGTCAATATAATTTGATTGAAGGTACCTAGGGATTACCAAGCGTGTCTCTAGAAGTGTCTGTGAGGTCATCTGCAGAGATTAGATCACTAGGGCTCTGATCTACTGAATGAATTAATTCCTTGAAGGATTTCAAATTATGTGATGGTATTACTGAAAGGAGTAAAAAATGGTGGGTGCTGTGTAAGACAAGTAGTTGGAGCTTAGACGAGGAAGGAGGTCACTAGGGAAGGGTTCCTACGGATATCTTGTTGCTGGCCACTTTTTGTTTTAGCCTACTGTTTCCTGTCTGCTGTGAAGACACAGCCTCCCCCTTAACATGCTGTTTGACTTCCTAAGGGCCCAGAAACCTGGAGCCAAGTGACCAGGGGCTGAGTTCAGTGGAACCACGCACCAGAATGCCTTTACTCCTCTAAGTTATCCCATCGGGCATTACATCATAATGACAAGAAAAGCACTACAAGTTACTTCCACTCTGATGTATTATCCACATATATGCTTAAACATATTTAGTAAGAACAATGCTTTATTCATGCTTCCTTGGAAAACGAATTCTAATTATACCATATGATATTAATAGCCAAGCAGCTCAAACATGAAATATATCCTAAGATAATTCTACCAAAGTACTGTTATAAAGAAATCCATTCATATTCAATATACCTTAAGTGTCAAAAAATACAACTATGCCTGTTCTGAACGACAGATGAAATATGTATTCTGTGCATGTTTATTTGTTCCCCATTTTGTTCTCTAACCAATTTATGCTACATCCAAAGGAGGATGAGAGAGAGCTGCCAAGAGCGCAGAGGCGGCTTTGCTTTCTCTTCAGTTTTCAGTGGCTTGTCTCAGTACACTTGGAAAACACACTAAAACTCAAATGTGGTGAAGCATGCCTGTCACCACAACACTCAGGAGGCTCAGCAGAAGGATTATTTGCACAAAGTTTCAGGCTAGCCTGGGCTACTCAGTAGACTATGTCTAAAAAAGAAATGAAAGTCAAAACAAACAAAGCTATCAATTACAGCAACAAAATAAACATGAGAAGAACATAGTGAAATGTCTAATTCTGATACCTTGTGTTAAACACATCACCCCTTCCTGTTTGTTAGGTAATGCTGATTTGATGTGAACTCACTCCTCATGACTTTGAGAGCCTTTAAGGGAGGTTGCGCTTCTAGTTGAGTATTCAACAAATGGTTCCACCAAATGTCAACTTAAACCTATTAATAGAATATCATGAAAAGAAGACTCTTGATAGTTTGAGTTATGGAAACACTATGTTAACAACATACATATTTCTACCTTGTAATATTCTTTGGAACCTTTATTTGATAAGAAGCATGATGAATTCGTTGAAGAGAGTGGGGTTTCTTGTTTTCTTAATATACCCCTTTTTATGCCATGGTTTTGTTCTCAAGAAGCTGTGTCAAGCTTCTTCAAGCCAATGTCAAACTGCAAATGAGCCTAGAACACAAACCAAAACTTTGCAGAGAAGGGGTGAAAGAGTAAGTGAGGTGACCTGCAGGAAGAAGCAGGAAGCTTTAGGAACCACAACTTAGGAGCCAGTCCTTCTGAGATTAAAAATACAGATGCATGGGATATGTATGTACAGGGCTTGCAAGTCACAGAAGAGTCCACAGCTTTGGTATCTTTTATACTCGACTCTAAGGTAGGAAGAGGCCAAGATAAGGAACCAGCAATCATGAAGGCTGTCACACAACAACCAAAATGAGCAGACCACCTGCTTGAACCTGAATCAGATGCAGTAATGAATAAGGACAGAATTAGCATCTAAGACAGGCTGGTGACTATAGACTTCCCAGGACTTAATGATAGGGAAACTTCTTTTGTGTGTGTGATATCCTTCTACCCTGAGGTGCAGCGGCTTAAAAAAGAAAGGCAAACCAAAATAACACAGACAGCTCCTTTCCAGGTTAGTAGTTGCTTAAAAATGAAGGAATTTGCAAACTCAGCACCTGAATGTTGTCCAAGAAGCCAAACTTAATTAAGTATATCTGTGTGCTGGTGAGAGTGTGAGCAAGCAGACGTTTCAGACCATTGTGCCCATATTTAGCATTCTTCAGCTCCAGGGAGACATAGTTAATCCAAAAAAGGAGTCACGGAATGTTTTGTCTTTACTTGGTCCTATGGTAGTTGAGTAAAATAGCCATCAGCCCATTAACCTCATCTCTTATACTCATGGTCTCTATGTAAAAGATTTAGCTCCATGTCAAGGTGTATCAGAAAAACTATATTAAGATAAAGAATGTTGGGGTTGTTTTTTGAAAGTCAAGAAAGAAAGAAAAAAAGAAAGAAAGAGAGAAGAAAAAGAAAGAAAGAATATCATTGGCAAAATGGGTTTCACAATGTTAAGTGGAATGACCATAGTGTGCCTTCTGAATCAATATTAAAATAAAATGGGCAAATGTCATAATTTATTCCAAAGGAGAATAAAGAATAATCAACGCTTGCCCTCAGTGTCAATGACATGTCTACCCTTCTCATTTTGTGATGATACCACTCCCTTAGGGATATAAAATGAACAATGTGATGTATTTTAGTGTCATATTCAAAATCTGATGACCCGTATATGGCTTTGGGTTATTTAGTGAATGTGTTCTCTTTTATTCACTAATTTGTGTATGTGTATGGGGGTGGGGTTGCAATGGCATGTGTGCAGAGGTTAAAGAATAACTTGTAAGAGTTGGTGTTTCCCTTCCACTGTGTCAGTTCTGGGAATTAAAATCAGGTTACCAGTCTTGGTGGTAAGCACCTTTATCTACTGAGCCATCTTATTTGTTCTTTTTATTTTCTCTCTCTGTAACAATACTCATTTCTTATTATGGTTTTCTGTTTTCTACAGAACCTTCTCAATAGGAAAGAAGTGTTATTGGAGACCATGGATGGCCTGGGCATGATATTTAGTCAGGATGAAATTTTGAATCCTTACACATGGCATTCAGAATCATTTGGCATTGTGCATATTTTTAAAAAAGAATGAAAAGGCCCCCAAAATATATGATTCAGTTCTTCTGTATTGTTATGGTTTAAAAATTCATACTCTAAATTTGTATTATGTTCAAAGTTGGATAGACTTCATTGTAATACTTACAATGGGGGCTATGATTTTCCGCTGATTTTTTTAAAGATTTATTTTCATTTTTACATGTGTGTGTCACATTTTCTGAAGCTAGAAGGTATTGAATCCCTGGAGCTGGAGTTGTGAAGCACTGGATATGGCTTCTGGAGCTGACTTTGGGTTCTATGGAAGAACATCAAGTTTCACTAATCACCAAACCTATATTTATTAACAATTTGGTTTCCTTTTTTTAAAAAAATCAGAACACACTAGATTTTCTATAGGTTTAAAATGATCAACTTCAAATTGTATTCCTCTCCATCACTGAGATTAAATATATTGATTTTTATTAAGCTTTTTATGTGCTCTTTTCTAATTATGGATTTTTTTTCTCTTATGATGTGACCTTGAGTGAAATCTATTTGATATGAACTAGATTTGGCTAAGATGGATGCAGGTTTGTGAAGAATCAGTTTTCCATACATTGTCAAATATTTTAACTGACAAGTATTTTCAGCCTTTTGTCTGCCCTTCATTTTAATAGTATTTTAGAAAAGAAAAGGAAAAAAAAAGCTCCTATTGAAATTTTTAAAAAATTCTTCCAGGGAATAAAGACTACAATAAAGCATTACAGGAAAACTTCCCTACAGTTTTGTCTAGTTTGGTTTGTGCAGAGGATAAGTCAAGATTAACAACACATGATATTAAAAAAATGCTTTTCAGTATTTATTTTTGTTCTCAAGTGGATGCTACTGCCACTCGGTGTTTTGGTTTTACCTTTTATGTTTTGTTTCCTCATGCCCCCAAGACCAGCTAAATTATTTTTCTTGACTGTTTAAGGATTCTTTGGAAACTAACCTTAATCAAGAAGCCATCTTGCTATAGATTGACTTAGTTAATGTTCTACTGCTGTGATAAAACACCATGATAAAGGCAACTTACAGAAGAAAGAGTTTCTATTATGCTTACAGTGTCAGAGGGTGAGTCCATGGCAATCATGGTGAGGAACATGGCAGCTAGCAGGCACATGTGGAGCTGGAGCAGTAGCTGAGAGCTTACATCTTGATCCACAAACATGAGGCAGAAAGAGAGAGAGAGAGCTAAATGGGAATAGCATGGGCTTTTGAAACCTCAAAGCCCACCTCTAGAAACACACCTCCTCCAATAAGGGTACGTCTCCTAATCATTCTCAAGTAGTTCTATCAACTGGGGACAAAATATTCCAACTTATGAGCCTATGGGGGCCATTTTCATTCAAACCATCACATAGCTTCAACATCTTAAAGACATAATATGCATTTTTATCAGATATTGGATGATTCAGCAATGCTGCATGTGGAATATTGATATACTTGAAATACTTGAAAGACTTAAGGATTCAGACACTTGGCTACATGGATAACTGAATCTTAATAAATCAAGCATTCTTAAAAGTACAATTTTGCAGCAAAGCTCATCTTGAAGAGACTTTTAGTAGACTTCTTCAACATTACTCATGTGCCTTGGCAACTGCTCATCTGTGTTGTGTCACTGTGGGCCTCCACTTACATGCACATGAAGAAAAAGGTCACTCATGAATCAGAGAACCCTGCAAGGCAATTGGATGCTAGCGCAGTTCATGTAGACTTTCCCAGAGTGGGAAGAAGATTCCCTGGTCTCCTGAAAGTTCTCTTAGATAGGGTCCACATCATCCTTTTAAAATTAGCCTTACCACCTTCTCCACTCATTCACACGCCCACCCCCCCTTTATTTTCTCTAAATTTTAACAATGACCCATCTTTGTCATTTTTTGATTTTGAACACTGTCATGGATAGCTTGGAAAGCCCTTGGAAAGACTTGGAAAAAAGGACACATTACTTCTTTTTTATCATTTCCTGGGAGCTACAGGAAGTTCTGAGGCAACTGTTTTCCTACTGTGAGCTGATTCAGCCATTTTGTTTGGAGACCCAGGAGCTCGGTCCACTGCTGCCAGTTTGCAGGCATTTCATGAATTTCTGAAGAAGCCAGTGTAATGAGCACATTGTACCTTACAAGCCACAACCATTCTAGAGGTTAACCTTATAAAGCAATTAAGAAAAGTAATCCCAGTTTTGTGAAATGACCCAGATTCAGAGGTCGCTGGACTTGACAAAGCCTCCTTTCATACAGAAAGCTAAGTATACCTTTGGGCCAGAGTAAATCATAGTCTGTGGAGTGGTTAAGATGGGCACATGGCTTAACTCCAATGGAGTCAATGTAACAGAGAAATGGGGGTGACCTCTGCCTTTATAACAGGAAAGGAAAGAAAAAAGCCATTTTGGAATCCATGGAGCAAAAAACTCAGTGTCGAGTGAGCAACGATTGCCTTGCTCAAATAGCACATGGTAGTCATACTCATTTTAGTTACACTAACAAGTGGGCTTCTCACACTTTGATTAATTATGTGGAAAAAATATCTATTTTGTACTCATATGTATTAGAAACTAGATATTGTATGCACCACTGTCAATCACAGAACCGCATTCAGGAATGTGACATGGTAGGTGAATCCTGTGTCATCTTTTCACAAGCTAATAGTGACATATGGTAGCGAGGTGGGAAGAACACAAATGTCTGGGTCAAGAAGAAAATGTTTCAGTTTGGTGACAGATACAACTCTACAGCACAGATCAGATGCCTCTCCAACTGCTAAATTTGTACAGTTGATGACTAAGCGTGTCATTATGACCATTCTTAAACTTTGCAATAATTTATAATTCTCCTTTCATGTCGTTTTTATATAAACTTCTCTTAAGGATGGAAAGATAAAATTTACAGTGAAGTTGTGGGCAATGAAACAGAAGGCTTGTTTTGAAAAGAAAAGTAGACTCTGAAGAGTAAGTGTACTTTGCCCTGAAACTGTGTAGCTTAATTTTTTGTGCAAATTAAAGACTTTCACCTTAAGACTGAGAAGGTCTTATACAAGTTATTCTTACAAAGTTAGTGATCTCAAACAAATTTTTCCAAATGAAATTATTATTTTAAGAATAAAGAATAAGCCAGGCAGTGATGGTGCATGTCTTTAACCCCAGCACTTGAGAGGCAGAGGCTCGTGGATCTCTGTGAGTTCAAGGCCAGCCTGGTTTACAGTGTGAGTTCCAGGACAGCTAGAGTTACAAGAGAGATACCCTGTCTCAATAAAACAATAAAACAAAAAAATTAAAAAATAAAAAATAAATATTGGACAACCTTTCTTAAGATAGCAATGAGGTAATGGCAGATTGGGAATAAATACATTTGTGAAAACAGAGATATATAATTACATTTTTTTACCTGATTGAGATCATTTTAAATTAGCTTATTGGGTTTCTATTAATTTTGAGAGCTAACTTATATTTATTATACATATTAATGGCTTCACTGATATTTCCAAATATGCAAACATGACCTAATCATTGATGTTTGTCCCAGTTGGTTTTCTTTTTTTCAGCTTGACACAGCTAGAGTCATTTTGTAAATGGGACTCTCAATGAATAAAATGTCCCTACAAGATTGATCTGTAGGCATGCCTATGAGGCATTTTCTTGATTAATTATTGATCTGGGAGGGCTCAGACCATTATGGGTTGTGTCAACTCTAGCAGATGGTCCTGAATTGTATAAGAAAGCAGGCTGAGCAAGCCATGAGGAACAAGCCAAGAAGCAGCATCTATTTATGGCTTTTGCATAAGTTCCTGTCTCCAGGCTCCTGCCTTGAGTTCCTGCCCTGACTTTCCTCAGTGATGGTGTGTGATCTGGAACTGAAAGAGGAAATAAACATTTCCCTCACTGAGGTGCGTTTGATCGAGGTGTTTTATCACAGTGGTAGAAACCCTAACAAAGATAACATTGAATATGACTGTCCACTGAATCTAGAATTTAATTTTGAGATGGCTTTAAAATATTTTATATGAAATTGTAATAATGTCTAAGAGTTATCTAATGACAAATGCCTAGTAATTTTGATATTTAAAGTAAATATTTTAGATCTGACCATGACTTGCTTGATTTGAGTGAATTAAACTTTAAAAAAAATGATAGCACAAGAGGAAGACAGAGGAACTCATTTCTTGTTCTCTTGCATCTAAATAGAAATGAGACTGAAATACTTCGTACTTGTTATCAAAATGTCCAGGTATCCTCATGCCCAAATTAATGATGTTATTGTCGTAACTCACACAGTTTTTACTTCCCACCCATTTCCCATGACATTAAGTACACATTCGATAATTCAATAATTAGAAGGAGATAATGTGGCCTGTTGAATTGTTGCTTTCTTCTCCAGCTATCGCTCTTCAATACCTCACAATGCTCTCGGGATGAAAATGTGCTTTGACGGGTACCACACATACAGGAGAAATGATAACCATGAGCAAGAAACGTGCTGTGTATCTGATGAACCCTTACCGTGATGAGCAGATCTGGTAACACTTTTAGCTGTTGGTTGGTCCAAACACACTCCTACACTTGGAGCTCGGTGGCTCTGGGACCGAGGAGTTTCCTACATGCTTCCATGGTCTGTATTTGCTCCATGCTACCTTCTCTTCTAGGTGGCTTGTAATTTCCAGATGACAATGGCCAAGACTGAATGATCACAGAGAAATAACAATGACAGCTTACAGTTCCTTGTGCTGTGCGTGTCTCAGAAGGAGTTCACTGTCATCTTACAGAGTCCTTACAGTAACCTGGTTAGGCCACTTAACCCTTATTTTATAGAAGAAATTGCAAATAGGTAATTAACTGTCCAAGACAATAGAGTCTGGTGAGCATTTTTGCTAAGATAAGAAATATTTTTTAAAAACATATAATTACTTATCAAAGTGAAGAAAAAGAGAATATGGCTACATACAAAACTGAAGGCTTTGCACTGGAGTGAGATGTGTGAAGGTCAAAGCACAGTTATATGGAAGTCAGTCCTTGCCTTCACTTTGTTTCACATCAGGATATCTCTTTCTGTGTTGGCTACCAGATGTGCTAGCTGGCCCTTTAACTTAAGGGAGCCATCTCTGCTTCCCTTCCTTGTAGGAGCACTGGATTATAGATGTTTGCCTGCACCTGGCTTTTAAGTAGGTTCTGGGGATCCACAATCAGACCCTCCATATTTGTACATCAAGCACTTTGCCTAATGATTCATCTCCGTAGGACCTGAAGATTTGACTTGTTAAAAAGGATTGGGAAAAGAACACAATCATTTAAATACTCACTTTTTTTTTTCTTTATTGTAATTACAAAAGCAGAAAAATTTCTCAGATGGCAATTAATGGTGTGGCTGGTCAAGCGTACTCTCTCCTAGCATGTTCACATAGAAATGTTTACTGAGGCTGAACTGAACAACCAATTCATGTGTCTGGCTCAAGGAAGCAATCTGTCATTGGAGATCTCATGACTATCCTCAAAGGAATTTATAGAAATGCCCCTAGTCTGGCTAGGTTTTCTTTTTACTTAATTTCTTATAATTTGAAACCACACAGTGGTCTATTTAGTTACCACTGTAGAATTACTATAGTTTAATGTACTAACGAAGATGGCTCATTTAAGAGATCTTATGATATATGAGTTACTGGTTCATGTTCTTGGAGCAAATAAATATATTCTGAGGTTATAAAAAGGATTGCCTTCTTAATGACCATTCTCTTGATAACCAAAATGAGAACACACTGTAAAAACTGTCTCAGAATGCTAATAGTGCCAACCTTAAAGCCTTTCTCCTGGTTAAATGGTAAAATTAAAATACTTTTATGACCACTGCACTGCACTACAATTCCCTGAATAGGGCTTTTTTCTTTTTACTTTTTTTTTTCTTTTAAAGGGGGTGATGAAAAAGACAGAATTATTTTTTTGGACTACATGCAGTTTGGCTTGTTCATGTAGTTACAAAAAACAAATGTTTATCCAACAAAATGCTGAGAATCATGTCTCCTGGGAAATTTACACAAGGTCATAGTTTTATGAGCATTAAAAAAATCCTGTAAAGCAAATGAGAATGTAACATGAGAAAGCAAAGAAGCTGTGGGGGAAAATTTGGATTCTGTTGGCTAAAATATCTATTAAGACAAAAACGTTACTGTCTTCCTAAGATACTACATTTCATTAAAAAAAAGATATTTGAATAGTACATTATTTTCTTAAAAGATTATATACAAACCAATGTACAGAGAAATAAAAGATTGGTGATCAAATCTCAGCATTATTACAGAGAGAATAGTTAGATTTGCAACAAAACTCTCTGATGGGTGTGGAATCAATAGAAAGGTTACAACAAACGTTTCTTAAAGCTTGTGAATGTGCAGCATTGGGGCAAATTGTTAAAGATAGGGGGATAGAAAGGTGTGGTCGCTGCGTATAGACAGCATGGCTGCGGCTCCTCCGAAATCTGGGAACAGGGTTCTTTTGTGTATTATTGAATTCCCACATTCTGAGTGCATAGTCCACTGAAGACATATACCAAGCATTTGCTGAATGACTGAGAGAGTATGTCTTGCTGTAAGAAAACACGTGAGTTTGTAAATCAGAACCTAGGGAGCTTAAGTTGAAGTGGCTCCTCTGTTTATAAACAGCTCTTTGTGGCTTCTTTACTTACAAAAAAAAATGTGATAAACAAATACAACCAGGATAAAAATACTCACCTTTGGAGGAGATAGTAGAAGATTGCATGTGAGACTTACAGCTGTACACAGTATACATGCATGGTACATGTGCTGCCCAGAGCAAACTTGATTGTGCTGTTAGATTGATTACTTCTCTGTCTCCGAAACCCTTCCAAAGACCTCTGGGACACTCTGCGTAAGAGCCAAGGATACTGTAACCGCCCGACAGTCTTGTCAGCCCCTCATCTCTCCACACGCATGACCCTTAATCTGAGCATGTCCCTGGACTCTGCGCATGCCCCTGACTGACTCTGCGCATGCCCCTGACTCTGCGCATGCCCCTTTCTCTACTGGAGTTACCCCTGCTTCCCTGACTCTTGGATACCTTAGGATTTCAGTGTGTTCATCCCATCCACACCTGAGAATCAAAATTTCCCCTCATTAAAGTCATTCATTCCTTCAATGTCAGCTTTCCAGTAGGTCTTCCTCAGGCCACACTTCGAAAATCACATGCATATCCAGTTCCTTGCCTCATAGTATCGGACACCATGCATTTTACTTCCGGATCTTTCGTAGTACCTCCCTCCCTCACAACAATGTCAGCTTCGTGAGAACAGGTGTTTTGGTTGGTTTTGGAGTTTTTATTTTTTGTTTATTTTCTTAAGTTCCCCCTATGCTTATTTCCCTAGCCTTCAGAACACTTTTGGAAGAAAATATTCTTTGAACTAATAATGAACATGTAAATGAGCAAACCAAATTAACATAGCTTTAGGGCTCTCCGATTAAAGCTTATCTACTTTCTTTCATATCCAAATTTTCAAAGGATGCAAAGTGACTCATATAGCAACTATTAAATGAAATGACAACCGTAGACAACAGGAACAAAAAAGCTTTGTGTCTAAAAGAGGAAAGAATGTTTTTTCTCAGATAAACAAGAGGTTTTTGATTGTAACAGTTAAATCTTAGATTAAACATGTATTTATTTATTTAAGTTTTTTTTTTTCAAGACATGTTTTTTTCTGTTGTAACTTTGGCTGTCCTGGAACTCACTCTAGGCCAGGCTGTCCTCAAACTCACAGATATCTGTCTGCCTATGCCTCCAGAATGCTGGGATTAAAGGCATCTATCACCACTGCCCAGCTAGATTAAATATTCTTAAAGCATTCACAGCTTCCTAATAATTTAAGGAGTCCTTGGCCATCTTGTAGTTACCTTTAATCTCTGTTTTTGAGATACAAAAGATATATAAGTAAAATATATGATATTGTGTGCAGTGCTACACTAAAAATGAAGCCGTAAAATGAAATAGTAAATGGAAGAATTTCAGAAGAGTCTAGACCTACACATATATATGCTACTTAGTATTATGAAGATGTTTATTATGTGCAATTAGAAATAGCTTTTGTTGGGTGGTCAATCTACACTGGAATAACCAGGATTGAGAATGCTGGTCAAGTCACCCACTCCTGGACCCCTCTTTGGAGACAGCAGAACCACAATTTCTTACAGATATGTCCAGCATACTAGAATTTATAATTCATTTTCCAGTTGATTTTTTATCAAATATTACCTTAAAATTCAAGCTCCAGAGTCTGTGATCTCTGACATGTAAATGAGTACCAATCCCACATTTTCTCTAAGAGTATATGTGAGCTTCTTAGAAAGCAAGTGATGGTGACCTACTAAGGACTATGTGGTATCAAGGAAGCTGACAATGAGGAGAGTTGATTCAGTCCTCATATTAACTTTTGATTCCTTCACTCTGTTGCTTTGCTTTACATTACTAAGGATGAAATCCAAGTCCTTGCAACACCTTGAAAATCTTCTGCCATCCTCCTTGAAGAGGATCTTCTTCCATAAATAATTATCGAGGATCTTAATACAAGAACCGCAATGCTTCCAGAAGCTCCTTAGAAATTTACTGAGCTATTCAATGTTATTAAGTACATGAATGCTTTAACATAGACAACAATGCAAATGGAAGTTGAGAAGCTGGGCATGGTATCTATATTTATTTCCAGACTTGACTCTCCCATCTATAATAAATAGCTATTTAATGTTGTGTTGCTCTCCTGTTCCTGTTCACTGTCTACACTGCCTGGGTTTTATTTACTTCTTTTCAACTAGTTTTTTTTTTTTTTTTTTTGGTACCGGATTGTGTTCTGTAATATATAATGAAAGAGTTTCAGATGTAAACATTTTCTGTCCTGACCACAGTGTCCTTGAAGAGTCCAGCAGGAGTCACGTGCCACATTTATTTATTTTATTTGACATGTGAGAAGTAGGTTTCTCAATTTCTGCCACTTCTGTATCTTGTCAGATTTGAAAGCTGTCTGCTTAAACAACAGGTTCTATTGCCACTGACTGAGCTACCAGGCTAATATTGTTCTGATGCTATTGGAAAGCATCAGGTGGTGTTGAAAAGTACTCTGGTGGTGTTGAAAAGTACTCTGGTGGTGTTGCAAAGTGCTTCGGTGCTGCTGTAGGTACTACCTTGGTGCGGCTGCAGAGTACACTTGCTGTGTATTAAGCTGCAGAGGATGAAGGCAGTTTGTTCACATCTGTGACTTTGAACAGCCTCACCATCGTTGTATTTGTAGATGCCGTAACTGAAAACATTGTCCATATTTAGTACACAACCCCAATTGTGGTTTAGGTAATCTGCATTGTGCTTAAATTTGAATTAAAAAAATATCTTTAGTCTTAATATATTTCTGTAGCTGTGGGTGGACTCCCTGGTTATTTGAAGTGCTAAGTTGGCATTTGATAAAACTCTAAAATAATAATTTATTCTCTGTTACCATGGAGATGGCACCACCTTATATTTGAAAAGGCCATTTGATATTAAGTCATTGCCTCAATTTTGAAATCACAAATCTTGCTGGCACTTGTATGCTCACAGTGGAAAGGCTTTTGTGTGACCTTCTGAAATCTCTGAGCCTATAATCATCATCTTTTCCCTCAAGCAGAGTTGGTGACCTTTCGGACACATCTTACCCCATCATGTGTGATGAGTTCTGAAAAACAAGCCCCTCATTTCATTTCCCTTAGAAAAAGTGTGCTGTAGCATTTGGTAAAAATCTTCTAATCATAGGCTTGATGTTGATTCTGTACATTAGTATGCAGATCAATTTTCGTATGATGTGGTAATGGAGAGTTTTCCTTTAGAGGAATAAATCCAACTGATTTGTTACCCAGCTGAGGATGTTGCGCTCCGTTCAGTTCCATCACAACGGACCCATTTCTTGTGTCCAGCTAGTGAATAATCATCCTACTCTAACAAGAGATGGTTTTTAAACATCCCTACAAACGAGGCTTGTGATTTTCTAAAAGTACAATTTCTACAGTTCTCTACAGTTCAGCCTCCCCGCCCCCTTGCTCTCTGGGGAATTTCTGAGCTCTGTGAAGTCCTGTGTTTTTCAGCTTTCTTCCTTTCCCTCCCCCACTCTCATTCCACCCCCTTTTCTCTTTCTCTGGGACAGGAAGTTGAGCCTGTTGACCTCTTCTGGATCTATCCCAGTGTCAGAAGGTGGTCCTTTCAAAAAGATTCCAAGGCCAGAATTTCTTCCTGATTTTATTTTTCATATAACTGTGTCAATAAATAAGTTACAGAAGTTTTCCCCTTCTCTGCTCACAGCTGTGTAATGACTGGGCTCCTCCGTGGCTAGTTACTCTTTTGTTTGCCTCTTAGAGAAACTGGTGTTACCTGCCTGTGCTTTGAAGCTGCCTGTATTTTTCTGACAGGGTGGGGGTGGGGGTGGGGGTGGGAGGGGACAGGGAACCCTGGGCCAGAGGATCCTCCCTTATCAGTGTGCTGTGTGGACACTCTTGCACAGGCACAGACGCTCTAACACGTAGGCCCAGACAAGCTCTGAAGAGTGGCTGCAAAGGCCTCTCTCACTCTGTCTCGGTAGAAAAAAAAAAAGTCACGTTATGGGAAAACTGTTTTCTGAGAATGAGTATAATAGAAGTATAAGGATTCAAAAGCCATACAAAATGCTCTATTAAGAGAACTTTGTGCATAACCCCTTTCATAATTGATGCGTGGGAGGATGTCCTGGAGTAACCACACCCAACTCACCCAGTGTTTCCTTGGGTGCCTCGTGCATGGAAGAACTCCAGCTTCTCCTCTGCTTCTTCCTGGACCCACCCATTATCCAGTCCCACTGAGTTGACTTCACAGTGGCTCTCTGACCGTTCCTCCACCCCACCCCACCCCCAGCATTTTGTTTGGGGTCACTGGCCAAAGCTCTGGGCTGGTGCTAGAGCATGCGGTTAAGAGCTGTCTGATGTGAAAAATGAATCTCAGAGCCAAGGAGATGACGTCGTGCATGTCACCTGCAGGTTGCTAAAATGATGCTGCCTTGTACTGTGTCTCTTTGAAAAAGCCCACCAGGTTCACAGCAGTTAAAGAGCTGTGTGTCTTCTCTTCTAGAAACTTCTAACTCCAAAAGTTCCTTTCTTATAGAGTGCTTTCTCTGTTGCAGAAAAAAATGTTGCTGAGTGAAATGTTGTCTGATTAATACTTTCATAGAATTATCCTGAACTTCCCTGCAAGTGTTCCATCAAGTTATCTTATGCATATTTTTTGATGGATTCTGTGAAAGCTCTACAAACAAACGCAAAATGGTTTCTACCCCAGAGGATTTCTGAACAAAGTTAATAAAGATGCTCAATTCAGGCTGGGACAAAGCTTAGTGCTGGAGCAAGGCTTAGCAAGAACAAGGGCCTCAGTTTGATCCCCAGAACCACAAAACAAACAAAATGGATAAACCCCAAAAATGAACAGTTCAAGATAACGTGTGTCACCTGAAGACTGTAGAAGCAAGGCTACAGGGGTACACAGTTCTGAGAAGGCCTGGAGGGAAGTTTGAGCAGGTGATAGGTCAGGATCAAAGTTAAGGGGCACAAAAGAGACCCCTCCCATCTTTCCTGTGTTTCTGCTATTCCAGGGTTAAAGGGATTCTGAACATGAAGAGTTTGTATGGGATACTAAAGCCAGGTGGCCCAAGCAATCCCTGTACAGATGGCAAACTCCAGTACTACACTGCTAACTCTGAAGACAGATGTCTTGCCCGGTGGGATTATGATAGTTTGTTCCACTGTGTAAGGGAAAATGGGGCCCAATGGATATTAAACACATATGTGCAGAAACTACCCAAGGATGATGTAAACCACTACATCAGGGAATTAGCCTTGTTCCATGACAGATTTTCCTGGGATGCTTTCTTCACTTCTTTATGTGAGGATTCAACTCCTCTGTTCACACCGTGTTTCTCAACATTCAGCTGCACGCATGAGAGTGTTCCTTCACCCATTTAAGGAACATTAGCAGTTTTGGCCTCTCTCCATCCTTCTTTTCCTACCGGTGCCTTACCAATGACATAACCTATCTTTGAGGTGATATTACTATGTGGTTATCACTCTCCATCAGATGAGGTGGTTTTTTTTTTCTTCATTTTTTGGGGGGGGGGTATAGTTCATGTTCTATCACTTTGACAATAAAACGATGACAAAAATGATAGTTTTTGTCATTATCTAAAATGCAGTATTTATCACTGATTTCAAACTATGAATGATTATTTAAGAACGGACATTTCTCCTAGCTCTCTCTTTATTCTCCCTGTGAAATGCATTCCATTTCTGTTTTCTACAGGTCCTTTAAAGGACTCACTTGAGATTACAGAGTTTATGAATAGAAGCTGGGAGGAGCCTCATCTCTCCTCTCCGACATCATAGCTCCTTCTGTCACCTCACAGTGTCTTGCTTCTTTATGCCTACTTCATTGCACACGATGTTTAAGGATGCTGCCTGAGGTACATCCTGTGTCACCTCTGCAGACATAACAGCAATCGTGAGTGAGGTTTGCATCTCTGCTGGTAATTATCTGGCTTTGCCCTGGGAATAGTGGGCGGAAAGCACAGTTTTGGGACCTCTTATCTTTTTCCTTCGGGTCTTATTTGTACTACAAAGGATAATGCCCCATCATGTGTTTGGATGGAGGATGAGGCAGTTCAGATCCAGCCCTGTCCTAGCAGGGCTACTGCTTCAGGGCCATAGGACACACAAGTCTCATCATTTGGTCATCATATATTTTTTTTAGTGTAGAACATACCAATTTCATCTACATCTATTCAAGAAAGGTTTTATTAGAATTTAGTTTTCATCCTATACTCTATAGTATAGAGTCATTTCATCCTATACTCTATAGTACCATATACCATAGAGTCTAAGAATATTGGGGGGGGGAAATCCAAGGTTTTGTTGGGAACTTTGACAACCTTGTTGTGAAATTTATCCCAAACAAGATGAATCAAATGTCTTTTCCTTTCTTATTCCTGATTACTCTTACTGTAAATGTTCCTGTCCTATGTACCTAAGTTCAGTGCCTTTTGAAGTCAGAAGGAATTTGCAGTATTGTGATCAGGTCAACTCTAAGGTGCTAAGGCTCACTGTGCACCTATGGTCTTTAGAGAATGGTGTATGTCCCAGTTGCTATGGGTCCTTCTGGGGCTCTGAGATGCTCTGGATTCATTGTCACCCATGAGGATGTATGGATATCATTGCACAAAGAATGAAAACAAGTTAGAAGTAAAGGGCCTTTTCCTTTGTCATCACAGACAGCATGTATCTGACATTTTCTCATGGAAAGAGCTGGACTTCTGAGACAGCCTCATCTATACCTTTAGAAAAACCAAGGAGTTAAGGAGATGGTCTTTATCTGGTGGCTAGCTTTCAGGGAACTTCTCTCTCTCTCTCTCTCTCTCTCTCTCTTACACACACACACACACACACACACACACACACACACACACACCTTATCTAGTGTGGTAACTCGACCTGACGGATTATGGATAGGTTTGCCCTGCTTGTGGGACGATGAGCCTTGGAACAAAGGCCTACGCAGTGTTTCAGCGTCTGTTAGCGACTAAGAACAACTGCTTGGATGACGCAGACCTCCTTCTCATAAAGTAGCGGAGCAATCCGGGAAAGTGAGGATGCAAATAGTTAGACCCTATAGAATGTGGATTAGTCTCATCAGACTGATTCAAAGCACCAAATACAATATTCGGAGGCACATTCAATTAAGTGGCAATTCAGTGTCTTGTTTTTGTTTTCTATCAATTCTTATTTATGAATAAGCTTTCTTTTGTTGACCCATTGAAACTGGCCTGTGTGTTTAGTAAAGGCTTCACATAAAAGTGATCCAGAGGGTGTGTGTGTGTATGTGTGTGTGTGTGTGTCTTGATTTTCTCCACATTGGGACTGGTCATTTCTGGCCAGGAGGAAACAACATTGTTCTAATGGCTACTCAGATCTATTATTTTTGGCTTATTGTTCTCTGATGAGGAAACAGGAACCTGACATTTTGCTGGATTCCCAGGACCTATGTCTTTAAAGACTGGAATGATTAACCTCCCCTAGAGACTTGTCCACTAGGGAAAGGGGCCCATCTGGGGCTAGAGTGGCTGCAGTTCTATTTGTGGGGAGATGAAAGCTTAGAAGAGCTAGAGGGAGAATATGGTAACTAGCCTACTTCCTTCTTTGCAGTCTCATAGATTAAATAAACAAGATAAACTGAGATAGAGAGAGAGAGAGACAGAGAGAGAGAGAGAGAGAAAGGGAGAGAGGGAGAATGAGAATGTAAGAGGACATTTGGACACAGTGGAGAGGTTTGGAGTCTTAGAAGACTCAGGATCTAGGCTAAAGTGTGAAAACCCAGAGTACTTCGCTGTGGGCTGAAGCCTGGAGGGATCTTAGACCTGGTACTGGGAAACTGGGGACAATGATAAGTAATATTCCTAAAGCAGTTAGACAGAGGGCCTTTTAAGTCCATAATCTAGAGGCTTAGCTGTGTAACACAAACCACGCTACACATGTGGAGTCACAGACACAGTTACAGGTCCTACTCATCAAGTATGGTTAAGTTCTAGATCACTGTCCTCATCTTTGAGCAACTCACAATCTGTTTGCAGAAAATAAATATTGAAAATGACAGTTTGAAGCACAGTGTATAATGATTCTTCTAAATCTTTCTGATTAAATGCATACTAGTCTGTTCTAGTCAAATTTCACCCTGCTTCATTTCACTACATCAGTGGGTATAGGAAACACGTCTCCATCACTTAAGTCACAAGGCACAATACTTCAATGGGATCCTCATGATGCCATTGTGTTATATAATGAGTAGCCGACAGAGCATTTGCATCTACTTTATACGGTCCCTCCTACCCTATCCCTTCCCACTGATGACTAATGCTCCTTTAAGTATTTTTTGCTTTATCATTTTTTTTTTGCTTTTCTAAAATACAGTTTTAAATTGCACATATGTATGTTTAAATCTTTATCCTTTAAGCATGTGTAACACTCAGCGCTATCCTCTAAAACTCATTTACTTTTTTCTTTGCAACATTATTAAAACAAAACAAAACGCAAAACCAATGCTGTGAGTGAGCTACCCACCTGTCTGACATACCTATATGAAATGGAAATGCTTCATCCTTCTCTTGTCAATGGTCAGCTGGATATTTTCTAACTTTTTATTATTATAAAGATGGGGAACCTGAACAGGCTGCCTCGTGTAGCTAGCAAAGCTCCCAGTGGAAGGACTGGGATAACACACAAGCCACACAACCTTCTACCTATAACCCATCCTCCCTACAGGACCCACTGAGACAATGGAAGGGTAGAACCCCATGCCAATGGACAGAATCCAGGCCTAATTCTGCAGGGTAGGCCAAGAATTAGAGACTGGATAGCCAGGAGACGATTTCTGATGATGTCCTGTTTCTACTTATAGACCGGTTCTGAGTCTGGTCTCCATCAGAGAGGCTTCTGCCAGCAGCTGATGGGAACAGATGCAGAGGCCCAGAGGCAAACATCATGCAGAGCTCCTAAAATCCTGCAGAAGAGGGAGAGGAGGAACTTCAGGGACCAGAGGGGTCAGGGAAATCAGGAGAGTAGGTCCCTCAGAATCAATGGGCCAGCGCTCTTGGGGTCCATCGGAGCTTGAAGTGGAAGGGAACCTGAAGGGTGGCCTAGATATGTTATGTGGTTGTCCGGTTTGGGGTTCTTGTGGAGAGCCTTCAGGCTAGAGTGTATGTGCCTGATGCATTTGCCTGCCTTTGGGACCCATTTCGTGCAGCTGGGTTGCCTGGTCCACCCTCGATGTGGGGACTAGTGCCTGGCCTTGTCCCATTTGTTGTGCTCTGTTTGAGCAGTGACACTGTGAGGACTGCTCTCTTCTGTGGGGAGAAACAGGGTGTGTGTGTGTGTGTGTGTGTGTGTGTGTGTGTGTGTGAGTGGGAGGGGATAGAGAGGGTATATAATGGGAGGAGATGGAGGATGGGGGATCTGGGAGGGACGGAGGGAGGGTAGGAGTGTGGTTGATATATATTATATGAAAAAAGAAAAATGAATTAAAATTTAAAAAAAGATCATTAATACTCTCATATACTTTTCCAGGAGATCATATTCAAAAATGATTCTCTTATCTCTAGGGGTGAGACTTTCTGATTTTTGGAATACATAAAGACTGAAGAAATAATGCTAAGATGGGTACTGTGGCTCAGGCTTATAATCTCAGCATTAGGGAGGTTAAGACAGAATAATGTGTTCCAGGATAACCTGGACCAGATAGCAAATCTATGACTTAAAAACCCGAGCAAATTGGTCCTTAGATAGAGCCTACCTGACTTACCACACTGCCTTCCACCTTGGCATAGACTGCCTAGATGTGTGACAGTGAGCATTCTGCAGTTGTGTTGTCATTTTCCAGAGTTCCTCTGCCTTCCTACACACCCATAGGAAGTGTACTTGGGGTCACACACTGCACCCAAGGCTTTTACCCTCTGGTCCTTGGCCTTCTCCCTCTCTCTCTCCTTCTCCCTCCCCCCCTCTCTCTCTTGCTCACCAGCCATGGCTGAGCTCTCACTGAGCTACATCTAGTCCTTGAGCTTACTGGAAAGTGCCACTCTATTAGCTGTGGGAGCCCCTGCTTTCTTCTACCTGGAATCTGTGAGTAACAGAAGGCACACAGTATTTCACCAGTTAGGCTGAGTGGCCTCGTCTGTGTTTCATCTGACAGACACCTCACTCTCTTTCTGGTCAGGTTATCCTCGAAAGTGGTTGTCCTGGAAGAACTCCACTGGCCACAAAGCATTCAAGAGCCATCAGCACATCTGCTTGTATAAACAAGTTTCCTTAGAGAGGGGCACATGGTCACAGGGGAGGCACCTAGGCATTAGGCTGCTGTTTGGAAGATAGGCAGAGTATAAACACCAGTGATCATTGCAACTAGAACTCCTTTATTGAAGGACTGGAGTTCATATCAGCTTGCCTGAGAAAGAACTTAAGACCCAACTGGTGGAGATTATGCTATCTCAGTTTTCTTACTCAGCCTTAAGAACATGGCCAACATACCAACTTTCTGTGCATGTGAGATTTTTTTTTGGATTTTTTTTAAGTCTTTTCTTCTGTTCAATTAGCTAAATCGTCTATTACTTGGCAAAACACATTACATTACTAATAATACCTTTCTAAAATATCACTATTTTGGTTTATTAGTCCTCTTATCTTGAATTCCTTCAATAGTCTCTGTCCACTGTGCTTCCACACACTTTAGATTCTATTCTTTAAATTCCTAATAAAGCTTAGGATTTTGTTTTCTTTTGCAGTGACTCTAAGGTTCATGTTGGGAGGCAATGGCCTCCCATGAATGGGAGGGCCACAGATGAATGCAGACGTGAACACTGTACATGACTCTAGTCATTTAGGTCCTTGTCATCATCTTTCAGGACATTGTTTCATTTGCTTCTACTAACGACTAACACGAGGGGCTGGGCAGGAGGCCTTGGTGGGGGAGCGCTTGCTGTGTAAGCCTGATGACCTGAGTTTAGAATCCAAGAAACCCATGTAAAACCAGGTGAGTGAGAGCACACCAGCAACCACAGGGCTGGGCAGTGGCATAGACGAGCAGATCTCTGGCGCTTGCGGCCAGATTCAGTTAAAAGCCTTGTCTCAGAAACAAGAAAAGTGGTAGTGGTTGGAAAAGCAAAGAGGGGCATGATGTAATTAAACCTTAGTTAAAAATGCATTTAAAAATTTAAATGCTAAATGTTTATATCTGAATGCTAAATGACTAAATGTTCATGTCTTAAACAAATAGTAAATTTAATTTGGAATTAGGAAAATAAGAAAATATACTATGAATGTGACCAAAACACATTGAGTGAAATTCTCAGAAAAAAAAAAAAAACCTATGAAAAATACTTCTGAAAAAACAAATCAAAGCGATATTTAAAAAGAGGTAGGGAGTGATAGAGAGAGATACCTGAATCAACCTTTGGCCTCCACATGCATACACGTAAGAGAATGTACTCATGTATGCAATTGCACACACACGAGTAACACACAGACAGACAGACACACAAACATGAAAATACACAACACAGGAAAATTTGCTGATTTACTTCTTTGTAACTTATCCTTTCTAGAACATTCCTAAATGATATTTTAAAACATACATCTTCTGGAGATTGCCAAGTGTGTTAAACCTTTCTGTTATTTTCAATAATATGTCTGCTACTCTGTATGGGGATTTCTGAGTGGACAGTCATCTTCATGTAGTCTGATTTTTTGCCTCTTCTCCTGGAGTGGAGGTGAGGTTTTGGTTGAACAGTTGCCATGATGGGTGCCTCATTCATTACAAATGCTATTTGCCTTAGGCTTCTACAGTTCTCACTTTGTAAAATTAGTCAGTCTCCTCAATTCTTTCTTTAAAGAAAAAAAAAAGGAGCTAGGCTGTTAATCCCAGCACTCCAGAGGCAGAGGCAGGTGGATCTCTTTGAGTTCCAGGCCAGTCTGGTGTACAGAGTGAGTTTCAGGACAGCCAGAGTTACAACAGAGAAACCCTGTCTGAAAAAGAAAAAAAAAAAGGAAAAGAAATAAAATATAAAATGATACTGAATTTTCTAAATAAGTTTTCTGCAGCCATTGAGATGGTCATTCACTTTACTTGAGCCTGTTAATAAATGACTTGCAGACTTAATACAGCACATGCAGGCTTTTGAATATCCAGATTTTTATTCCCAGGATGAAATTATTCTGATTGACGTGTCTTACCTTGCTCTATACTGCTGAGTTCTATATACAAAAAAAATCTGTTTAGTTCTTTTGAGCCTACATTGAAAATGAGATCCATTCTTTCCTGTTATCTGGAAGCGTTAATAATAGACTGAAGTCATCTCATTTTACAAAGCTTATCAGAGTTTCTTATAATATCATCTAGATTTTGGATTTTCTTTAAAGGAGGATTTTGAATACAGTTTCAAACTAATGTTATGATGTAATTTTCTGGATTGGTTCAGTATAGCTATACTTTACTTAAAACTTTTCCAGTTAGTCCGAGTTTCTAAATTTATTAACTTAAAGGGTTTTTTTTTTTTTTTTTTTTTTTTTTGGTGCTCTATTCTCTAGCTGCTTTCCTAATCATTACTTTAATAATAATCGTATATATTTTAGTCATAATATTATTTTTTTCTCTTTCTTGACTTTAAAAGGATAATATATATTTTGAGTTTTCAAGGAATCAATGTGTTGTCGATTCTCCCACATTTATGACTGTCTTTTATTTTCTTAATTTTTGCTTTTATCTAAATTATTTCCTTTCCTTACTTGAATTTGCATCATTCTTTTATCTCAGTAACACTTCTTATCAGGAAATTCTGAGCTTTCTATATTAAATAAGAGTCAAAGCTGAGTCCAGTGCTGCTTAAAAAAAAAAGAAAAACAAAACACACCGAAAACTCAGGAACTACAGGGTCTATAGAAGTACTCACTAGCTTAAGCCAGTCCTGCCTTGTGTAGGATTTACAAGAGCCTGCATCCAATCCCCAGCACCACATAAAACACCAATTCTGCACATCTATAAGACTAGGTTTTCACACTAAGGCTTGCTCTTGGGCCAGACTTCATGAGCTTGGAGTGACAGTTTCTCTGGGACCTGAATTTGCCACTTACTCATTTGTCAGGACCACGATACTTCTCATCTATTTGTACCTACTTTATAAGTTTTTGTGATGACTAAATGAGAAAGAACTGATAAAGAACCCAGTCATGGCAGTGATACATATTTAGTGCTCAAGTAGCATGATTTATAGGCATTTGCCAAGGTGAATTTTAGATAGTCTGTTTCCATATTCTAAAAGTTGCACTAACATCAACATTTGAATGATAAAATTAGCATGAATTTACAATAATAAGAAAAGATTTTAAAATGATATTGAAATATATGGCCTACATAATTTAACTTTCTATTAGTTTTGAAAAATGTCTGTCCAGAAAACTCTGACAACTTCTTTGTTGAAGTCCTTGCAGATATCTAGATACTCCAAGGCTCTTGGGTCTTCCGGAAGGAATACAAAATATTTGAAGGGAACTAAGCACTAGGCAGGGTTAGTCTAATGATGTCATCACTTCACTGTGGGAAAACATCCAGGCAGGGCAGCCAATTTTGCGTAAAATGTGGCAATTAGATTTCCTTTGATTTTTCTGTGGTTTATATAAAGTACTGCTTAACAATAAATTCATTTGTGTTCCACCACCCATTTAACCTTATTTTCCCCCTCACTGAACAGTTACTTCCTCCTGTGGAAGAATTTAATAAAATCCTTGAATAAAATCATTCTTTGATACAGCTGGAAAAACACATTTGTCTCATCTGATTACATAAGTTAAAAGTGCTTCACACAAAAAAGCATTTTATTGCCTAAAGTATTTTTACTTCCATTTTATCTTTTTTTGTGTGTGTATGTTGTGGTGTGTGATGTGTGTGTGTGATGTGTGTATGTGTGTGATGTGTGTAGTTGGTATGTGTGCGATGTGTGTATATGTATGCGGTATGTGTATGATGATTATGTGTGGTGTGTGTGTGTGATGTATGTGTGTGATGTGTGTGTGTGATGTGTATATGTGTGTGTGATGCATGCATATATCTATGGTGTGTGTGGTACGTGTGTAATAGATGTGTGTGATGTGTATGTGTGTGTGTGATGTGTGTATGTGTCTGTGTGTGTGGTATATGTGTGATAGATGTAATAGATGTGTGTGTGTATGTGTGATGTGTGTGTATGTGTGTTTGTGATGTGTGTATGTATGTGTGTGATGTGCGTGTTTGCATGTGTAAGTGTGGGTGTACATGTAACAAGGTGCATGTGTATGGGTGTCATTCCTTGCCTTTCCACCCTGCCTGTGATAAGGTTCTTAGACGTCTTTACTGACTTTATGTCAGTAAAGCAGGAAGGTGGCTTCTGAGTTATAGGAGATTCTTGGGTCCTCCTCTCTCATCTGTAGTGTGCATGCTAGAGTTATAGGTGTGATGAAACCGTGTCTGGATTTTATGTGAGACCTGGGTATCTAAACTTAGGTCATCAGGCTTGTGATGTGGGTGCTTTATTGGGTGAGTTATCTCCCCAGACCCTTATTTCATTTTGAAGCATAATAGTCCAAGTAACTATAACAAATTGGGAGCATTTGCACACCACATTATCTCAAAAGGGTTTAATAAGCAAAACTTCTAGGAACTCATACATCTCAATAGCCAAAACCCAAAACCACAACAAATGAGCCAACAAAATCCAATAGTAATAACACAAATGGCCACAAGAATCCCAATAACTTATTTGAAATAAGGTGAAAGATCTAAAAAGATGTTTCACCAAAGAAGATACATAGATGGCAAACAGGTATAAGAAAAAGACATTCAACATGACCAACCATCAAGGGAAATGCATGCTAAAATCATACTAGGACATAACCGGGCAGTGTGGTACACACCTTTAATCTCAGCACTCTGGAGACACAGGCAAGTGGATTTCTAAATTTTAGGCGGGTCTGGTCTACAGAGTGAGTTCCAGGATAGCCAGGCCTACACAGAAATACCCTGTCTTGAAAAACAAACAAAAAATAATCATGCCGGTACAGTTGAGAGTATCAATCTAAGAACCATTTTTGATGGTCAGTTAGTTGTATCTGGAGAGGTGACTATCTGTACAATGGGAATTATTTAGTAGGAAGAAGGAAATATTGACATTTTTGTACAACTAATTGAGGTTGAAGGATGTTCCACTAAGTGAAATGAGCCACATACGGGAAGACAGACACTATGTATGTGACCTCAGTTCTCTGTGGGCTCTACAGAAGTTATACTGATAGAAGTAGCGAATAGAAGGGGAATTACTAGGGGCTGGGAACCCAGGAAAGGAGCAGCATCGATCAAGGGTATAACTTTACAATCAGTCAAGGTAAACACCCTTCTGAAGACCTAGTAAACAACAGTGTGTAAGTATCTAATGTGGTAATGGTGATTTAGGCATTTATATGCCTAAAATGTGCTGGGATTAAGCATTTTCATCTCATCAAAGACAAAATAAAATCAACCAATCAGTCAGATACACAAACAAAATCCAACAATAAAACCCCACCAACTGAGTGAGGTGAAGGGTATGTTAACTAGCTTGGTTGTACTCATTATTTCTCAGGGACTACAAATGATAATATAATGTGGTATCTTTTAAATATGTATGTCAATATATATATGAGGGGTGAAGGAGAGAGGAGAAGAAGAGGAGAGGAGAGGGGAAGGAAAGAGAAAGGAAAGGAAGAAGAGAAGAGAGAAGGGAAGAGAGGAAAAGAGAGAAGAGAGAAGAGATTCCTTTTTTGGTGTAGACTGTTGTCATCCACCCAAGCTCTAACAACTCCTAGTTTCACTG
>JAMJFZ010002222.1:0-70000 GCA_026225945.1 Cricetomys ansorgei
GGTCAGCAGCAGCACTATGGTGTAGGAAGGGTTAAAGACAATGCTTAACTTACACCCAGATCTACTGAATCAGAAAGTCTGGAAGTGGCCAGTGACCTGTGTTTTAATAAGCCCTCTAGTGATGCTGATGCTTGCTCAAATTTAAGAACCACTGGTTTAGAGAAAATGAGTGAGGGTTCTGTGAATGCAGTTTAAAGAAGTCCTCCACTAAAAAACTCTGGTCCTTTATCCACATTTTAAACTTTTTGCTGATTACAGGGGAAAATTTTGAGAGCCTCTAAGATAGGAATGGAAGACTTGGTCAAGGGCACAACAGAGCAGTAGTAGCTATAGAGAAACCCATGTCCCACAAACAGAACCCCAGCTACCAGGCTGGGCAGCTGCACTCTGCCACCCAGGAGTGCCTAAGGCTTGTGAGGGCCAGGCCTCCGACATCCTTTTTGAGAAAGTGGTCCTTAGCCAGGGAGTCCTAATGCCACAGGCTAAGTATAAAATTTACCCTCAGGGAATGAGAATATGCAGAACAATCTATAATGAGTGATAAAACAATATGACAAAATTTTGCTCTGTTTTTCATGGAGCTACTAGAAAATTCTAACCTATATAGTTCATAGTCACAAACTGTGCTTTATTTCTATAAATATTGGTCTATAAGGCATATATAAAATGGAGGGTGAATAGGAGAAAAAAATGTTGGGTAATATTCTCTTCCAGATATATATACATACATTTCTTTTTTTTTTTTTTTTTTTTTTTTTTTTTTTTTTTTTTTTTTTGAGACAGGCTTTCTCTGTGTAGCCGGGCTGTCCTGGAACTCACTCTTTAGACCAGGCTGGCCTCCAACTCAGATATTTGCCTGCTGCCTACCTCTGCCTCCTGAGTGCTGGGATTAAAGGCAAGCACCACCACTGCCTAGCTTTCTTCCAATTCTGAATAAGGCCATGGGCATTCAGAAGCATAAACCATCATTTCTTATCCCTGTATCATTCGGTTTGTACTGTGAAGAGAGTGCAATAGTAGAAGCCATAAAAACTACCCAGCAAACATCTTTTATATCTGTGTCCACACAAAACAGTTTTTCAGTTCTAGAAAAATAGACTTTTCTATTGGAAGGAAGGTAATGTCAGGTAAAATCTAGAATGTATGAAAATCTGTACCAACAGGAAACTCTCTCATTCCCCCACCTTAATGATCATTTCAGACATAGTTATTTGTTCAGGACATTTCTTCCTCTGCTGATCACAGACAAAGCAAGTGTCCTCATCAACTGTGTTCTGAGAAGCTAAGTAGTTCTAAGGCCTGGAGACACACAGCAAAAGAAGAGCTGCCTAGTTCCATAGACTGCATTTTTTTTTCATTATACCACATAGGATAGCACAACATAAAAAGTGCAGGTTCCATGTTAGTTCATAATTTAGATCACTGTACTGGCTTTCTGATCAATATGTTTGTGTGTGTGTGTGTGTGTGTGCGCGCACACACACTCCAGTGCATACATATCTATGTTGGCAGCTATACCTGTGTGAGGATGCACATGCAGACCAGGGGATAACTTCACATGTTCTTCAGGCATTGTCTACTTTTTAAAAAATTTTTGAGCCAGTTTCTCTCATGGCTTGGTACTTGCCAAGTAGGCCAGCATGGCTAGCCAGTGAACCCTGGAATCTGCCTGTCTCTGCCTCTCCAGTGCTAGGGTTACAAGAGCACATCACCACACATGGCTTTGTTTTTAAGATTTGTTTTATTTTTGTTTATTTGTATGTGTGTATATAAGCATGTACCCATTCATGCAAGTGCCTAGGGAGGCCAAAAGAGAGCGCTGAATTCCCTTGGAACTGGAGTTAAAGTTAGTTGTGAACTTTGGGATATGGGTGTTGGGAACTAAACTAACGTTCTCCGTGAGAGCAACAAGTACTCATCACTACTGAGCCATCACTCTAGTCCCCAAATCTACCTTTTTAATGTGAGTTTTGGGGATCAAACTGGGGCCCTCATGCTTGTATGAGTTATCTCCCAAGCCTGCCTTTCTGGCCTATTTATTTATTTATTTATTTATTTTTAAGGCTTTGTTTCCTAAATGTGTTGTATGTCTACTTGAATGTATGCCATAAGCGTGCAGGTGTTCACAGAGGTCAGAAAATGGCATCAGCTCCCCTGGAGCTGAAGCCACAGTTGGCTATGAGCCATTCAACATTGGTTCGGATTCAAACTCGTTCCTTTGGAAGAAGACCAAGTACTGGCCATCTCTCCAGCCTGAAGACTTTATGATTTCCAAATCATTGCCTTCTGAATTTTGTTAGCATAAATCCATCCCTGAGAGCCTGGGGACCTTTAATAAACTGGTAAACTTAATATCTGACCTAATGACAGAAAGCCAGACTCTAGTCTAGGAGGGACCTGTACACAGATGTTCACCCTCTGCCTCCTTAACTGCATCAGACATCTCCACTGATTTCAGTGCTTTTCTTTGTGAGCTTAGACACAGCCCGAAGTCCTCTAACAGAGTATGCAGGAGCCTGCTATCATTTGACCTGAGAAACTATATTGTTTGGCTGGCCTGTGTGATAGTGACCTAACAAAGCCGACTTTCTTAATGCACAGCCTCAGGAAAAACCAAGACATCACGCTCCTAATTTATTTTTCTCAGAAGGGGAAATCCAAAAGGTTTGCGGTACACAGCGGAGACAAATGGGGAGAAAACTGGCATTTTAGAAAGTCAAGACTCATTAGGATGAGAGAATTCGCATGACGTATTTTATTACTTTCCCAGAAACAAGGTCAATGGGTTTCTATCAAGGTTTCTCATAGGACTATATGTAATTTAGAGGTCACCAGGATGTTTTTGTATATGATAATAATGATGACGCTTATGCCTGGATTATTTTCATCATAAATAATAAAAGTGGCCCACAAACAGTGGCTGAAATAAGATTTTCTTTTTCTTTTTGTTTGTTAGGAGAACTTCAGGGCCTGGTAGGATTGCTCATCAGGTAAAACCCCTTGCCCTGCAAGCCTGGTGAACTAGATTCCACCCTGAAACCCACACAAAGAGCTGGATACAGTGGCATGCATCTGTAATCTCAGCACTCCTGTGGAGAGACGGGAGGCAGGAAAACCCCCAGAAGCAGGCCAGTTAGACAGGATTGTAAACAGCATGGCCCAAACACAGAGCTAAGCCTGGAGGAGAGAACTAACTGCCACAAGTTGTCCTCTGACCTCCGTATGTGTGCCCTGATACTATTGTGTCCACACGCACATACATCATGCACACACATGCACACATTCATAAACCAGAAAATAATAATATTAAAAATAAAAAGGAACTCCGGAGGAAGATAAACCTGGAGTGACTGGCGACTCCAGGGTTGTTAATTCTCTTCTAATGTTTGGCCATTTTCATTGTGTAATTAGGTTACTTTGGGGACTAAGGTGACTACTGAAACACTTTGTTCCAGGAAGGAAGAAGGAAGGACAAGCAGATGTGTTCAGTTATCTGTCTTCTGTTTAAGCTGTTACTGTAGGCAGAATAATGGCACCCCCAAAGATGTCCATTCTGATCCCCGACTGTTGTCCGTTCTATATGTCACCTGGCAAGGCATAAAGGACATCCCAGCTTTGGCTTAAGTTAGAGGAGCAAAAGTATGGAGAATACCTCACATTGTCTGGATGGGCCAAGTCACAAAGGATAAAATGCTGGGCGTGGATCCCAGCTAGAGAAGGGCGTGGAGACACGTCAAAGCACAAAGGTACTCTGAAGGTAGGCGTTAACCAGACCACTCTTGGTAAGATTTTTACAAGGAAATAAGAATATTTCATCCATGCTCCTAATGTTCTCTGTCTAAACTATTAAAAAATATCATCCTTGGTTTAAAAACATATCCCTGTGCAGAAAAAAAGTTTTGATATTTTTCTAAATATTTTTGGAAACAGTTATTTTTTTCTTATTGATTTTTTTTTTTTGAGCCAGAGTCTCGACATGTAGCCTAGGCTAATCTTGAACTTAGAATCCTCCTGCTTTACCCATCCTGAGCACTGAGATTATAGGTGTGTACCACCTATTGATTATTAATATTGCTTTGCATTGGTTCAGTTTGCATTGCCATTTCTTTGATGATGCACTACCATGCAAAATGAAAGCTGCCTGGCTATTGGCAAGACAAGAATAAATTCAAAGTAGCAGGACTATACCAATGCTTTAGCAATATGAGTGTATTTTAAAGTATAACTAGGGTTCAAAAATGACAAAAGTGACAGTAACATTTTAGACATATCTGCAATACAAAGCAATAACTTACATAGTTGTATCAATGCTGGGGGCTGAAGTTGAGAGTTTCTGGGTACTCATTTGCCTGGAGAACAACACAGATGTGAGTTGCTATATGACATTTCTCTGGGAACTATGGTGGCCAACAGCAGACTGTCTCAAACCTTGCCTTCCTTGAGACATGAGTCTGCACCAGTTAGAAAGCCACTGGGTGCAGGCACCTCAGGGCTCTGGCTCCTTTCTCTGGGCATTTCTCCGGGCTCTGCCTTCTATTTGCATATTGGCTCTATTTCAGGCTGGCAGGAAATCATGACAGCTGCTCCAGGCATCAAATGCAGTCAGGAGCTGGCTTTCCTAGAGCCTTCTCAAGACTAAGAAGAAGACCTCCAGTATACCTCTCATCCATTCACCTCCTATTGGCCAGAAGTGTGTTTCCCCCAAACACGATAGCATCAAGGGTTCAGGACAGAATACTCTCAAGTCACCCTGTATATTCTGGGTATAGAGGGTTCAACAAAGAATAGGACATCCATGACTGCTGGGAGAGTAGAGTGGAGAAACTCTACCTTAACAGACCTTAGACTGAAACACGTAAGTGTGCATTTCCTCAAGTCTGGTCCAGGAAGCTTCTGGAAACCTCTCATCTGCTGTCCCGATAGCTACAACCATACCCCTAGGAAGAGTGCCTTTCTATTTCCACATCTTGCCTCAGTTCCTCTCATGATCACTGGCCTGGAAAAGGACAGGGGCAGTGACTCTTGGAAGCATGGATCACAGGCTTAGGTCACGACCTTAGAAGGTCGTGATACCTGACTGGTAGTTTGTATTTTAGAATACCAACTCCTGAAACAGCCCCAGCCAGGGGACAGGCCAATGGGATTGCCTTAAGCCTACTCAGGTTCATCCTTGAACTTGGGGGTGGGACATGGCCATTCCCACTTGGGCTATACAGGGAGAAATTGACATCCACCCACCATCCTCCTAAATCAGGCCATAACTAGCAAGGAAAGTAAAAGAAACAAACAAAAAACAAACAAACAAAAAACCGAAGCAAAACAGCAAAAAAAAGCTTGGTTAGACAACTGGCAGTAATTCCTACCTGCTGTGATACACTGTAATTATAATTTTCATTGCAAATAAATACGTTTGTAGCTAGTTAGTGCTTTTTAAAAAATATACTGTGTAACACTCATCTGTTATACACATGCCTGCCATTACCCACAAAGTACAGTCTCCTGAAAACTGTTCAGTCCCAGGCTAAACTGTAAGATTACAGTCAGCTGATGGGTAATGTATAATGTTATTGTACTCAGCTACCGATCCTCTAGAAAATACCTCCATTAACTCCTATACTCCACAAAGCAGGTCTGATTTATTCGTCTTCTGTATCTACATACATTGCACCAGCATCTTGGCTCATCCAAAATTAATGAATTTATTTGCACGGCTGGTGTTTGCAGGTTCATCCATCTCTCTCTGCCGCTGACTGTCATAGTACATCCCATTTACTTTTATTCTAGTTTCTTAGAGACTGCAGGACCGGCTTCCCCTTGGGAAAAGATAGCTGGTTCTGAATCCATTTGGAAGCCAGAAGAAAGAATCGGATGTTAGGATTTTGATTTCTGATTTTCTCACCAGAGCTCTGTAGGTAAACCCTTTCTATAAGAGAGACTAGAGGTCAAAGTTTTAGGGAAGTTATCAGGAAAGCTCTGGATGTGAGGCACTAAGCTCCTGTTCTAGAGAGCCCCCACAGACCAGCTTTTCCTCCCACATTCCTCCTCAAATATGCAAGTGGCATATATATTTATAACTGTGCAGTGAAAGAGTGAGCTTTATTAGCAGAGATAGCTGTCATAATTCAATCAGTTGTACTCTATAGAGCACCTAGGAAACGCAGGCATCGAGATTATGTATGATGGGTCATATCATATACAGGTAGAGCTAGGAAGATAGCTCAGTCAGTAAAGAGCCTGCTTCAGCAGGAGGACCTAAGTTAGATTCCATGTGTGGAAGCTGGGTGTAGCAGCAAATACCCAGTGCTGAGGAGGCAGACAAAGACAGAAGAATTTCTCGTGTCTGCTGGCCAGCCAGTCTAGCTGAACTGGCAAGCTCTGGGTTCAATGACACATCTATCTCAAAAAAATAAGTTGGAGAGTGATTGAGGAAGACACTTGGTATTGCCTTCTGGTCTCCTTACCGGCATGTACACAAGCTCGTGAGCATCCACGTATGCACATGTACATATTCACATAATCATATGGGGATGGAAGGGAGTTGAGACACTAATTAGAGATGATCAATGGAGAAGGGGGGGGACTAGCTTTGTCTATACACAGGGGGGGGTGGAGATATGAAGAATGTGTCCCAGAGAGGCTAGTGGGATTCTTCTAGGGGATGGTTAGGTGTAAGGGCAGGATTTTCATTGTGCATTTTTGTGTGCATCTATCCTAAGAGCTGCCCTCAATAAATGTTAAAGTCGGGGAGTAAATGAAATATTGATCTTGGCAATACACAATAGCTCTTGAATTGGCCTTTATGTGAGCATATCTTTCCTCCTACCTTCCTAAATGGGTTTTTTTCTACATCCATAGTGCCATAGTGTACACTAGGAGAGCCGCACATGAAATCACTTTAACCTGTGGGGCTCCAAGTCAGTGGCTCTCAATCTCCCTAATGCTTCGACCCTTTAATACAGTTCTTCATGTAGTGAGCCCCAACCATAAAAGTATTTTTGTTGCTACTTCGTAACTGTAATTTTGCTCCTGAGCAGCATCTCAGTTCCTAAGACCATCAGAAATATGTGTTTTTCCAATGGTTGAGAACTGCTGGTAGGGAAGGATAGAAAATCTCAAGGCTCAGGCTTCACCTCAGACCAGTTAAAGCCAAATCTCTGAAGAGAGGCCTGAACATGTGAATGCCATGTCTGCCATCATTACTCTAAACTAGCATGGAAACTGACTGCCTAGGGAAATTGGAGGCCAAGAAGAAATCCTTCAGCACAAACAAGTGCCAAGACCACTGTCATTGAGGTTCAAAGTGTAGAGAAGGCAGAAAGAAAGAATTCGGAAGAGACTGATGTGTGTTTGTTTGTTTTGTTTTGTGAACATCTAGATTTGAGTTCCTGAGGGTGTGTCACATGTCTTGGGAATACATAACCCTTCAGCCTACAAAATGCTGCCACATTGTGAAAAGAGATGGGGAGCTATTGAATAGTACAGGCTTGCCTTGGCTAGTGACCCCCTTCCCAGCCTTCAGGCTCCAGGGGCTCTCTTGTACTCCAAAGCCTCAGTCCACAGCTGAGTTGTCCCTGGCAAACTTGCACCATTCTTGGGGGAAGAGGGAGAGAGGTAGGTAAGTGTCGTTTTGGTTTTTGGCTGCCTTTGGTGTTAGAGAGGGGAGGAGGTACTGAGCTGGAGCCGGGAAGGGGGGCTGTGACTCAGGGGAAATTCTAAGATGCTACAAGCTGCAGCAAGTGTATGTCAGTGGGAGGTGAGAAAGGCAAACAGGGGGCTGAAAAACTGAGCCAGGAACCTGCCTAGTGGGTAATCAAAACTTGACTATAAATAACAAATGGAAGGACGAGCCTGTTTAGTGAAGTTATTTTCTAAAGCAGTGAACAGGCAAAAGAAGCCTTTTCCTGGAACAAACCCCCAAGCCCTTCCAAAAATCAGGAGCACTTGCTTGGCAGCGGCGCCATTATAAAAATACCCTTTCCAGATAACTGAAAGCTATCCTCGTGAATTCCCAAACATCCAGAATTTTTCTTTGCCTCTGGGGATCTTTCTAAAATGACAGCATGCAATGCCAGTCGGTTGGCTTTTAGTGGCTCAGGTTTCCGTAGCAGAACCTGGATTATCTTCTCGCTCTCCTCACACATTCTCAGTGTGTCCCCCAGCCCAGGACGGGAGACCTAGCTTACAGGTCCTCAGAGTGTCTTGTTTTGCTTGGCCACAAATGATGGGCCCTAGAGTCTGTACAGGTTTGTGACAACTGTCCCCTTTTGAGTTCTTTTACAATCTCAAATATGTTGAGGATAGATATAATTACAGCAAGTCTGGAAAATAACTGAAGTGTGTTATTACTATTTTGCTAGTGTTCTTAAATTGCTCTTTGATTTTTGAATAGTTTCCAAAGAATCCTAAAATCTTTCATATTCTGTGACTCCAGAATATACTCAAAAGAGAAACAGCTCAGGAAACTAATCTAAAATAGTCTGTACCTACTTAAGTCTCATTTCTTAAAATATTTTGTGTACAGTCCTGGCGTTGGTACCTTATGTATTACTTGCTACGGAGGTCCATCCAGAGCGGCACACAAAATACGGCAGCAAAACACTCACAGACAGCCGGCTTGCTGAAGCTTTCACCATTCCTTATGGACATAGAAATAAAACCTGAGGGCTGTGGCAAATTTGGCACAAAACTCTGTCTCCTTGGTTTAGTAGTGAAAAACCACCTCTCCCACAGACCTGGCGGTTCAGAAGTGTGGGTGAAATCGAGCTCAAGAATGGGTCAAATTTCTACACATGGTTCAAGACTGAGCTGGTGAAGGGAGCAGGGGTTCTGTCAGAAGCTGTGACAAGGACAGAGAAGGCTTCCAGACCACCCCCAGCTGCAGAGAAAGGCCTGGGTGCTTCACTAGTCAGTGCTCAAGGGCATCACTGTTAGAACCCAGAGTGAGGCTCCCACTAGAACCTGTGTCATTAAGGGAACTCTTCTCCCCAACGCAAGGGACTCTGTGTGCAATACATGTTCAAAGATTTTACATCAAACAATGGTTTGCATATGGAAGCCCCAGGTCCACAGGTGTCTGTTCTTGATTGCACTTCGCCTCTATTTTTTGAGACAGAATCTGTTACTTACTGAACCTGAACTCATTATTTTAGTTAGGGTGCCTGGTCAGTAAGTATTCTAGCTTGCTCTCTGTTGTGATAAACGGCATGACCAAAAACAACTTGGGGAGCAAAGATGTTAGTATACCCCACACACAACCCCAACACAGCAACGGTCACTAAGGAGCACCTAAAAGTTAAGTTCCAGCCTCACACACAAAGGTCTGTTCTCCGGAAAATCCCTCCCCAGCACCCCTGCCTCTTTCCTTAAAAGTCCACATGCCCTCCCCTTTGTTCTCCTCCCAGCCAATCAGAAACAGCCCCTTGAACTCTTCTCCAACTGTACCTCCCTTTCTCCCCTTCCCGCCTGGGACCTTTTATAACCTACCATTTGCCTACATGCCATGTCTGTCTCTACTCCCTCCAGAGGCAGTTCTTTGTCCCTCGGGGGCAAATAGCCCTTGTCTTCTACCTACCTCTTGCCCCCTGCCCCCTGCTCCTTGTCTCTGTCTCTTGTCTTTTGTCTCTTTTGGATAAATACATCTCTTTTGTGCTAAGAATATGGTGTCTGAGAGTGTTCTGTGCTGACTCCCGTCCTTTCAAAAGGACTTATTTCATCTTACAGGTTACATACAGTCCATCGTTGAGGGAAGTCAGAGAAGGAACTCCAGCAGGGTAGGGACTTGCAACAGAAACACTGGCGGAAGGCTACCTACTGATCCCTCCCCCCCAGCTGGCTTGTTCAGCAAGCTGTCTTCCTTCTTTTCTTCTTTCGTTCCTTCGTTCCTTCCTTTTTTCTTTAAAAAATTTTTATATTGTGTGTGTGTGTGTGTGTGTGTGTGTGTATGTGTCTGTCTGTCTGTCTGTGCGTGCGCACTCCAGTGAGAGCAGAAGTCTGTGGAGGCCAGATGAAGGATCCTTAGAATCCTCTGGAGCTGAAGTTACAAGTGGCTTTGTACCACCTGGTGTGGGTGCTGGGAGCTGAACTCGGGTCCTCTCTGGAAGAGCAAGAGGTGTTTCTTAACTGCTGAGCTATCTGTGTAGCCCAACAGCTCACTTTCCCATACAGCCCAGGCCCATCTCATCTAAGAGGCAGGAGGACAATGCCCACCCTGTCTGGGCCCTCCTACATCAATTAGCAATTAAGAAAATGCCTTGCAGAAGTCGCCACAGGCCAATCTGATAGAGGCAATTCTTTGACTGAGGTTCCATCTTTTCAAGTGATTTTAGGCTTGTGTCAACGACAGCTGAAGCTAACTTTGACAATGAACTTCAGAGAACCTCCTGTTTCTGTCCTTCCAGTGTTGGGGGTTACAGGGGCATGCTGGGAATCTAAATCCAGGACCTTGTACTTGTTTAGCAGGCATGTACTGAGACATTCCCCCAACCTTAGACATGGGCATTTTTATTGGCAACTTGGAGTTAGGTGTGGTTATGCATCATGCCTGCAGTCCCAGAAATAGGTAGGCTGAGGCAGGAGGATGGCAAGTTCCAAGCTAGTAGAGGTTATATTTTGAGTTCCATACCAGCCTTGGCTACACAATGAGATCCTGTCTCAAAAACAAAACTTTAAATCCCTAAAATAAAAACAACAGTAAAATAACATAATTAAAAGTAATATAGACAAATTAATTAAAAATCAAATGGAAATCTAGAATTATATAAGAAGCTCTTCAATTCTGCTTAATGGGATGAAAAATTTTAAAGGGAGAAGAAACAAGACTTTCAGTTGCTCTGTAGGTGAGCAGCTACATAGTCTAGGAGCTGAGTTTTCTTATCTCAGATTTATGTCGTTTAATGTGGCTGTCGTTTGTTACAATACAATTATTTAAATTAATTTTAAATACATAAGATTAAAAATTCCTCAGATATATTTCAGATACTTCAAAGGTCATATTTGCCAAGTGACTGCTGTGTCAGAGAGTAGAGATAAAAACAGACGTTGTAACAGGGAGTTCTTTTGGTCTGCACTGAAGATCCTGAAGAGAAGATTTATTCTTCAGATGCCACTGCCTACAGATGATTTAATAATACTGTGAAGCATCTCAGGTGTCAGTTCTCCCTCTGATCCTTCCATATCTTTTCTGAGAATTGTTCTCTATCCCACAGAGTGAGCATAAGCAGCCACGTCCAGTGTTTGACATTTCCCTTCAGATTTGGGCTGTTTGGACCAGGGATGGTCACCTGACCCAAACATAGTCAGAGACTCTTCTTCAGGAGGTGGGCTGCGCCATCCTAGATCAAAGGGGCCCGAATGATGGGGATGAATGAACATGGCTGTTAAGCGCATCTCTCTGATAACAAGCATGCTGGAGATGCGGAAAAGCCAAACTGGAGGCAAAAGCAAAAGAAGAAGGCAGACACATGCAGAACAGAGTCCTGGCAGCCTGTGACTCCTACTTCCTGAAGCCTAACTACATTCCTGTACTTGACATTTTTGGGTCACTCTTTTACGTTTGGATAAAAGTCCTTATTTTCCCAAATAGACTCAGTTTGGGTCTCTGTTATTTAATATGTAAGAGCTCTGTCTAAATCAATAGCAATTGCCTAGAGCTGGTAAAAACTCTAAATCTCCAATCGGACTCAGCAAAAGAATCCAGTGATCGGTTGATGATGTCTGTCATGGGTGCAGTATTGGAAGCTGAAGTATCTATGTTGAATATTTTCTGTTCCTGATAAGTCAGTCTCTGAAATGATGACCTTACTCACAAATTCCTTTTGTTTCTCTAATGAATTGTTAGTTGTAATGGTTTTTTCTTTTCTGATAATGCTGGGTAAGTAACATGTTATTCATTTCCTAATATTTCCTGATAACCGTTTCTACTGGTGAAATAAAATATAGTGACACTTTAAGACCTTAGGAAAGACAGCTAATAAATTGGAGCTATTAAGAATCAACCGTTTAAATTTCATATAAAATGTGAGCTTTCACATAAAATCCGAAAGCTTTCAGCAAAATGTAGCTTTTAGTAATGTCAGCCAAGTTCCCCAAAGCTAGTACTCTACAAATTTTTTAAAAAGTTATCACAGCACTAAAAATAAATTTAAATAATGTCAAATTTATCAGGGCAGTTGAGTGTAATTAATTTAAATAATCATTTTTGTTTGTTTGTTTTTTGAGGCAAGGTTTCTCTGTGTAGCCCTGACTGTTCTGGAACTTGCTCTGTAGACCAGAACTGGCCTCTACTCAAAGATCTGCCTGCCTCTGCCTCCTGAGTGCTGGGATTAAAGATGTGAGCCACCATGTAGCTCAGTAGTAGGGTGCTTGCCTGTCATTCACAGGGCCCTCCCTAAAGTAGGAGGGGGGAGGGGTTAAAGATTTTCTTTTATTATCTTAAAAGATTATTTATCTGTATAATGTGCTTTGTTCAGCGAACTTTAGCCTTTTCTCATATGATAGTTCTGACTAATTATATAAAAACTGAGACAGGTCATTAATTTCACCAGACTCCTGAGTGTGGTCCCAGAGGCAACAGCTGTGAGAACGCCGGGGCACAGTGGGGACTGGCTAGCGAGAGGCATGGTAGAACCAGGGCTCGGGGCACAGGTGAAGATGTCAAAATGTGCACAGACACAACAGATCAAAAACCAAGGCAGTGGATCAAAACCAGGGTAGGGCTGGGCAGGAGTTTGCCGTGAGTTTGAGTGCAGCCTGAGCTATATACTGAGTTCTAGGTCAGCCTGGGCTACAACGCCCACCCCTATCATGCTACACATAAGAAAGATCTTGCCTGTTTAAGACCAGCTTGCTGGTGAATGGTAGGCGGTGGCAAAGATGATGGGCTGAATAAACTGAGATGGTGTTGCTTTAATCTCCTATGCTTTCGGCAGCTCACGACACCACAGCAGAAAACTAACTACGATGATCATTTTGATGACGGTCTATCAAGTCTTCCTACAGCCACGGAAAACTGTATTTCAGCAAAGGCACATGTAGATGCCCAATGTCTAAGACAAATTAAACCAGAATTTCTCCACTTATGACTGAATAAAGGAAGTGGATCTCCTGTCCACAGAATTTCTGGTGGCCCAAGAGAGAGCTCTTAAGGCCACTAGATGCACCCGAGGCTGCAGGAAGGGTGAAGGAGAACTCCCATGGCAGAGTGCTGAGGACACTGGAGGTGTTCACCAAAGTTTCCCACTTCCATTGCTGTTTCTGGTCCCTCTTTCCTTGGGCTCCTGGAGCTGCTCTCCCTGCTTTGAAAAGTTGCAAGTGTCTAGGGTTTTATGTCTTTTGCAAGGATGTCTTCAGTCAAGGACTGATTGTGGGGAAGTAGAAAGACTAGTAGCCCCCACTTTGAGATGGGGCCTCCTCCAGTGTGTAATTTATATTCTAGACTTCTCTAGCTAGATCAGACTCCTGCTACTCTCCTGGTAGAATGGCCTGACATGGGACTGTACTTGTTCTCCCCTTTCTTGTCCTGATTCCTTCACTTCCCACCAGCATCTCCCTGAAACAGTTCCTTAGCAATACTTTGCACAGTGATTCTTATTCTAGTTTTTGCTTTGGGGAACCCAATTTGAGACACAAGGGCAGCTGAGACTTCTCAACAGCTCTGAGGCCTTTCTGGGTTTCTGAATCTCTTCTTGGTCACATTTCATCCCAGGTTCCTGTGGCCCCTGTGGTCCTCACATTCATCCTTTGCAAAGGAAAATGTGATTGGCCTTATGTCACCATGCTCCATGGAAGAGCTCTGGTAGGGAGGGTTTTGCCCCAGGCTACCCCAAAGACAGCTGATCTCTCTATTGTGGGATGCACTTTCAGTAAATTGTGATGTAGCTCAGCTACTTGTTCCAATGTAGACATTGGGATGGGATCCTTTAAATCCTTGACTAAAGAAATAAAAAAAAAAAAGGAACCATTTCTTAGACAAGAGTGCCGGATAAGACAGTTACTTATTGGCTATCTGGAATTCTTTCTAGGATACATGACTTTCATGAATCCGGAAAAATGTGGCAGTGGTGACTCACACAAGGTGGTTTGCAGAAGCGGAGCAATGTCGGGGTAAGAGCACAGTAGAGGTCTCAGCCTTGTTCTTGCAGTGAACATAAATAAAATTAGTTAAAGACGTAGAATTAACATCAACGCTTGTCTATGAAAGGCTGTTTTATATGCTAAGACAAAGTTTACCAAAGATGACGTAAATTCAAGAGCATGAGCTGCTAAGCACATCGGTCTTAAAGTAGCCAGCAAAAGTTATGTGTTGTCAAAATGTACACAGACATGACAGATAAGAAAAAACAAGGCAATTGATCAAAATCAGGGTATGGCTGGGCAGGAGGATACCATGAGTCTGAGTCCAGCCTGGGCTACATTGCACTTGGAGCAGCTAAGAGAGGGTATACTTACTAGTGAAGAGATTTGGACAGGACACCAATAGCCTAAATGACCTATTATAGAGGAACATGTCAGAACCAGAAACATTTTAATATTTACTGGCCTTAGGCCTCAGGGTAGAATCTCAGCAGACAGGGCTGGACCCTGAGGGACTTCAAGGACTCCCTTACATAGGCGCTTAAGAGCTATATCGTAAACAAGCCAGGTATCCCTCCTGACCCTCTCCTCCTAGGTATGTTCTGTCTCAGCCTTCTGTGACACACCCTTTGGGTATATCAAAGAATGCTGGACAAAGAAAAAGCAAAGAGAATCTCCCAAGGGAGATTTAACATATTTAAGCCAAGACAGAGGCTCAACATGAAGCAGCTCCTTGTTTATCATTCATTCTCCTAAGGGATATTTGTTTGAGTCCTGTATTGGGCTAGCTACCTTCCCAGGCTGTGGAGGCAAATTCCAAATTTTGTGCAGAGGCAGCATGACTAAAATAAGCGATGTTGTAGACTCTTGCTCTTCTTAAATGTCCCCAGGAAGGAACAGGCCAAGAGAGGTGGAGTTTGGGGAGGGTAAAAAAGTACAGCAACAGGCCATAGCCAGCTTGCCAGGGGAAGATCTGAGGTCAGAGCTCCAGGCTCTAGCCAAGAGGCAGAGTTTGAGAAAGCAAGTTAAGGTCAGTGTTGAGGAGCCCATGCCAGGGAGAAGGGCACAGGCAGAGGCATGGGTAGTGCTAGATTCTGGGGAAGAAGGCAGATAACACACTCAGCGCTCAGTTTGCCAGGCTGTTGAATACATTTAATCCTTACAGCAGCCTTGCAAGATAAACACAAAGTCCAAAAAGAGAGAGGAGGTGCTTCTCAGGCTTTCCTGAGGGTACAACCACCAGGACTTATAATCCAGTTCGAGTTCTGATGTAACAAGGCTGCAGGTGCATCCAGCTGCAGAAAGTTCTGGAAGTCTCTAGTTGATGATGCTGATTACTGCTGGACCACAGACCAGTGAGAACAAGTGAGAACAAGAGGTTAAAACCCTGACCCCCAGGGTTGGGGAGATGGCTCAGGGGTTAAAGCACTTCCTACAGAGGACCAGAGTCTAGGTCCCCCAGAACACACTGAATGGTGGGTTGGTGTAATTCCAGCCTTGGAAGGCAGAGACAGGGGATCCCTAGCAAGCTGGTTAGCAAGAATCAGCCACATAGCGGGCTCTGGGTTTGATTGAGAGACCCCGTGTCAATGAATAAGGTTGAAGAGTGATGGAGGATAATTCCCTAAAATCAACATCAACACGTGTGCACATGTACTCACACATACGCCTGCCCACACACATACACACGCATGCACACATGCACATAAAAACAAAAGTAAATGGAAAACCTGGCCAAAAAAGTCAATAATTTTATTGGGAAGTAAAAAGTAGAGAGGGAAGGAGAGGGAGAGAACGGTAGCCTAGTTTGAGGGTCTGGGTTTTTCAAAATCGTGGTCCTGAGCCCTGGACTGTGGCTTCCTGCTTGCCAGGTGAGGGCAGCTGTTGGCAGTTGTGGAAGGGAGCAATGTTCTGAAGATGGTGTGCTCCTTCTGGATGCCTGGCCGGGTGTAGTCACGCCAGGGACCTCTCTCCTCCTTACCAATTTCCTGTGTTAACTTTTTGTCATGATAAAACACTCCAGTAACAACGTAAAGAACAAAAGGTTTATCTGTGGCAAGGAGGAGCATCACCACACGGAGGGCATGCAGAGCACAACTGCTACCTCGCAACAGCCAGGGAGTGACAAGAGAAGGAGAGACTGAAGGTACAACACCAGTGAGCTACCCCCTTCAGCTGAGCCCCACCCCCCAAAGTTTCTACCATTTTCCCAATAATGCTATTGAATAATGAACCCACTGATGGGTTAATCTATTGCTAAAGTCTTGATGTAATAGTTTCCCCCAAAGCCCTGCCTCTGGATACGCTGTATTGGCAGCTACACCTTCAACATGTTAGCCTTTTGAAGGGATGTTTCACATCCAAACCACGTCATATGGAAGTAACTGCACTCAGTGCAGTGCATCTGGTCCAATGTATTTTAAGTTATCATTCTTAGCTTAATGATTAATTCATATGGATAATATATATTGTGATGAAGTTACTTTACAGCAGATCGTTTTAGAGAAGTCAAGTCTATTTCTTAATAGACCTCTTAGCCTCCCCACTTTTCCTCTCGAATGGCCTGTTCTTGGAGAATGTCTCACGGCCTTTTCATTAACTATCTTCCTCTATGTTATCATGGGTTTGGTGCTAAAGTGTATTGCACTCTTGTTTAGATTTCCTTGCTAGTCTTTGACTTGATAATTATTATTATGTATTTTTAAAGACCATGAAGTCATAAGGTGTTTTAGTTCCTAGAATACTTTCATTGGTATTGCCTTCATTTTTATTTCCACATAATCCAGTCGATCTAAGTCAATGGCATCGACTTCTTTAATAGAGGAGGACCGGACACATGAAGCTGAGTAAGTTGCCCAAGGCTATGCGGCTTCATAAGTGGCAGAGGTGACCTGTCACATGCTATGCTGAGCTTTCTATGTAATAGGTCATTAAGTTCCTGTCTTGACTCTATTACTATTCAATTTTACAGATGAGAACACTGAGGCCTAGAGGCATTACCTACTTACTCCAAGTCACTGGGGCAATATGGGGATAAAATCATGGTCTTACGAAGTCACCCTGGGTTCTAACACTGTAATGGCGTCTTGCTCTTATACTAGAAAGGGCATGTAGCAGTGTTTATGTAACAGGGATCCAGCTCTTCGTAGACTCTGAGACTTTATTTAGCAAAACTGACTCCATGATAGAAGGGCCAACCATGCTGTAAAGCCCAGTACATAGACAGCACCACCTACCAAAATGAAAACGGAGAACTAATCCATCAAAGTCCATACAGTTCTGGGAAAATCTCAAAATGTACTAGCCTTGCTTTTTTAGCTTCTATAGTTCCACTTCTGGCTAAATGTTCTTGTTAACTGAAGTATGTCAACCTAGAACATGGTTTTTGTGCTTAAAAACTCATTCCAAGAAAGGCTTGGGGCTATACTGGGATCCTGAACACCCTATGTAGTTGCCAGCCAGCTAATGAAGATTTTCTATTGGCTTAAAACCATGACTGAATAGTCTTCCCTGGTGAATACCCCACAACATTTAAAGCCACAGCCAAAATAAGTGTTGGTGAGGATTTTCCAGCTTGTCCCAGAATGATGATGCCCTTGCCAGCCACAGTAAGGACCTTAAGAAATTTGGGGTAGTCATTCTCATATAGGATGAGGCTACCAACACTGGTGGGTGATAAATATGGCAGTTCAAATTCATCTCTTGGGCCCAGCAAGCAGAGTGTATGGCACACTTGTTGCTAGGCAACTCTTAAACAGTCCCACCCCATTCAGTGCTGTGCTAGGTCTTCTACCTACTCATACTTCCCCAAGTTCACATGTACCACCTTGGTACATGGATGACATGTTCCCATAATGAAACCAAGTTTGTCTCGGTGATACACATCGAAGAGAATTGTATTTTCCAGGAAGGGATGAGACTGTGACCTGATATGTAGCCCAGGCTGGCTCCAAAGTCTTGATCTTCTTGCCTCAGGCTCCCTAGTAGAAGAGACTTTAATGAAGTAACTGGTTGTAGAGGCTTGAGTCAAGTCAAGGGAGCAGCTAAAACAGAGGGGCACCCAGAGACTGAGAGAAGCTGATACAAACCTGGAAACCTGGAAAGAACAAAGAGAAGAGTTACCAGAGGGTGTGTGAGTGGGTGCCATTGAGGAGCTGTACTTGTGAGAGGATACAAACATGGCCAGATGTGTACAAAGAAGAAAGGGGAAGCAATACCCTGCCTTTTTTCTGCTCCCTCCAAGTCAGCTGCCAGTGTCCTTTGCTGTGGAATCCAATTTGGCTAGATTAGATTAGATTAGATTAGAATTATCTGGCTAGAACTCAGCAGTCACAGTCCTCAGCACAGAAAGACTAGTGAGCACCTGCTCTGGCCTCGTACCCCAGCAAAACCAGAAGGTCCCCTCTCCAAGTCTCCTCAATTCTACGTGCTGGCCCAAAGTCCCAATCCTACCTACAACATCCCATCCCCTGGCTCTGAGTTCTCTGACGTCAAATTCCTTTTTCCTAAGCGGTTTCCAGGCGGTGAAGAACATGAAATGAACACAGCTGCTAGATGAAAACAGAACTCAGAAGCCTAGCAGGCCTAATACCTAATCAGACAAAGATTTTTCTTTTTTAAACTAGAATGACGTTCGTGGAGAAAAATATATTAAAATGGAAGCAAATGTCGGCTGTTGGTGGGAACGCAAATAACAGGAACTATACTGAATCAGGTTAGGTGTCTCCTGCTCTTCTTTTCTTTCTTTCTTTTTTTTTTTCATTTTAGTTTTACCAGAGATCAGTTTGCTCATTGTGGTAAAACTCATATTAACTTGGTGAATACACATCAGCAATCTGTTATGTCTCATCAAATTCACAGCTTTTTATTTTTTATTGTTTTTTTATTTTTAGTTATAGTTATGTGTGTTTGCCTGCGTCTGAGTATGCGCGTCTGAGTATAGGAGTCTGTGGAGGCCAGAGGCATTGGAGTCCCTAGACCTGGAGTTACGGGCATTGTGAGCTGTCCGGCATAGGTGCTAGGAACCAAACTCCGTTCTTCAAGAGGAGCGTGCATTTTTAACCGCTGAGCCATCTCTCCAGCCTCAAATTCACCATCTTTTTAGGAAATGGAATCAAACCATTTAGTGTTCAGCTAAATGCTTAAGAAGTTTCTAGTTTTTTAAACGCACATTTATTTTTATTTTATCTTATTTTGTGTGCCTGAGTGTTTTACCTGCATATACACCACCAGCATGCAGGGCCTGAGGCCAGAAGAGGGCATTGGATCTTAATGGAATTGGAGTTTCAGACAGTTGTGTGCCGTTGAGGCAGGGAGGCCTCCCCGGACACCAACTCTGCCTGTACCGTTATCTTGGACTTAAAGCCGAGAGAACAGAGGGAAAATAAAGGCTACCTGGGGCCTGTATTTGTCCCAGCGGTCTGGAACTTTTATTATTTCTTTTAGGTGTGACAAAGTTATTTTCATAGTTTCGGAGAGTTATTCATTATTGCAATTTTACAGCTAAAATCTGGGATTACTTAAAATAACCCAGTATGAGGCAGTGAGTAACAGGTGAGAGAACACACAGAATGCTGGGCTGGGAAGTAACAGCTGCTGAAGCTGATGTTGGGCGGATGTGACTTGTTTAATACTATAGTCCCTCTCTTTTGTGTGTGTTTGAAATTATTCACGGCAGAGTATAAACAAAGCTTTTCTGAAAACTAGAAAAATCATTTGCTCTTAGTGTCAGGGATGAGGAGAAATCCAGTTTATTTATAATGTGTTGATGGCGACAGGATTTTGTAAGCCAGAAGGATCTTGACAGCGGTGGATGTATAAAGCTTCCATGCGCATATGTGCAAACTGAGGTCTTGCTATTAAACAATCAATCTGTGGAGCTTGGTCGGTTCCCACATGTGCACAGGGAGCCCTGCTCCTGAGTGCTGCTAACAGGATGGACACTGTACCTGTATCAGTGCACTTTTTGTTGTGAATATCTGAGGGTACCAAAGGAGGAGGAGTGATTTCTGAGGTTTTATTCTGTAGCTGGCTGGCTCTGTTACTGTAGGGCCATGATGATGATAAACATCACGGAGATGAGGCAGGGTGGTAGGGCTGTTTACTTCATAGCAGTAATGAAACAGAGAGGGACAGATAGGAGGGGCCAGGGCGAGATACAGCCAGGAAGAAGACACCCCAGAGACATCTCCAGCTAGCCTTCACATCCTGAAACTGCCTAGCACCTACCAACAGCCTATTTACATTTTCATTTATCTGTGGTTGAATCCATTGAGGAGGTCAGAGCCATCCGGATCCAGTCCCTTCCCGTTATTTGGCAGCCAAGCACCGGCCACATGATCCTACCGGTTCCATTTCGTACTCAAACCGTGACAGCCCTGACTTTCAGAGCTTACATTCTAGTGGGCGTGATGAACAAAAGTCAGTTAACCAATAAATTTTGAAAACGTTCTTTGCGTGATAACAACTGTTGTAATAATCAAAAGGGCTGGGATAGGCTTGGTTAAGGGGGTGCTCAGGAAAAGTATGTCACAGAGGGTGTCTTATAAACTGAGAGACCGATGGGATGGGAAGAGAGATGCAGCCTGCTAAGTGTAGAAAGCATACAGCTGAGGGAACAGTGTGGGCAAAGGCCATGTTTGATTTGTTAGAGGAACTAAAGAGAGCCAGGATGGCTGAGGCGTGGTGACCCAAGAGGCCATGGAGGGAAGGACCTAGAATGAAGCTAGAAGCCAGACAGCAATTAAGTCCTGACACGAAGTAAGACCTTTGGATTTGATTGTAGGAGCTGTGGAATTCATCAGGGATTCTGAGCAGGAAGTTTGACTTGCTTCTTCAAGATAGACGTTGAAGTTTGGAGAAGGCTCTGACGAATCAGGTGAAGAGGGGTGGCCTTTAGTCTGGGCTTCTGGGACTGCTTGGGACTTGGGGTAGCTGAGAGGACTTGCAAGGGTCACTCTGTGTCAACAGTCTCCAGAGCCAGTGTCTTCTGGCTTTTCCAGTGTCTAGTGATGTCTGTTGAGCAGGAAGATATTCTTGTTATCTGTTGTTATACAGCAAGTCACACCAAAATTTAGTGACTTGCAGAAACAGGAATTGCTTAGGAAACTGGATTTGTCCAGAGCTCGGTGATGTGACTTTTCCCTGTCCCACGCTGAGGCAGGTCTTGGCTGAGGTCACTGGGATGGTTGGGATGAAGAGTGAGGGTTGGCTGGGTCTCACACTCTTTCCTTGTGTAGTCCCAGTGCCTCTCAGAGAGGTTTCTCATGATGACCTCAGGAGAGTGAGTCATCCCCTCCAGCAGGTCAGGGTCTGAAGCAAGTAGGCAAGTGCTCCAGGAGACCAGGGATCCCAAGGCTGTTCTGCACTATCCCCAGACATCACATACTCTGCTTCCGCTCATCTGCTACCCAGGGCCAGCTCTGAATCTTCTTGAGAGGGGACTACGTACAGACTACATTACCCATCTCAGACAGTAAGAGTTCATATAGGTCATTTACTGTGTACAGCAATGTGGGGGAAGGATGCTGGGAGAACTCCTAAAGGAACCTGCTTTTGACTCGTGACCGCGGCCATGTTAAAGGGCAGGCTTCCATTTTGCAGGGAGGAGTTTTGCCTCTGAGAAGAGCTGAAGTACTCAGTGCAGCTAAAAGGGCTCTGAAAGCTGTCCGCATATTGAGTCTAGAGGGCTGACCAAAGTGAGTCCGAGGGAAGCCACGATGCCTTGTGAAAGCTGTCAGAACAAAATGGAGTCAGCTTAACAAGAATAAAGAAAGGCACGAAACAGAGAGGGTATGAAGGATAAGAACTCATGTGGATCTGCCCTACAAACTGCAGTAAAGGACTTCCAGAGCCACAGCCTTGCACAAAGGTCCACTACAAACGACACCATTCTGCAAGGGAATATGCCCAGTAATTTCTGACCCTGGCTCACAACCACCTTGCTATTGAGCTTTGAGATAGCTGTTTCTGAAACAAAGGTGATTGTTTCAGAAACATCATGCAATGTTTTCCATTTTTAACTTTCAAAGCTTTTGTCTTCCTTTCCCTCGTTGGACATACCTAATGTGTATTCTGACTGCGGTGCTAATTCCTGAATAAATCCAGTATCTTCGAGGAATCTCTCTCTGTTGTAGTTTGAGTCTGAAATGTCCCCCTAGAGGCTCATGTTTGGGATGTTTGACCTCCCAGAGTAGGGTGATATTTTCGGAGGCTGTGGGACCCTTAGGAGGTGGGGTGTGGCTGGCAGAAGTTGCTCATGAGGGTCTGGCCTAGCTCCCTCTGCTTCATGGCCCATGCCGGGTATGACCCTTTGCCACGTGCTCTGGCTGCCATGGTCTGAGCTGCTATGCTCGGTTTACCTTGCTATGATGGACTGTGATCGTCTGACATGATAAACCAAATTTTCCCTTCCTGTAAGTTTCTTTGGGGGGCTATTTGGTCATAGCAACATGAAAAGTAACTCTCCATTGTTAGTTTGACAGTCTAGCGAGGAATTTGGTAAGTTTGTTGTGTGATCTATGGAGCCAATCTCTTCTCTCTGCTTTAAAAAAAAAAGATTTCTTTGTTAACACATTATGAATATTTTCTAATGGAGGAATCTGTATCGGATGCCAAATTTTTCTTGAAGGAGGTTTTTAGATATGCCCAAGAGAACCTGCCCGAGTGTAGGGAACTAAAGAAAAGCTAAACAAATGGCTAAATCGAGGCATTTCTATGTGAGCTGATGATGATATCCAGCAAACCTGTCGTTACATCTCATCTGGTTATAGCTGAATTCTAGAACTGGCTGCCTCCATTTCTGATTTTCTGATTGACTCTTAAGAATTAAAGAATTATTAAGTTATCAGATGTCTACTACATGCAATGGAAAATTCTGAGAAAAGATAGAACTCAAAGTCAACAAAGGATATAAGCCCAAATGTTCTATGACAGCAGTAACCTGTGGTCTACGACCCTTTCGTGGGGGTCGCCTAAGACCATCCACGTATCAGATGTTGACATTACGATTCATAACAGTAGCACATTTACAGTTATGAAGAAGCAACCAAACCTACGGTCGGAGGTCACCACGACATGAGGAATTGCGTGAAAATGGTAAGAAGTGGCTGAGAAGTTGTAAGACTGAAACCCAATTCGTTGCATTTGAGAGTATATTATTTTTATAATGAGAACTGTTCCCCAGAGACTCATTTGAAAACTCTGTCCCTTGTTTGGGGAGGTTATAGAAACTTCAGGAGGTAGAACCTTGCTGGAAGAAGTATGTCATGGGGGAGGGGGTGGGGGGTGTCAGGGGGTTGTGGGGGGCAGGGCTTTGAGGGATTATAGCCCTGCCTTTCCTGTTCTCATTCTTTCTGCTTCCTGTGCAGTTAGGATATGGTCACTCAGCTTCCTCCTCCTTACCACATGCCTTCTCTGCCATTACGGAGATGAGCCAAAATAAGCTTTTTCTTACGTTGTCTTTTCGGGTTTGCTGTCACAGCAACACAACAATAACTAACACGGGGTATTTAGAGGGCAAGGGTAGAGAAGAAATGCTTAATGGAAACGGTAGCATCAATCAGAGCTTGAAATTGAAGGTGATATTTGTAAAGATCCGGGAGTTTAGAGACTGAATTGGGGGATGATCTCAAGAGTACAAGCTGCAACTCTCCCATCTTGGTATTTCCTGCACAACACCTGGCACACTGCAGTTGCTGAATACAAGGTAGCTGAACCAGCACTCCAGAGCTTAGGGCAGGGATACACAGGCTGGGTCTCCAGACCCAGAGCATTGGGAACTCCTTAGAGATGTAAATTCTTGGGGCTTTTCCTCAGACTCACTGAGTCAGAAATTATAGGAGCCCAGTAAAAAAAGTATTCTGTGTTTTAGCAAGTTTCTGATGCAGGTTAAAGTCTGAGAACCATTATTGTGGGATATTTTAGCCTAGAGAAAGACTCTCTAGGACCTTCTTTGGGACACAGAATTCATATACCTTTTATCTTTACCTTTTATTCTTTACCGCTCATCAGAGAGAGGTGGGGATGAATAAAGGTATTACTAGTGACCAGGAAAAGATAAATCATTGACAGGTTACTTTCCTCCTTGAAAAAATAGAAATGTTTCCTATGAAAATATATTCAATGATTTAAATTTTTAAAATGATTTTAGCTTATGTGTATAGGTGTTTTGCCTGCATGTATGTCTGTTCACCATGTGTGTACCTAGTGTTCATGGAATCCAGGAGTGGACATTGGATCTTCTAGAACTGGAGTTACAGATGGTTGCAAGCTGTCATGTGGGTGCTGGGACTCAAACCTGGTCCTCTGGAAGAGCAGCCAGTGATCTTAACTGCTGAGCCATTATTCAATGGTTTTGAAACAGACTTTTTATAAAATTAGAAGAAATCAAAGAAAAATGTCAAAAAAATTGAGCTGTGGTTTTACGTGAAACCACTCTTCCCAGCCCAAACCACATGCTCATCCTCTCTGTCATTCCCAGCAGCTGTCACCAGCGTGCTTCCTTTTAATGCAGAGAGATGGTGCAAAATTCTTCATTTCCTTGTTCACTCACAATGCTTTGGGCTTGTGGGGCAGGGACTATTAGCGGAAGCCTCTGTTTGCCTTGTGCCTTACCTGTACAACAATGAAGGGTTGTGTCTGTCCATGTAGATCAAACCCCCAGGGCCTGGAACCACAGTAGTTGCTCAGTTCTGTGCTGGCTTTGTATGAGCATCCAGCATGGGTGTGGCTCCATGGCTACCCTCAAGTAACACACACTCTAGTAAGATAGGGTGAAAAAAATACATATTTTGTATATACACACACACACACACACACACACACACACACATATATATATTTATGTATTATATATAAATATATATATATATATATATATATATATATATATACACACACACACACAGAGAATATACAATTAGGGCTTTTAAGATGACAAACTATTTCACATATAGGGTTTTATTTGATCCTCATAAGAAGTCCCTGAAGGCAATACATGGTGACCAACGCAAGACAAATCCCTAACTTGTATAGAATGTGCTTGGGATAAACCTAGAAGGAAGTCTCCCTGATTCACAGTCATGCATGGGGTGGCTAAAGAGGTGGGTGGGATCTTAGGAAGACAAGACAGGACTGTGACTTACCTAAGACATTTGTTTATTTATTTACTTGTCAACCAGGCTGGCCTCTGAGATGACTTGACACTGAAAATGACCTTGAATTCCGGATCTTCCTGCCTCCACCTCCCTGATGTTGGGATTATAGGCATGATTCATCACAATCAGTAAGTCTGATGCCGGGGATGTAACACAGAACTTCCTGCATTCTAGACAAGCCCTCTACTGAAGGAGCTATATCCTCAGCCCTCTAAGAGTGTTCAGTTGAACCAGTTATATAAGATGTGCTCTGAAGTAGGAGGAAGAATGTTTATAAAATGTGTCCTTTTAACTCACTCCCCTCTTACCTTAACAGACTAGCCAGGTTAGTAGAATGTGCCCGCACACATACACACACACTAAATAAATTTTCAAAAAGTAATAAAATAATGGAATGAGAAACACAAAATTGCTTTTGATAGAAAGGACGGTCAGAGATGGTCATGGAAGAAGGGATCAGAACTACAAACATTTCCTTTTTTCTTTTCAAATTAATTTATGCCTTGACATTTTTAGACATGTATATAATGTATTCTGGTCATACCCTACCCTCACATCTGCCTTGTCCCCTCCCGACCCCATCAACACCTTTCTTCTCCTCCCACTATCATGTCTTTCAGTTTTGCCTTCGCTTCTGTTTTGTGACCCACGGAGTTGAAGCAGAGCTCTGTGCATGGGTGTGGGTTTGGAGCATGAGAGATCCATCCATGTCTACATCACGAAGACAATGGCTCCCCTCATCCCTTCAGCCTCCAACAAGTTATCACAGAAATTACTGATGTGTATTTAGTCAAAACAACACGAAGGGGCTGGAGAGATGGCTCAGCAGTTAAGAGCACTGGCTGATGTTTCAGAGGACCTGGGTTCGATTCCCAGCACCCCACTGTGGTTTACAACCAACTGTAACTCTAGCTCCAGAGGATCCAATGCCCTCTTCTGGTCTTCTAGGGCTTCTGCGCACACACGGGGTACATACATTACATAGGTTCACACATATACATATATCTGAAAATACACTTTAAAAGCTCAAAATAAAAACAACAATGTGCTTTGATGATTATGAAACATAACTTTTATTGGAAATTGATTCCTTAATGAGAGGTGTTTTTTCTTTGTTTTGCTTTCTTACAATCAGTTATATTTATTGTTGCTGTTACTTATTACTAGGATTAAAAAGAAAACCAGCACCAACATTCTCCTTCCTTTTTCTTTTCCTTCTGTAGGTAGAAATGCTGAGAAATCCGATTCATGCTTAGGCAGCAGAGTTGGAAGCTTGGAGAAACGCTATTCAATTTTTTGAATTCTGAGTTGAAAAGTGAAAAGAATTTCGTGACTTTTTCTATCAAGATCAGTTTTAAACAGCTATCATAAAGCTAATTCCTACCGCTTACAATTTTGAGAGCAATGAATTCATGCCATTTGGTTTGTGAAAATGTTTGTCACTGGTCTACAGTGCTAGTCACTTTCTCAACAATGGTGCCAGTATTTCAGATTATGGCTTTGCTTGGAAACCTGAGCTTTTGTACTGAGGCAAAGAGCCAATTGGTAGATTTAGGGTGGAAGAGAGGAAGGCCTTCTGTGAAATGAGAAAAAACATTGTTAAAAAGAACCTACAGCCTTGACTTCATTTTCTATCTATCTATCTATCTATCTATCTATCTATCTATCTATCTATCTATGATTTTAGGAAAGAACACAGATGGGCATGGGGAATTTGTAAATTATCCTAATAAAACCACTCAGGATTCCATGTGGAAAGTTTTCCAGACTTTTGGTACTTGGAAAATGCTCTTTGGACTAGTGACATAGGTGAACTTGGGAACCATTAGAAATGCAAAATTGAAGCCCCAGCCCAGACCTACTGAGGCAGAATCTGCAATTAGCAAAATTCAAAAGTTGAAGAAGGTATTGGGGTCAGCTCTTTTCTGCCCCAGCTTGTGTGCACACAGGCTACTTCCCAGGGAAGCTTCTATTTGCATATCTCCTGCACTTTGACCTTTGAATCTCTAGGGAGGTAGTCACCTGGTGTAGTTTCCAGTGGCCAGTGGAGTAGACTGCAGTGGCCTTTCTGATTCTGCAGGCCATCCCAGGACTCCTCTGATAGGCCAGATGGCCTCATGGGGACCCCAGGGAAGGGGTGCTTGGCAACTGTCACTTCCTTGGTACTAAGGATCAGACTTAGGCAAGAGATCCCTTTCCTCTGAGTGTCACTGGAGCCTGGGATTTTGAATTAGTGAATGTTAAGACTGGAAATACCCACCTGCGTCACAGAGAGGCTTCCTCTTCTCGCCTTGTGAGCATTGTGACATTGTCATTAGGAGCACTAGAAGCAGAATAGTTTCCCATCACCACACACACACCAAACTAAAAGCTTATTCAAATAGAGGGTCAAAAGTTGCTATTTCTAGCAAAAAGAAAACGACCTGATTGTATTCTTGAAATGCTTTTGCCTTTTTCTGTATTTCTGCTGCATTGACAGTCATGGCATCCCAGCTTGCCCAGTCCCTGCCTACCCTCTTGGCCCGGCATTCACTGTTCCTGTGTGTGGGATTCCAGATCAGTAAACAAGGGTGCCCAGTGCCAAGGCCTCCCTCTTGGGTGTAAACACATGAGTGTCAGTGAAGTTTGGAAGCCTGTGAGCAGTCTGTGGGAGGAAGTGTTTCTCTGACATTATTCTCACTTTGTCCCTACACCAGAAATGGTCATACTGCATAGAGCAAAGACAGCTCAGAGTTCAAACCTTGCTTTCGTGTGTCTGTCTTTAAAATGGCACTTTTAAATGGCTTTAGGATACTTAAATGACACTTAGCACGTAAGTGGGTAAGTGGATGCTGTATAAAACTGAGTAACTGCGTGTGTGTGCATACATAACTTTTGGGATTCAATTTTCTTCTTCCACTGTGGGTTCCCTGGATCTAACGCAAGTTATTAGGCTTTTGAGGCAAGTGCTTTTCCCCACTGAGCCACCTCTCTTGCCCTGGGCAAGGTCTCGAGGCCTCTGCATTGCTACTAAAAAACATGAGGGAAAAGGAGTCTGCAATAATGAGCCAAGTTTTAGATTTCACAATAGAATCTAGGTGCTAATAATAACTTGCAGTGACGGCGACCCTGGAGGGACACTTTTTCCTACAGCTGATTGGCCACAGATCAGTGCTATGGGTCACGTCACCGTAAAAGAAAAACATGAACATAAACAGGGAGCATGGGGACACAATAGTCCTCGGACGAGTTTCAGAGGCTGCTCACACAACATTTGCACAGTGGAGTTGTGTATTCATGTTAGTGGTTCTTGAAAATGTGGCTGGCTCAGAATCAACATTTCCTGGGAACCTATTAAAGAACCAGAAACCCTGGGAGTGGTGTTCAGCAGGAAGGCTTCCACATGGTTCGGATGCATCTTGAGTTTGGAGCTTGCTAGTTCACATGAGAACAGCTCACGCCTATCTTTCCCAGTGCCAATCATAAACACCACGGCACTTTAAATCTCTCACCCCCTTGACATGCACATACATCCTGCAGAGTTCTCAGATACCATTGCCTACCAGTTCTTAGAGATAGGCATGGACACATCCGCAGGAAGAGCTCGCTCGGCTTATCACGAGCAGTAATGCCAGAGGAGGAGTCTGAACAATAAACAAATAAATCCGCTTCCTCTTCTGCATGCTCTCGCTCCGCACACGTGTGTGCAGGTGCGTATGTGTGCACACGTGCGTGTGATGGTCACTCAACCTGTTGTTTGCGACAGGGTCTCTCATTTGCCTGCAACTTTGTCAAGCAGGTTAAGGTTGGCTGGTTGGCAAACTCTAGGGAATCTCCTGTCTCTGCTGCCCATTTCTCCATCACTGAGATTAGAAACATATGCCAAGCTGCCCAGCTTTTTTCTGTGTTATGGGGATTTGAACTTGGGTCCTCACACTTGTAAGACTTTACTGAGCCAGGTCTATGACCTCCCGCATCTACTCTTTATAACTACCATTCTGCCGGAGTTGCAATGTATTTGCAAGAGTATTACACATGACACAGATCACTCGGTCTTGTTTTCTTCACCTTCGGAATCTCGTCTCTAGAAGCCCTACATAGTCTGGGCTGTGGTATGTGGTGATGTCACGATGTCCAGCAGGCAGGAACTTGGGCATCATCACAGTTCTAACTGATGGCTGAGTCAAGGGGCCAGTGAGGCTGCTCAGCGGGCACAGGTACTTACTGCCAAGCTTGACTTTTTTTTTTTAAAGAAAGCTAATAGTTAAAAGTCTGTATCAAATTCTGTCCCTTATTCATCTTCTCGTTGTTTCCTTGTTTCTCTGTCTGTCAGTTCCCCAGATTGGGGACCCTTACACTCAGGTTGTCTGCTTGTTTTTTTTTTTTTTTAATGTAAGACAGACATGGCACCAAGATTCACCGATGTGATTTTCCAAGTCTGCAAGGCCCGGAGACTTGTCTATGTGCCAGGAAACTCTTGAATGCACTCCCTTTACCAGACGGTTGCTGTTTAGCTCGGCGTTCATTACCTACTTTATATTTCATGCGACTTTCTTTTTAGAGAAAAGACTGGGCTATTTTAATGAAAAGTAGAGGTTTGGGACGCTTTAGAGCTGGAGACCAACAGCCTTGGTTTTAGCTAATCCCGGGTTTTCTCTTGAGTGTTCAAGGTCACAGAGTGATAACAGGACCTGCCTTAGACTAGAACCCAGGCCGTATGCCACCCCTGAACCACAGAACTGCCACAGAGACACCAGAGGGGAGTTAGGTCCAAGGTTCCTCTCTGTTGTGTTGATAAGGCATGAAGGCACAGGGAGATCATGCCTCCATTTCTCTTCCAGTCTTCAGTTATGCAACCCTGTCAGAGCATAGTAGTGCTGCAGCTCTACTCTGGAGGCTGAGGCTCTGAACCCACCCATACCAACCAAATCGGTCTCTGCTGGAGCCCAGACCTGGGTTATAATGCTCCTTGGGCGGTGCCTATTGCCACGGCCCCCCTAACCCCCACGCCCAAGTTTGAGAGATTCTGGGTGTTCCTTACTGTTTCTTTTTCCCTCCTTCCTTTTTAAAAAGTTATTTTGCACGCATTATCCCAGCCTCCTCTTCCTGCTAACCCTTGAGCTTTGGAGCACAGTAGCCGCACGGTTTACAGTGGGGTGCTGCCCTCATGCATTTGAAGATTTAGCTAAACACAGCCTAGGGATTGCTCCTTAGCTTGCCTGGCTCTCAGTGGGCGGAGTCTCTGGTTCCTCCTGCAGCCTCTCCAGGGACACTCCCCAGGGCCCCCAAGGTCCCTCTCCTGCTGTTTGCAGCCCCTCTCCTCACTTTCTCCTCAAGCCACCCTCCGTGGCTTCAGCCCCCATGACGCATGAGATTGGACAGAAGATCCAGTCTGGTAGAGGAGCTTCGGGATAGCTGCTTCTGTGCTTCACGTTCCCAGAGGGAGCAATCCTCCCAGCAGCCTTTCTTTTTGCCTTGCTGGCTAAGTGTGTGGGTGTGCAGCAGGCTTTTGCTAGAGAAAGCTGGCAAAAAATAAAACTTCTCAGGCTTCGATGCGACAGGCAGATTGCGAGGCCCCACAGCACTTCAGAATTGCTGAATTGGGCTCTGTCCACCCACCTACCCCCCAGGGAGCGGTGGGTCAACTTGCAATTTGTTCAGAGCTGCCTAACTTAGGGGAGTAGCAATTATAAAGGTGGCGCTTTAAGATAAACCAGCGGACCATTAATACTGTTCCAGCCACTAGCTAAACTCAAAGGAGAGGCCACCTCTGCTGAGGGTGCTTTAGGGCAGTGGAGAGACAGCTGAACAGAGCAGAGCAGACTAGAAAGGGTCGTAAAAGGAGGTGGTGAAAGGGTAGAAGTGGCAAGCTGACAGCTGTGTGTTTAACTTCCCAGGATTTAAAGCTCTGAACTATTTGTCCAGCCCTTTCCGGGCAACCGTGGTAGCCTCCATATTGTTTTAAGCACGCCATTTGACCCCCCAAGGCATTTGGCCATCAGAAGCTCAGCAACCAGATCTGAACAGCTGCTGCTTCCGTGTTCCTTCTCGGAGCTTCCCACTCCCACACTCCATCTCCCTTCTCTCTTTTAGACACAAACACAGCGTTTTGGGGTTTTTGATTTTTTTTTTCCCTCATGGCTATGTAATGAATTATGTCCAAGTTTTCAGTCTTTTGTCAAAGTAATAATGAACATTACTGGTAAATTCAGCACCAAATAAGATTAACAACAGCTAAAACTTTGTGTGAGGGAAAATGGTTATTGGTAGGAAATTGCATAAAGAACCAGATCTTTGCAACATGTTTGGACAGCGGAATCTGATCAAGAAAACTTGGTTGACATCGTGGTGAGAGAGTAAAGTCTTAATAGCAGATAAAATTGGGGATGAGGCCAAATCTAATTTTGTGGAAAGAGAATTGGTGTCAATGAAAATAACTTCACTAAATTAATGGTAAAAAATGGTAAAAACTGGAAATGGTACTGACTGATCAGTGAGTCTCATCATTTAATGACATTTGTCCCAGAGACTACTACGTTGAGGCTATTCTGATAATTTTATTGCTATCCGTTTTCCGTGGTGGGTAAAATAACCGTCAGTGATATTGTGCACATCCCCCCCTTCCCCCCACCCCCAAGCAGCTGCCTGAAGAAGCAGCAGCAAGAGGTAGGGCTTGGGGATCTGCATTTTTCTATTTAAAAAGACTTTATTTACGGGGTTGGAGAGATGACTCTGTGGTTAAGAACCTGTACTGCTCCCACAGAGCACCGGAGTTTAATTCCCATCAACCATATCAGGTGGCTCAAAAACACCCCTAATTCCAGCTCCGGGGAATCTGATACCCTCTGGCTTCTGATGTCACCTCTGTTTATGTGCACACACCCATATACACATATACATAATTAAAATACATTTTAAAGGTTTATTGTTATTATCATTATCATTGTATTGGATTGTATCATTGTATCATTATCCTTGTATTGGAGGTGCTTCACATCATGACTGACTAGGAAACAGAGCAGCAGAAACAAGGGTCAGGCGGTAACCTTGCCCCTGTGCCTACCTCTACTGAGTAGGTTCTGCCTCCCAAAGGTTCCACAGCATTCCACCAGCCTGAAAACAGTGCCAAGACAGCCTGTAAGAAACATTTTATACCCAAACCTTAACACTTAACCCTGACACTACTTTGATCTGGGTTTCTGGGTTTCCAGATCTATGAGAAAAACAGTCTTCTGTTTAAGTCCGTTTAAATCTGTGCTGTTTGTCATGAAAGCATGAGCACTCTATAGTAAGGAATTACTTACAGAAGTACTTGCGCGCAGAACAAAGTGATATCTAAGGCATGCTTTAGAGTACTCCAGAAGTAAGACCTGAGAGTAGCAAAGAGATAAACAGGCCTGGCTGAGAGCTGATACTATGGGAGCCAAGAGGAGAGACCAGAGAACCATATGCTACTCCTTTCTGCTGTCCTGTGATGGACAAAATGCCAAATAAACTATGCTGTTTACTTATTTCTTTCTGTGTTGCTGGGGATGGATCTCAGGACCTCATACATCTAGACAAGTGTTTTATTATTGAGCCACATTCTCAGCCCTGGATGAAGGTTTCTTTTTTTTAATTGGCACTACAATTATATAAAATGCAGGTGTGTCCAACCTGCAACTCATGGGCCGTGTGCATCCTGGCGCAGCTGTGGATTCAGCGCAGCACATTTATAGACTGCAGTGTCAGAAAGTTGGCACTCCTGAAAGTGATTTTGATGCATATTCAAGTAGATGATTACCAAGAAAGTTTTCTATAGCCTCCTGTCCTAACTAGGCTACTGTGGTCTTGTGTGTTGTTAGTATTACTACTATTGACAGTAAGTGTATTTTAAATGCATATTTAGAAATAAAAAATTACCAAAATATTTTGCGGCAATAGAGCAAGGAATCAAAATGCCAACTGCAGTCAGTGTAGGCATGGGGTAACAGGCAGGGAAGGAGGAATTAATGGTGTCTAACACATAGTAGGTTCTTTGTAACTACTGGCTTTTAATACTCACCCAGCTCTATAAAGCAAAACTTAACATTCATAATCCTTTAAATTTTTTTTGATATGAATGAATTCTCAAGATCATATAGTAGAACATGAAGGAGCTGGGATTTGAACTTGTATTATTTGTCTTTCCCATGATCTCTCTCCTACATAGTGCCAGATGCTGCATAAAGGGTAGAAGAACTTTGAGCAGGACAAGATTACGGAGAAGTAGGGTCAAGTAATAACTAATATATGAAGACTCATGTGTTCATATGAACCTGGGATCCCAATACACAGAAGCTGAGGCAAGAAGACTGTGAATTCCAGGCTAACCTGGGCTACTTAGCAAGATGGTGTCCCAAGAGAAAATAAAAAGACACGAGACTGACAGATAAGCTGGGCTTGAAGGAAGAGGCTGAAGGTGGAGAGAAGATCCTGTGAGCATCCCCAGGATGGAGAAAGGTGACAAGATGCAGTTGGTAGGTGCCAGAGAGTAGCAAAGGACTGAGGACGAACTGCTGGCTCCAGGGAGATACAGTGAGGCAGGATTGGGATGTGGGCCCTGGAAAGACCTGGACCTGGGCAAGAATTGGAAAAGATATAAGTAGACGGGAAGATGATGCTTCCACCCACCAGCAAGGAGACTGAGAGAGCGGGTTCATTTGGGAACACTAAAATAAATGAGCTGCTTTCAACATGCAGAGAGAGAACAGTGGCGTAGCCTGGGGGAGAAGGCTGGTGTAGTGGTTTGAATGGGAACGGCCTCCATAGGTTCATATATTTGAATGCTTAGTCATTAGGGAGCAGCACTATTAGGAGGTGTGGCCTTGTTGGAGGAAGTGTGTCACTGCGAGTGAGTGGGCTTTGAGGTTTCAGAAGCGCCAGCCAGGCGCAGTGTCACGCTCTCTTCCTGCTGCCTGTGGATCCAGATGTGGGACTCTTAGTTCCTCTCCAGCACCAGGCCTGCTGGTGTGCCGCCATACTTCCCACCATGATGACAATGGACTAAACCTCTGAACTGTAAGCCAGCCCCAATTAAATGTGTTACTTTATAAGAGTTGCTGTCGTCATGGTGTCTCTTCATAGCCATAAAAACCCCAACTAGACAGCTGGGGTGGTAGAATTTTTGACTTCTCTGACTTTCATTCAAGAACTGTAACCAGTCAGTGTTCTGAAATACGAAGAAGGCCTTGTCCCTTGGGCCCCACCTATGCTGCAGTGGAACCCTGTAGTCATTCGCCCACTGTGAGCTGGCCAGGCAGCGGGCACTGCTCTAGGATTGGACACAGTCCTGGGATTATTATAAAATATTATTATAAAAATATAAACTATTATAAATAAATAAAGACCTTCTTCCGGGCCCACCTTGGCCTTTCCTCTTGTTTTCTTTTAGCCTAATGCTTTCAGGTTGCCGTGTTAGGTGCACGCTCCAGGAATAGGGGAACTCCGCCTCCCCGCCCCGCCCCATACTGTGCGGTGGAATATGTGCTCTGTGTGGCTGTGTGTCACAGCCCCGGGCGAGTGAGCCTATAGAGCCAGATCTTGTCATTCCCCTGCTCAGAAGTCTCTGGGAACTCTCCTCTCTGCTCCCTGACATATTGACCTCGGGGCCTTTGCATGGACAGTTCCCTCTATCAAAAAGGCTCTTTTGCCAGATAACAGCCATAATCGCCTCTAAGATTTTTATCAAACGTCATTCTCCACGAGGCTGATCCTGATCCCTGTCTTTGTCTGTTCCACCCCGCTCAGCTCTCCCTGCCTCTGTTCCATCCCGCGCCAGTCTCTCTCTGTCCACCCCGCGTCAATACCGTGTTCTATCGGTTTCTCCCTCTTCTTTTTAACACAGTTTTTTTTTTTTTTTTCATTAAGAAACTGTTTATTGCTCTTAGGGTTTTGTGTGTCAGAGAGAGAGAGACAGAAAGATCTGTGAGGCTCATTGCCGGCCAACTGAGCCAAACTGATGCACTTCAGGTTTCGCAAGAGATCCTTTCTCAAAAATAAAGGTGGAAAGTGATTGAGAAACAGCATCTGATATCAACCTCTGGCCTCTAGATAGCACATATATACATGTGCCTCTGGGTCTGTCTCCCCCCGAAAAAATACGGTGATCAAAGTAAGCATGTTGAGAGAGAGACCTTGTCCTACGCCACTGGGGGATTTAAGCACCAATATCCTTACAAAACAGAGAGAAAGGAGATGCATCAGCAGCAAAGTGACACTGTGACCACAGGGCCAGATGCTGCCTTGTTGGCTGTGAAGATGAAGGAGACCCGGAGCCAAGGAATATAAAGAATGATGCTCTGGGAGCTGGAATTGGCCAGGAATTCTGCTCTTCCCTGGAGCTCCTAGAGGGAGCCAGGCCCCGTGGACACCTTGATTTCAGCTCAGTGAAACTGATTTTGGATTTCTGATCTCCAGGGCTGTTAGAGAACATATCTATGTCGTTGGAAACCACCAGATTTCTTATCCTCTGTTATAGCAGCCATAGGATCCTGGTACAACAGAAATGTCATCTTAGTAGGTAGGAATCTTGTACACAGACATTTTGTCTTAGTTATGGGTACTATTGCTGTGATGAAACTGTTGATCCCAAAGGTGGGAGGAGAAAGACCAGCGGCCAAAGCATCATGGCCAAAATAATTAAAGCAAGCAGTTAGTTAAAGCAAGGGTTTTTGCGTACGAGGCCTGCCTCCCCCTGAAAGTTGGGTTCGAGAGGTCAGCCCTAGATGTGAGGAAGACAAGGCTCTTATAGCTCAGGAGTAGGGGGCGTCCTTCTGGATGTGACTGTGTACTGTGTCCCTGGCTGCTGTACCTGCAAACTTGCTGAAACTGATGATAAGAACAAGTCCCACCCAAGAGCAAGTCAACAAGATCGCTCAACATCACATTTCACAGCACTGATTGGATTTAATGGATTACAAAATATATATATTACATAATACGTAATAGACAGTATATATTACATTATGTTTATTTATATTTTATGTATATATGGAGAGAAAGAGTTAAGTTGAGGGTAGATATGGTCGAGATACATTGCATACATGTATAAAGTTTTCAGAGTAATTTAAATATCCTTTCTTAAAAAAAAACAAATTTTCTTGATAAACTTACAAATAAATTACATCAAAATGTAATAAGCACTAAAATATTTATTTTGTAATTATACTAAAATTACAATTTTCTTGAGACTATTACTTCTAATGCATCTGTATGGTAGAAACCCTGAGCAGAGTGTGCTACCCAGAATCCTCCCTGACTGCTCCATGTTAGCATTTGACACCTGGAGATTAGCCACATCGCAAGGGTTTACACGGTGGGCACTGTCCGATTTCACACATTAGATCCTTTTCACTTACAGATCTAGTGTTAAATATTCACCAGTCCACCACTGGTGTGGATTAACAGGAAAGCTGGCAATTATGGTGTTCATGGTCTTCCGTGCCTGGTACAAGGCAGTTTCATGTGGAAAGAACTCTCCACTGACTAGTTCAATACCACAGCTGTCTTCCAGTTTCTCCTCTCAAGCATGCAAAAACATTATATATTTCTGCTATCTTAGAAGATTGTTGTAAAAATGTTTTGTTTTTAGTATGAAAATAATTCTGTGGCTTACTATTTATGATTTATTTTCTTGTTATTGTGCTTAATTGTTTTGAGAAAGGATTTCATGGATCATGATCCCAGGCTGGCCTTGAATTCTTAATTCTCTTAGGGTCTAGGATTATAGGCCTGCACTACCAAGCCTGGAAATCTGTGGTTCACTGAAAATCCTTCAAAAAAGCTGGAGCCTGGGGGCAGGAGAGATGGCTCATCAGATAAAGGTGCTTATTGCTTGACGAGGCAAGCTTGGTGACCTGAGTTCAATTCCTGGAACCCCAGGGAAGGTGGAAGGCCAGATCTTGACATAGTTGTGCTCTGAGCTCTGCATGCGCACCGTGGCACACGTGACCCTCCCTCAATAACAACAAATAAAATTTCAATAAAAAAATGAAAATCTTATATATACTTGCAAGCCATTGTCACAAAAGCTCAAACGCTTTCAAGAGAACAGTGACTAGACACCCACATAGGAAGCTAGGAAATGTAGCCTGTAAGGTTCCTTTTACCTTGGTTGTTGTTCCTCTTGCTGGATGGCTGGGCCAGATGAGTTCACACTCCCTGTCCTTGGAACCTGTGCCCTTGGAGGAAACCTTGATACAACCTAGCAGCTGTTTTCATGACTTTGAGATAGGCTTTCTCTATGTAGCCCAGGCTGGCCTCCAGCTCATGATCCTCCCAAGTACTGAGATTATAGGTGTGTACCACAACAACTGCCATAGCAGTTTTTAAGGTGTGAGGTGGTAGTTGTTCTGAGATACCTGAGCATCTGACTTAACTCCTAGCTAAAACTAAGAGTTAATGTAATTCATAATTATGTTAAAATTCTTCACTTACAGGCATTTTTCACACTCTAAAAACAGGTGAACAAAATGTAAAACTTCATTTATCACCAAATCCTGTAATTTATTTGTTGGAACATAGTGACGTGCTACCTGTTCCCTGGCCCAGTTTTCACACTTACTCCGAAGTGGAGAATGTGCCTCTGGGCCGTGATAGATAAAATCCATCCTTGAACCTTGACCATTTCTGGACTCGCAGTCCAATCTGGAGTGGGTCTGAGCCTGGCTGAGGACTGCAGATCCTTGGGGAGGGGTTCAGTTATGGCTGGAAGTCTGAATCCAATCCAGCCTCCAAAGCTTTGTCTGTAGAATAAAGAATGACTGTTTTCCCAGCTCCCACAGGCACCATTGTTAGGAGTCAAACAATTTCACTTCAAAGCTGCACTGAACTTCCAGTGTCTTCGGGTTATCAGCGCCACATCTAGCTGAGGGGGTTCACACAGAGGGTGAAAAAACAGCCCTAGACTCCCACCTCCACAAAACTATTTGTATTATTTGCAGGTTGAACCAGCCCTGAAAGGAAGTTCCAGTGTCTTCTAATGGATTCATCAGCCTCACAGGATGTGCGGTTGCAATAAGCTCTGCAGGCAGCAGGGGTGTTCCCGGTCAACAGACACTAAGAGGCACCCACCAGAGACAGGAGTCCAGGTGATTTGTTTGTTTGTTTGTTCGTTTCAATTAAAATAATATATATTGCTGTTTCCTGCGAGTTTTTCCTGCATGTGTGTCTGCGCATGCTCGGTGCTGGAGGAGGCTAGAAGAACCAGAAGAGGATTTGTAACCCCTGAAACTGGAGTTATAAAAGGTTGTGAGCCATCAAGTGGGTTCTCTGGAAGAGCAGCTCAGCTCCTAAGTGCTGAGCCATCTGTCTAGGTTCCAGGTGCTTTTTGTTATCAGAGAAGAAAAGTTTTATCCTCAAAGGAGTTGGAAAACGGGCAGGTGAGACGGGTCATTGGGTAAAGGCGCTTGTCTTCAAATACGACGGCCTGAGTCAAATCCCAGAGCTACATGGTTGAAAGAGGAAGCCAACTTCTCCAAGGTCTCTTCTGGTCTCCACAAGGACACTGTGCACACACACACACACACACACACACACACACACACACCACACATACACACACACCACACATACACACACACACCACACATACACACACACCACACACACACACACAAACACACACACCCCACACATACACACACCACACATACACACACACACACCACACATACACACACCACACATACACACACACACCACACATACACACACACACACCACACATATACACACACACCACACACCACACATACACATACACAGACACTACATACACCACACACACACACCACACACACACACCACACATACACACACCACACATACACACACACACACCACACATACACACACACACCACACATACACACACCACACATACATACACACACCACACACCACACATACACAGACACTACACACACCACACACACACACCACACATACACACACCACACATACACACACACACACCACACATACACACACACACACCACACATACACACACACACCACACATACACACACACACCACACATACACATACACAGACACTACACACACACACCACACACACACACCACACACACACACCACACACACACACCACACACACACACACCACACATACACACACACACACCACACATACACATACACACACAGACACCACACATACACACACACACCACACACCACACATACACATACACACCACACATACACACACCACACATACACACACACACCACACATACACACATACACACACACACCACACACACACACACCACACATACAGACACACACACACCACACACACACACCACACACACACACACCACACAGAGACACCACACACACACACCACACACACACACACATACACACACACACACCACACATACACATACACAGACACTACACACACCACACAGACACACACACACACACACCACACACACACACACCACACATACACACACACAGACACCACACACACCGCACACACACACACACACACCACACATATCCTACACCCCCCACACCACACACACACCACACACAGAGTGAAGATTCTGCTAACATGATAACTGTAGGTTCACCTACAACTTACAAGTCGGCTTTGAAGCACAGCAAAATAAAACGCTCAGAACATATTTAATCCTTTGCCATTTCTCATGACTTGGTAGGTCGGATAGAAGCAGTGAATTTGGTGCTGGAGGCCCAGAATAACACCCTTACGCGTTTGGTGGTTGGCCCAGTGTCAACTGGTACAGGGTGACTCTTGGCTTTCGTCACCCATGGGGTTAGCCTGGACTCATTGCCCAGTGATTGCCTCAAGATTTCCAAGGGTGACAAGAGAGCCAGCTCTTATGTGGAAGCAGCTTGAAAGCCCTGCATATCAGAGGGAGTATTCAGCTTTTTCGGGGTCCTACGGCTCCTAAGTAGCAGAGCCAACATGAAACCACAGCGGGTCTCATGTGAAGATTCTACTTTGTGTTGGGTTCTTGAGGGATGAGGAGGGCACGTTAGCATCACACTGTTGGAGAAGTTTATTTCTTGTTATGCTTTAAAATAAGTTGTTTTGTACGTTGTTGGGGGAAGGGTTACCTAAGCCTTGGCATTTTGCTTTATCTGCAGGTCTTGGCTTTATGTACAAGATGGTTGCTTTATCACGATCTGCACCTGTTCATAGCTCTCTGGCAGAGCCTTTGAGAAAGTGCAAAGTTGCTGAGGAAGAATTCTTGTAGCCCCTCTCTCCCAGTCTCCAGCAACAAGCAGAGAACACTTTCCTTAGACCTTGAGTTCCCCCACCTTTAGCTTGGCTGCTAAAGGATTGTGGGATGAAACTAGGCTACAGGTGTCCTTCATTATGCAAACAGGCTTTGGGATGAGGTGCAGACACCTGAGGAGCTTTTGTATCAATAAAAACACCTGAGATCAGATGTTCGCATCCACTGTCCAGTGTGGAACTTGCCATGACAGATGGTTCCCTCTGCTGAGGTCTGGCAGGGTTTGCATCTGCAGGGTTTGAAAGTGTCTCTTTGTTTTTCTTGCTGTGCTCACATAGGAGTTATCAGATACAAGCGGCACACCAAGTGGAACACATCACTCCAGCTACATTCAATGTGGAGACAAGGAAGAGAGAGAGAAATTCCAGACCCCAGAGTCTGGTAAAGGTAAAGTATACTCAGGAAAGAAAAAAGGATAGAAAGAAAGAAAGAAAGAAAGAAAGAAAGAAAGAAAGAAAGAAAGAAAGAAAGAAAGCAAGCTTCATTGCATTTGTTTGTGGCCTTGAAAGAGAGAAAGAAATATTCACAGCCATCTTTGGCTGTCCAAAGCTTGGAGAGCGGGAGCTAATAGTGAGCCAGAATAGACTCTCAGTGCAATATCCCCAAACCTAATGTCTCCAACCAAAGGTCCTCTAAGCAATAACCAACCAACCAACAAACCAGTGACCAACAACCACCCAACACTGGCTTTCCTTGGTTCAACCCTTGAATAATCTAAGCAAAGTTCCCAGAAGTCTAAGCGACACACAATCATAAGGACAAGCTACATGTGGCAAAATAGTTGCATGTAGCCAAATTACAGCCACCAGTAATGAATAGTTTAAATCAAGCTCACTATCATCCACCACACCTAGGATGGGAATAAAAACATAGTCCAAATGTCTGTGTGTGTGTGTGTGTGTGTGTGTGTGTGTGTGTTTAAAACAAAAATCACAAACTCCTTCAAAGTGTCCTGCTCCATCACACCCTGCTTTTGGGATGGGGATCATTCCTCTTTCCCTTAGCTCACTTGGTCTAGAACTCTGACTTCCAGAACATTCTACAGTGTAGCCTTTATCCTGACCTCCATTCCCACTGTTCTCTGCTCCTGCTGGGCTCTCCTCCCATCTTGTGTATCGGTTTCTGGGAGGCAGAAGAGATGCATCACCCCTACTTCCCTGCCCTCTTCTGGTCCTGGTGGCCTGTACTGCCAGGAAGGTTTCGGAAGTTTCCACAAGCCAGAGCTAAAGCAAGTGTCTCTCTGCTTCTTGCTTTTCTCTTGTTAGTGGGGCTCAGTCACTCAGTGACCCATTTGAACTGACATCAGAGGGAAGAGATGCTAAGAAGAGGCATGTAATGCCTCTAGGGATGGGAACTTGAAAGCACCCACTTCCTCTGGAAAGGAAGGAAGACTGCTGACTGCAACAATGAAGCCTGGAACATCAGCGACCCATGATGAATGCCAAAGAACTGGGTCAGTTATATGATTAAGGTTAAATCACTTTTAGCCCACAGCAAGGGGGGGTTTGACTGACGGCCCCTGACACAGGAAACATTGATAAAAACTACACTTGCCAAAATCCTTGGTGACAGATGAAAAAATGGAACTTAATGGTGGATAGCAATTAACAGGCAGATCTCTGTGAGTTCCAGGCCAGCCTGGTCTACGTAGCAAGTTCTGGACCAGTCAGAGATTGTGGAGAGATCCAGCCTTTCCCACAAATGGGTTCATGGAAACTCTACGCAGGAGGGAGTACGAGCGCAGGAAAAATGAGGGATGACAAACGAACAAGGTAGTTTGTTCTTCTATGGGACCCAAGGAAATGACATGCACGATCGAGCTTTAAAATGACACGTGGAACATGTTTTAGAAGTAAAACGCAGGAGAGTTTTTAATAGGGGAATTAACAGTATACATTTTAAGAAAAGAGAGGGGCAAGAGAGAGACTGACTGCAATGCGCCTTGTCAGTGGAAAAACCACACCAAGAAGAGAAGGAGGGAGAGACTGACAATATACGTCACCAGAGGTAGAGGGCTCACACCAGAAAGAGAGAAAATTGCTCTGGCCAGAGGTTTAAAAAGCCAAATACAGTTTTTTTGGTATGTAGATGTTGCTCAGGCCTTCAGAGGAACTGGTTTCATATGTAGATGCAGTCACGCCCAGAGGGGAGGAGCCGGGTGTCCTTCCTCCTGCGGACTTACAAACTTCGAGGTTATCTTGTTTGCTATGAAAGAACATTTGACTCAATAAGTATAATTGGTTGAATGTTACTGTTAGCTGAATAATATCTACTATCAATATGAATAGGTAGCTTTACACATGCCAGGACTTAGAAGCCCACAAGATATTTTACAATGACAACTACTTTTGAGTAAAAAATGGCCACTTCTCCTTCTCAGCTAACACCAGCCAGCTAAGGTATACTAGGCCTTGCAGACATAATGAAAGGCTTTTGTCCCTGTTACAGCAAAGGGGAGAAAGGGCTGGTAAACTGAAATTCCCAGCCAAGGAGTCTGGAACCTTGTTGACAGACTTCAACCACGTTGCCAGGGTATTGGGGCTCTCAGCAAGAGATAAACAAAAAAACAAGTTGATTGATCTTTTCCAACATTTTTCTATCCAAAGAGAGTGTATTTTCCCACTTCTATGTTCCCTGGTTGGTTAAAAAATAAAATTAAAATAAAAAAGCAGTTAAAGACTGCTTCACTTCAGATAGACTCTTTCTCACATTTTATGTACTTCTTCATCGAGGAGAGTTTATTTTCAATGTTTTCCCCCCTCTGATGGCATGATGGAGGCTCTGGGTTCTCTAGCTTTCTTTTCCCCTTTACTCTTTCCGTGTGAAGAAATTGATTAGTATCCCATATGGAGCAGGAACAATTGGCTTCCCCCAGTGGCCTGGGAGATGTGATTGTTCACTAGGCTCTTATTTCCTCCTGGAAATCCTTACACTTCCACAGATAAAGATCTGGCAGACTGGGGCTCTGTGTCTGGTGCAGCCTTTGGCCATCAGAAGTGGCAGCATCCTGTTCAGCTGCCTGTGATGAAATAGTGTACTCTATAACTGTGTACAGAATAAACCCTGATGGTCAACTCCATGCTTTAGATAGCTCTCTGGATTTTGTCCAGGGATAGTTCCAGTCCTGTGCAGACCTGAGGCTAAGGGAAAGCCCCTGCTTTCAGCTGTAGTGTGGACCTGGTAAGTCTATCTGGGAATCCACTCCCTCATCACAGAGAAGAGTTTAGGAATCCAGATCTTAGACAAGCAATAGATGGTATTCTCCAGGCCAAGTGGCTTCTTTCAGGAATGGGCATGTGATCATTCTGGCCGAAACAAACCAGAGATAAACAAACAAACAAAAATCCAAGATGGAAAAGTTTTTTTTAAATGAATTTCAGAGGAGGAGTGTTCTTGTGTGTGTGCGTGTGTGCGTGTGTGCGTGTGTGCGTGTGTGCGTGTGTGCGTGTGTGCGTGCGTGTGCGCGTGTGCGTGTGTGCGTGTGTGTGTGCGTGCGTGTGCGTGTGTGTGCATGCGCGTGTGTGTGCGTGTGTGTGTGCGCGTGTGTGTGTGCGTGTGTGTGTGTGATGCCAAGCATCTTTCCCGATCACTCCCACCTTAGTTTTTGAGATAGAATCTCTCACTGAACCCAGAGCTCATCGATCCAGATAGACTGGCTGGCCAGAGAGCCCCCGGGACCCTCCTGTACCACCTCCCCAGCGCTGAGATTACAGGCACACTCTATTGCACCTGGCTTTTTTTGTGGGTACTGGGAGACTAAATTCAGGTCCTAATGCTTTCTAACCGAGTAAGAGCAGACAGATGGCAAGACCAAAAGTTACCACTTTGCTGCCTGTCTGAGCATGTGTCCAGCCTATACAGAGAGGGTTGGCAGTCAGAGTTGATGGCCCTTGGGACCATAGGTGGTGGTGCCCAGCATCTGGACCTTTGCAGCTCAGTGAACCAGTAAGTCTCCTTGACTGCATTTGCCGATGGACATGGAGTTTTCTGTCAATCATGCCCCAAAGCATCATTGCCAGTACAATTTTTTGCCAAAGAAATGTGGGTGGTAAAGCTCTTCTGAAACCCTGCTAGCGCAAATGTGTGAGCACATACAGGGAAGAAAATGCAAAGCCCTCCCTCGGGTGTCTCAAACAAAGAAAGAACTAAATGGCAGAGCACGGTTCTGCTAGCCTTCAAAATCCTAAATTTAAGAACAACAAAGCCCAAGTTGTACATTGACAAATTCCTTCAAAGAAGCTCTTTGGGCAGCCTGGTAGCAGATTTTACCTTCACCAGATCTCAGCAGTTAAGGCTGATCTCCTTCCCCTTCTGGTACTCTTTCTCCTCCCCTTCTTCCTCCTCCCTCTTCCTCTACCTCTTCTATAAGTCTTATAAAATGTCTGACCAGAAAACAGTTCTGTGTGACTTATTTTTTGTCTTGACAAGCTTGCCATTTTTCCTGAACCAGCTGTTTGTTTATGAATATGTAGTTCAGAAGGTAATCTGAGAAGGAGAAGGCAGAGGAGAAGCCGTTGCCAGGTATGGTGGTGCACATCTTTGATCCCAGTGCTTGAGAGGCAGAGGCAGGGGGATCTGTGAACTTGAGGTCAGCCTGATCTACATATTGGGTTCTAGCACAGCCAGAGCTCTGTAAACAGAAAAACCAAAACCAAAACAACAAAAAAGAAGAGTTCAGTTAGAAACAGCCAGCTGGCTCAGAAGGTCAGTTTGAGAGGTCAGTGTAAAAGGTTTTGTAAATGAGTTCCAAAATGTGAATGGTATTTTTTAAAAAGAACGTATTTAAAATGTATCTAAAATGTAACAGTTTTTCTTCTAAAAGAGGATGTGGGTTTGGCTGTTTTTGCCTTTTGAATCTAGGATCTCAAAAGCTGCTATTCTCACTGGCAACTTGACTCTGCCCCTCTGTTCCCGGCTGCTAGATTTCTAACTTGTAACTTTTTAAAAATCAGTTAGCTCAAAGGGTTAGGGAGGAAATGAAAAGATAGGAAGGAAAGAGAAACCTTGATAGCCCTTTTTTGGCTTAATCTGCCTATGTCTAGGGAACTAAACTAACCCTATCCCACTCTGGTTCAGCTTCTCCCAGTGAAGCAATTATTGAGAAGATCTAAATTGTAACTTTTCTAAAACCCCAGTTAGTTCAATTTAACTGAGCCTTCTTTCTGCCTGCTTCCCAATCAGCCTTATTCCTGCCTGCTTCTCTATCACCAGCTTTTGTGCTCTCTCTTTCCCTATCCTGCAGCAACTCTGCTGTAACTCTTAGCTCTAATTCTTAACTTCCAACTGCTCTAACTGCCTTCAACTGCCCATCTTCCTCCAAGCTGTTCCCAGAAGTCCAAGCGCATACAACCACACAGGGGAGGAGCTTTTCCCTGGCAAAGCTTCACTCTACAGGTCAGTTTGGAGAAGAGTTTGAACCAGAACAGCAAGTGAGGTGATCAGCACAGCTCTGAGTTCAGAAGGAATAGTCAGAGTTTATGGTTGGGGGTGACCACAGCAGGAGGAACTGTGTCAAAGGGCTGCGTCTTTAGGGAGGTTGGGAACCACTTACTTAAGGCCTTTGAAAACAAATGAGAACCAAGTGCTGGCAAGGGTGTGGGGAAAGGAAAGAAACATTATTCACTGCTGGTGGGAATGTCAACTGATGCAGCTACTATGGAGATCAGAGCAGAGGGTCCTCAAACCACTGAGAATAGAAGTATAGTATGACTGTAAGTCATCGAACCTCAGAGGTCCACACACATCCATGTTTATTATCCCACTACTGACAGTTGCTAAGAAATTGACCAGTTTAGATGTGTATCAACAGGTCAATGATGTGGTGCTTTGAATGTGAATGTCCCCCACAGGCTCATACGTTTGAAAACTTGGTCCCCACTTGTTGGAACTGTTTGGGGAGAATTAGTAGAAGGTGTGGTCTTATTGGAGGAGGTGTGTCACTGGGGCAGGCTTTGAAGTTTAAAAAGACTGCCATTCCCAGGTTGCTCTCTGTTTCCTGTGGGAGGATCAGAATGTAAGCTCTCAGCCGCTGCTCCGTCACCATGCCTGCTTGCCGTGCCGTGATCCTGCCACGGTGATCATAGACTTCTAACCCTCTGAAACCGTAAGCCCCAGTTAAACGACTCCTTCTGTAAGTTGTCTTGGTCATGGTGTTTTGCCACAGCAATAGAAAAGTAACTGATCCCAGTGGATAAAGAGAATGTGGTATATAGTCACAATGGAATTGTGTTCGGCTCTAAAGAGAACGCAATCATGACATTTTCAGAAAAATGGCTGAAACTAGAGATTATTATGTTAAGTGAAACAAGCTTAACTCAGAAAAATCAATGGCACACGTTTTCTCTCATATAGGGAATTTTTTAAAATTCTCTCTCTCTCTCCCTCACTCTGTGTGTATGTGCTGTGTTATGAAACTAAAAGAGAGACCATGACATGGGAGGAAGACTTTGAGGAGGAAGGAGAGAGTGTAACAAAATATGCATGACATAAAAGCAAAGAGGACCTCTATTTTGAAGGAGGGTGGGGACTGGAAAGAGAGATTTGGGGGAACAGGGAAACAGGGAGGTCAGTGGAGAAGAGAGACAAATAACAAGGCACATTAACATACATATGAAATATCATAATGAAATCCATTACTTTGTATACTGATTAAAAACAACAATAAAAAATAAGTAGAGTTCAAGATTCCCACACACCACCTCTGCCTTGGTCTACCCTGAGTGCATTCATGTGTTCCAAACTGTAGGTCAAAAAGATCAGTTTCAGTCTTGAGTGACAGGAGGCTGAGTCTTTCTGTAATGTGATTTGCTTCCTGCTGCTAAAACCCAGTCCCTCCAAATGAGACAGCCAACCAAATGCGGCATCTCCTTACTCTTTCTCCTTTGCATGAAGGAGAGTAAAGGGCTCTATTTATTCCCTGTGGATAGTGGCATGTCACCAGAGAGGCTGGAGTGACAGAGCTGACCCATAGCCCAGGGAGAAAATGGCCTGGATCTTTGACAGAGGTAAGCAGTGTCCAGTTCCTCTTGGGAGGAGGGGAGGGACAGGGAGAGGTTACAAGGAGATGCTGTATCTATTCCACTGAGCAATTAATGCCTCTAATTTTCTTGAAAAAACATTTTCTTTCAAGCAACACAGGCTATTTTAACCCCATCTAGACAGAATGCACTAATGACTGCTAATGGATGCAATCTTTTAATAAATAAAGAGGCCCAAGAAAATGGACAGATATTAAGCAGAGTCCCAGGTGTCTTATCTGAGTCTATAACGGTTCTATCAAGTGACCTTAGGGAAGGAAATATGACTCTTTAGAGGGCAAAGGAGTCTAGTTCTCCTTGGTGCCATCTAGATTTACTGCTGAGAGGAACAGTAATTCGTTGGCCTATCCTGGGATGACTTGAAGGGGCTATGTCTCAAGTTAAATGATACATTTCCTTTTGGAACCAAAGAACATATGAAATCGGTGCCTCTGTGATCCTTTCTGGGCACTACAGTCTCAAAACTCTGTTGTGTATCTGCCTTTTGGAGCTTCCACCCTGAGCTCAAAGAGCTTGTGAAAGGAGTCATTATTTTGTCCATTCTTTTTTTCCTTTCTTCTCCTTCTCCATCTTCTCCTCCTTCATCTCTATCTCCTCCTCCATGCCCTCCTCCTCCATGCCCTCCTCCTCCATGCCCTCCTCCTCCATGCCCTCCTTCTCCATGCCCTCCTCCTCCATCTCCCCCTCCTCCTCCATGTCCTCCTCCTCCATCTCTTCCTCTATTGAATTTTCTTCATGTTTTTTGTTCCTGTTTATGTTGATTTTTTTTTTTTTTTGAGACAAGTTTTCATGTGGCTCAGACTGGCCTGGAATTTACTATGTGGCCAGTGCTATCCTTGAACTCCTGATTTCTCTGCCTAGAGCTGTAATTGCAGACGTGTACCACCACGTCCTTAACTCTTCTTTTTCAGTACTTTACACAGTGCTTGTCTATTAATTTTAAACTCTGTTCTTGGGAGTTTCTCAAGATTAGAGCAAGCCCTGGTATTTCACTCTTAGGAGACACTTCCTAACATATAGAAAGAGCTACAGTAAGTCAATAGAAAAACAATTGCAAGAAAAATAGACACAAAAAACCAAACCAGAACTATGGGGAAGAAGACATGGTCGCTAGTTACCTTGAAGGATGAGCTGTAGTGTTTTCTTCAGTGTGTTGGCTTTGTTTTCTGTGCTGGGAATCAAACCTTCGCTTTGCTTTGCTCATGCTAAGCAAACACTCTAACACTGAACTACATACCTGGCCCTCAACCTGCCATTTCAATTTAAAATTATGCTTCTAAGCTTCATCCATTCATAGTATCATGTGTAGATGTGCCCATTTTCATGTTTATCAACATTTCATTGCATGGCAATTTTAGTTTCATTCTTCCTACAGTAAATGTAGCATGAATCTATTTACAAATCTTAAAAATACCTCAGAATTATAAAGGAGACTAAGAATAGAGCCATCGATACAGGAAATTAATAACTGAAATGTTTTCTTAGGAGAGGCGGGGATTGATCTTGGGAACAGGATGGATGATGTATCAGTTGTCCCTTGCTGAGTAACAAGACACTCCAAAGCCAAGTGGTTTAGAACAAGGACCAAAGATTATTCAAGATTTTCTGGGTCAAGACTTCAGCAGACGAAGTGGGGGAATTTGCTGGTCTTTGCTCACGTGGAAGCGTGTGGCTCACACATGAGCCTTTACCTGCCGTGTCTAGATGGGCCTTCCTTTCCAGTCTGGGCCCTTGATGGCGCTATCCTCTGTCCGGAGTGCCTCAGACTGTGCACCATTCTTCCCTTCTTCCTTCTAGGTCATCATCGTCACCCCCCTCTTTTCTTCCTTTTTCTCTGCCTTCTCTTCTTTCTCTTCCTCCTCTTTCCCCTCTTCCTTCTCCTTTTCTTTTAGAGAGATATATTTGTTCTTTCTAAGTAGACAGCATCCAAATATGATTTGTGTAACTAACATTTGGTGGAAATTAAAGTGTATTAACTAATAAAGGTATACTCATACTGGGGATGTAGTACCTACAGTTTCAGAAATATCCAGAGTGGGGATATGCAAAAAAAAAACAAAAAAAAACAAAAAACCTTTAAAACCCTGAAAGCTTTGGAAGGAGCAAAGAAAAACCTTCTGTTTGGGAAAGGATTTGGAGAGACAGCACAACCTCTTCTTTCCTCTGGGATATAGGGAGGACTAAGCTACAGACAGCTGTAAGGCTGTGGCCCACCCTAAGAGAAACTTGTCATCTGAATTCCACTTCTGTCTCCAGCAGGGTCAGAGCATACCTGCATTGGTTGTGACTGTCAGAGCCCACCACACTGTGAGACTTGTCTAGAGGAGCTGCAGAGCCCAGGTCAATAGCTCCTTTCTTGGGATCAGCTCACTTAGGTCTCTGCCCCTCCCCCTCCCCTGCCAGTGACCTTCTCTGGAATTAGCTCATCTGCTTGGCTCCTGTCTCTTTTCTCTTGTCTGCCTTGACCTCCAGTCCTTTTTTGACCAATTATTCCTATCCCAGACTCATGGACCTCGAGTCTGTCCCTGATGCTTGATGACCATAACTCTTTATACTTTTTTCTCCTTTAATTGGAAGGTGAGCCCATGTGAGTGACAGCAAATTCAAGTAATACTCTGAAATAAAAGCTCCTTCTTGTCTATTCCAGTCCCATACCCCTCCACTGTCAACAGCTGATCAGTCAGTGTCCTTGCGGGTAACTTCCTATGTTTCTGTAAACACACGTGTGTATGTGTGTACTTGAGCAAAATGGATCTCAACCCATCTGCATTCTTCTGTAATCCCCATTCCCATTTAATCACGTGCCTTGGTCCACACCATACCTATGGTCTGTGCTAGCTCTTAATGAGACAACGCTCCACAGTACAGAGGTTCTCTCATTTACCTGCCTCTTTTCCTTCTGGTCAGTGTCAACGTGACTCCTTACTTGTTGGCTTTTATAAAGAGTTGGGAGTGACCCTGCACACACGGATCTTTGCAAGCTTCTGCCAGCTAGTGTTTGTGCCAAGAAATGAGCTTCCAGAAGGGACAGCACTAAACTGGAGTGTGTCTGGCCTCCCTGCTCTGTTATCCCTCATGCTCAGTGTCTTAGAGATCTGTTCTCATCTGCCTGCCTACCCTGAGCACTCTATGCCATTTGCCAATTCTGAGGATTCTGCTTGAGAGCCAGTCCCTATTGCCTCTTTAGGAGACTTTTTCGTAGAGGGCGCTATGGTGCTCGTCTCCACTGTTAATTCTGCTTAATTATTGAATATGATGAATATATATGAATGAATATATATGTGAATGAATGGATGGATGAGTTCAGTAATAAATCTTATTGAACTAAACATGAGTGCTAGATGCAGATAGCAATAATGATGAACAGCAGCAAACTCCTTGCTCTTGAATGGAGAGACACACAATCAGCAAGTAATTGTAAATTAATGCTTAGATAAATGTTATAAAGGACAATGTGGTGGCTTGAATAAGAACAGCCTCCATAGGATCAGATTCTTAGTCATCAGGGGGTAGCACTATTTGAGAAGGATTAGGAGGCGTGGCCTTGTTGGAGGAAGTGTGTCACTGGGGGTGGGCTTTGAGGTTTCAGAAAGCCCATTCCAAACCCAGTGTCTCTCTCTCTCTTCCTGCTGCCTGCAGATCTGGATGTAGAACCCTAAGCTACTTCTCCAGCACCGTGTCTGCCTGTGTGCGGCCATGCTCCCCACCATGGTGACAATGGACTAAACCTCTGAACTGTAAGCCAGCCCCAGTTAGATGCTTTCCTTTATAAGAGTTGCAACGAAACAACTGACACTGCTAGAGACACCTGTTGTTCACAGTTGGCTGATTTGCATGCAGGCCTACACAAGTGAAGGACTCAACTGGCTGTCTTCGGGAGGAGAAGCTTTCCGGCTTCTGGAAGGCCTGAGGGTCTGAAGCAGTTGATTCAATTGAAGAGCTAGGCAAGAATGACACAGACTGGGCTTCCCAGGAGGAGGACACTGTCACACGTGAGGTTGTATAAGCATGGGATGGACAGCACCTCTCTAAGGATAGCATGGGAATCTGGGGTGGAGCTGGGCTAGGTAGGGAAAGGGGAATATAATCAGGGGGTAAGTTACCCCAGTTAAATTTCTTTATCCCTCCTCTCTCTCCTTCTCCCTCTCTCTCTCTCTCTGTATGTGGTCAGAGAGCTTTGCAGGGACTGGTTGTTTTCTCCCACCTGTGGGTCCTGGGGATAGAGCCAGGTTGTGAGGTTTGCAGGGCAAGTGCCCTTATCCCCAGAAGCGTCTTGCCAGCCCCTACTTTGCTTTCAACAGAGGGGATTTAATAGGAATGACTGACAGAAAGCTAACTGAGCAGGTAGAGAGTCCAGGAGTGGTACAAGAGGCAGCTGCAGGACTCAGCACAGCATCCACTCACAGGGTCGAGTGTGGGGGTGGGAGGTGAGGTGCAGACACCCGGGGGGGGGGGGGACACCCAAAGGAAGTAGTTGGGGGAATTAAGACTTAGAAATTCAGCCCAGCGATGGTGGCGCACGCCTTTAATCTCAGCGCTCTGGAGGCAGAGGCAGGCAGATCTCTGAGTTCAAGGCCAGCCTGATCTCCAGAGTGAGTTCCAGGACAGCCAAAGCTACAGAGAGAAACACTGTCTCATAAAAAAATCAAAATAAATAAATTAAATAAATAAAGCTTAGAAACTCAGAGGCAAGTGTTGAGGTCTGGGGCCCTACCCTCTGAAGAGTGAGCCACTCAGCTAATAGTGCTGGTGTCTCAAGTGATGGTCAACCAGAAGCTGCGTCTCCAGGCACTGGACAAGCTGCGGCAGATTAAACTGCTGCTGCTGTCGCTGGCATGATGCTTAGCGGACCAGTTAGACCGAGACACAACAGGCCAAAGGGCTGTGGCTTTAGACCAAGAGCACAGTCTAGCATCCTCCAGCACCAAAAGGAGAAGAATGACGAAATGGAGAGAAATAGAAGGGAGCAGGCCTCTGCCTACGAGCCCAGCCAGGAGCCTGCTGTCACAGCAAGTGTTTGTATCAGAAGTTCCAGGTCCGGCATCGCAGAGCTGGAACGCTGTGATGCCCAGCCTCCCTTCCTGACACAGTGAGGGAAGGCAGGGAGGGATACAGGAGAGTAGGGGTCGTTCTCAAACTGTTATGTGACTCCCCTTTCCTCCCTGTTGCTGAGACCTAGCGGGCGCTAACCTTTCAAGGCTAACGACAGTCATATTGCAAGAGGAACACACTGGGAAGGCTGGGCTCAGTACTTGTTGGGTTTCCAGTTCCAATCAAATTATACTTCATCACAAAGTTAATTCAAGGCTTATATAATGATTCCCATAAGTATTATGGTGCCGTATGATAATCAGGCATCCATGTAGTAGGAGGCTCACTGAAATGACTATAATTAGTATTACTTCTGCACAGCCAAATCCACTTAACTTCTCTCTTCCTGTTCATTGTGTCTTCAGTAGCTCAGCTTCCACCTTGAGACTTTTCTCTGACACCACCCACCACTTAATGATCACCCCGCGTGCAAACTCTGATGTGTAAACTAAATTACTACGATTCCAGATACTGGCCCACCATATTTGGGTGCTCTGCCTCTGCCTCCTTTCCTGTTTACATTTTCTCCCTTCCCTGAGGGAAACTAAGCAACAGGAGGCTGTGTGCTGAATTTCTTAAGGGAGATGCTGATGGTGGGCCTGGCAAAAACTGTTCAAGAATGGCCTATGCACACTGTTCCAGCAGCTCTCCCCGCTCTCCCCTCCCTGGCTACGGGAATGAAGACTCTAGACTTTCAGTAACAGAAGTCTAAACATGCAAATGGAAGCAAGAGAACATACTGGCATTGAAGGAGCTTCTGTGTGTGGAAGCTGTTGCTAGATCCTCTGTTGTATTGGATAAGGAACAAGAAAGGATGTTGAGAGAAGACAGAAGGAAGGAACCAGTAAAAGCAGTGAGCAGTAGGACATCATTTTCAGCAGTTCAAGTTTAACTGAGAGCTTAATTTGGCAATGCTACCTCAAAACCATTATCTTTCTTTTCTCCGGGAACTCGCCATCATCTCTGAAGGTTGTGTTGCTGTGGAGCCAAAGCGGCTTCACGATCTTCCAGTTCCTCTCTTCCTGACATCAGTCCTGCCTTCCCTAACCTTCTGTCTTCTGTCCTCAAGGTTCCTATGCCACCAGCCACTGATGCATGCAGCTGGCACAGAATTGGATGTTGCATACTCACTTAGGCTTCTGCCTCTGTCTTCCCAACATTGACTGGTTGATCGATCAATTGATCGATCGATTGGCTGACATAAGCTCTTGCTTTGTAGTCCAGGCTGGCCCTGAACTCAGAATCCTCACACCTCAACCTCTCAGCGAAGGGATTATAGGTCTGTGTCACCACACCCATCTCTCTCCAGCATGTTTACTAGTGCTTATCACTACCCTAGGGTGTTGAACCCTCAGGTGTCAGCACCCCTTGTGGAGTGCATGTGACTCTAGCATAACCCATAAGTTTGAGAATAGCAGGGCCTCTGGATACTGGTTTAAATGCGTTCAGGCTTCTTGGTGAACAGCTCAAAAACCTCAGCTAAAAGAACTGAGGTTTGCTTCTTGAGGCACAGCCAGGGAGCTTAGCTGGAGATCTACCCTTGTCTTGCTTTTCTCCAAATTTTCTTTTGAGTTTCATAGCATCATGGACCCTGTTTCAGTAATTGTGGTTTTTTTTTTGATTATCAAAGCAAATGAAGCTACAAGAAATGTCTGTCTTTTTATTGTCTAGGGGAAACCAACTGCCGGCAGGGATACAGAGAGAAAGGAAGACTTAATGCCTTTGGTTGGAATGCAAATGAGTACAGCCTTCATGGAGATTCCTCAAGAAGTTTAAAATAGAACTTCTGTATGATCCAGCTAACCCACTTCTGGGTCTATATCCCAGGGTAATGAAGTCAGTATGTTGAAAAAAACTTCTGTTTATTCTGTTGAATATACTTCTGTTGGGAGCCGAGTTGAAATGCCATTACAGATGGCGCCGGTTTCCTGCTTCCAGGTTCTTCTTGCTCGCATTTGGAGTAATTGCTTGCATTTGGAGTAAACAAGTTACAGCGCAGGCGCAGGTGAGCAGTCCTTGCCGCCTCCCTCCATGCTAATGAGGGTCTGGACGAGTATCCAATCATTGACGGTCACGTAGCCCTATGCTCTATATAAGCAGGGTGCTTTTTGCAATCAGGGTCTTCGCTCTCAACACTTAATTGAACGGCTGTCCTCAATAAAGTGTGAACCAGAAGAATCCTGTGTGCGGCGTCTTCCTTGCAGGTGAGGCGGGTGTCCACATACTTCTGTTTATTGGAGCATAAATCATAGAGCCAAGAAATAGGTGCAACATCAACTGATGAATGGAAAAAGAAAATGTAGTACATCTGCATAATGGAATAGTATTCAGCCATAAAAGAAGTAACTGCCATCTGTGGCAATATGGATGAAACTGGAAATCATTATGTTAAGTGAGACAAGCCAGTATATGTGACTTTTCTGGAATGTGGAATCTGAAAGAGTTGGTCTCATAGAAGTTGAGAGGAGAATGGAGGTTCCTATGGGCTGGGGTAGTGTGGAAAAGAGAAATGGGAGAAGGTGAGCAATGAGTACTAAGCTACAATTAGACAGGAGCAAGAAGTACTGGTTGTATTGCCCAGAAGGGTGAGTATAGACAGCAGGGACAAACTATACACTTCAAAAGATGAGAAGAGAGGATTCTGAACATTCTCACTATCAAGAATTGATAAAAGTTATAGGAGATGGAGATGCTTATACCCAATTTAAGAATTACTGGATTGAAACATGTAGTTGTACATCTATTCTGGTGGCTCAGTCAAGAAGACACAGAGGCATATTCACAGGTGCAAACCCTGCCAGACCTCAGCAGAGGGATCCGCTATGATGGCAAGCGCCATCCTGGACAGTGGAACCCAGAGCGTCTCATCCCAGGGGTTTTTATTGATACCTAAGCTCTTCAGGCGTTCTATTGATAGCATGTGCAGATCATGAGCAATCAAACATGTTTTACATAAAGCCAACACCTGCAGACAATACAAAATACTAAGACCTAGGCAGCCCTTCATCCAACAATGCACAAAACAACCATTTTAAACATAACTGAAAATAAACTTCTTCAACAAAAATATCATATGGCACCCCACTAATTTGTATGTTTGCATGTATTAGTTAAAATAAATTTACTTAAAACAAAAGAAAGCAGAATCAGGGCCTGGAAGGTTTCCAATAAACCAGAAAGAAACACATCCTGTGAATGGCTAATCTGTTCTTTCATTTGCTCCCTAGTTCTCTGCCTAAATGACACCGTTGCCTGGTACTCATAGAACTGTACTCTTTGCCAGTTGTCCAAATAGTGGAAATTTCCTGAATCCTTTGCTGCAGTTTCTTAAAGACAGTGGACATATGCTGTCTTTTGAAAAACCTGTCTGTTACTAGGGGAGAACAGAAAAGAGAAAGATGCTTGCACACAGCGTCTCTGGGTAGGTAGCAAAGCCTTCCTAGAGATATGAAAGACTATAACTACGAGAGTCGGGATGTTGTCATAAATCCGAGCCCTGTAACACAACCTGTGGGTCCCTAGAACTCAGGAATGTTAAGACGGGGAGGAAACAAGGAACAAGTCACAGTCAGATCATTAGAACTGGGCTCTGTGCTGTACCAAGCAGGCTCTGAGGACAGGCTGACACCACCACCCCCTTTCTCACTACTCTGCAGCCCCCATAGCTGTTCACACCTGTCAGAGTGCTCAAGCCGTTTCTTCCCCCATGCACACACCTCTCTGTCCCCCTGTTGAATTCTCCCTATAGAATATCCCCCTTTTCCTCTTGGGAGAAGTGTGGGAACAACTCTTCCAGGCAATCCCATGTAAGAGCAAAAGTTATGTTTTAAAACTTAATGACTCTGTCTAAGAGGCCCATGGTACAAGGACATAACTTCCTGGAGTGCTAGGCGGGGCTGTTCAGGTGAGATAGTCTTGAACCTCCCTTGCTCAAGGGTATAACCTCTTGGATTGTTGGGCAGGGAGTGGCTAGATCCCAAGTTGACACTACTGTAGTGGATGTCCTTGACCACTTGTAGGCAGGAGATAACCCAAACAGGAAGTACATAAGGATAGATGCTTGCCACTGATTGGACCTAGTGGGAAGAGCTTAGCCTTAGAGGTTCTGCCTTTTTAAGCACCTGCACCATGTGATTGGGGCCATTCTGTGGGAGCTCTGGAGGCGACAGGTTCACTCCATGGGTACCTCAGAATGGACCTGGTCAGAGTCCATCTTCCTAGCCAGGATTTAGTTAATGTAATTAAAGCTTGCTTGCTTCAAATTTGGCTCAATTGTGGTGGTCTTATTCTCGACCAGATTTGGGATTTACACCCACCCTAGCCATGCCATGTCAGAGGGGTTTTTTCTAGTGTGTTCCTACAACCTCTGTCTATGGCTACCCTTGCATGAATCCCAGGGGATACTATTTGTTGCTTTGGGTTTGAAGCTACTCCATGGCATTCAAAAACATTGAGATTACATGTCAAGTCTGCCTCATCTTTGCACACTTGAGTCCCATCGAGTTTTGGGTAACGTCAGGCAGAAGGGTGTTCAGAGATGGCTAGAAGGCACTGATTTTTTGATGAATTCTTGAGTGTTGGCTGGAGGTCTTCAAGAGAGGCAAGCCACCAAGAGACCGTAACCATGATGAAGAGGCCATAGTACTATTTCCACAATTCTAAACACCAACTGGACATCATACATTCATCTGGGACAAGAACATCGCCACCCCCCCTCCCCTGCAACAAGATGCTTTGTTTCTGGCTAGAATACTTTTTGATGGCCCCAGATATTTTATTGGAAACAGAAGTTCTAGTAGGCTCCAGTGTACATGTGCCTATGGTAGTTGTTTTTGTTTGGGATGAGGAGTAAGTAAAATTATAAGCTAAATTACATGGATTGAAAAAATAAGTCTTTGGTGGTAAAAATGGGAGATGTCAATTTTGTGTTTTTGCTCATTTCTTCAAGTTTATTGAAGTTTATATGCTAGCCAGTGCCTTTGGGAAGAAGATGGACTGGAGGCTACCTTCTGTCGGGGAGAAAGATAATACAGTAATAAATGCACAAGAAAACACCAGCTACTATTTTCTCAATCTCTGCAACTCAGACAATGTGCTCTGAGGGGAGCTCTAGATGCACAGGTGGAAGGAGAGACCTTTGCAAGGAGGTTATACTTAAACTGACCCCCAAGTGACCGAAGGCTTACAAATGACTCCTAGGGCAGGGGCAGATGTGGCACTTGTGTTATCTTTTGGCTTCTTTTTTTCATATCTCTACTAGGGAACAGGAAGAAAATTGTGTATTTTATTTATTAACATATGCCCAGTGCCCAGCACAGGGCCTGCTCAGCACACAGGCCAAACTCAATAACTATTAATGAATAACAAGGGCCCCTAGACCTACCATTCCTTCGTCCCAAGGTCAGGGCAGGCCCTGCAGGTGTGGCCTGTCATGTAGGAGAAGGGAAGGGGAAGAAGCTGCTTTCCTCCCAGAGCCTGGCAGTGACAGGCTCAGGGATCCAGGACTGTCTGAATGAGGTCATGACTCTGCTACCCCTATAAGTCTTCATGTACAGGCTGCTTGTTTTCTGAGCTGACAGGAATTTGAGGTCAGACTTGGCTGAATTCACCTGTAATCTTCTGAAACTCTAGCCAGGGCCTCAGCTGCATGGTAATTTCTGGGCAAAAGGTAGCTTCTGATTAAGAGTTCAAATCCTCCCAGAGCCAAGCCATATATGTAAGAAAAACCTTCAGCTACCTTGTGTGGCAAGAGGATGGTAAAAGTTAGCTGGTTCTGGGTTATCTAGGTCCTTAACCAATCACCACCAAAACTGCATAAAAAAATATTTATCCTAGCTGAATGTAGTGGTGCACACCTCTAATCCCAGCATTCAGGAGGCAGAGACAGGTGGGTCTCTGTGAGTTTGAGGCCAGCCTAGTCTACGGACAGCCAGAGTTACACAGTGAAATCTTGTCTCAAAAAAGCCTCCTCAAAACCACCACCACTGCTGCAGCCACCACTACAACCAACAACGACAACATACACACACACACACACACACACACACACACACACACACACACACACCACTGGGTTTAGGTTGGCTTGGGCTATTTGAGGGGCCATTTCCCATCATTCCCCTTACATCTATTTTGTAAGGTCCTGAGATGTTTAAAGTCTTAAGGCCTGTATTGATACCTCAGGTTCTACCCATACCTATCCTATATAATGCATTTTGCTCTTTCTCTACGTGTTTGAAATGGGTTTGTTTCACTTAGCTAATGCAGTGTAACAAGTGACCTTTGTGGTTTAAAATAATAGATTGTCTTTCATGGAGTGGGTCTTCTGCGTCACTAGGGCAGTAAGGATCTGCAGTCTTCTGAAAGCTTGACCAGGGCTGTGGCTGAGGCTGGAATAACTAGAATGCTGACGTTCTGGGAGTTGGGTGGACCTTGACTAAGCGTTGAATCGGGACTGTCACCATGTGGCATCCTGTACCGCCTCGCAGCATGGTGGCTGGCTTCCAAGAAGGACTGTGCCAACAGTAAGCATTCCAAGACGGAGGAAGCAGAAGCTGCCAGGTCCACTAAGGGATAGCCTGGGAACTGGCCAAGTGTCACTTCCTCTGTATCTTATTAGATAAAGCACTGAGAGGTTGGCCTGCAGTCTGTGTAGGAGGGACCCGCAGAAGGGCAACTGAGGAATGTGTTCATCTGGGTCATTAAAACAGCAGTTGAGGATGCTTAAAAATAGCTGTTCTTTTGTTATCTCAGATAAATGAAACAAGAAATAAATAACCACAGAGCTCAGCAATCCCTCTTCTAGGTGGAAGACTGGAAAGGAAGGTCTGGAAGCGATATCTGCACAGCAGTGTGCATAACGGCATCGTTCGCTGCAGCCCGAAGTGGGCACGGCCTGAGTTTCCGATGGCTCTACAAAGTATGACGCTGTCCTGACCCATTTGGCCTGCGGCAACAGAATATCACGGACAGGATGCTTCCGAAGCAAAAGAGGTTTCTTTCTTAGCATTATGGAGACTGGGGAATCCAGGAGTGACGGAAGGCAGAAGCGGTTTCTCGTGAGTGCTCTCTTTGCAGAGACGGTTCTTACTGTGGTATCTTCTCATGGCGGAAAGCATGAGTAATCTCTGTGTGGTATCTTTCCATCTATACCTGTCCCTTGCGACCCCACCCCCCTCCCAAAGCCCTACCTCCTAATATCACCATCTTGGGTGCTGGGATTTCAGCATATAAATCTGTGGAGGACACAAACGATCAGATCGTTGTAGATACATATACACAATGCTATAATGTTTACCCTTAAGACACAATGAAATTCTGACAAAGCGGTAACATGGACGAACCTTGAAGGAACCTTTGTTGGGTAAAATAAGCCAAACACAAAAGAAAACACATTGTATGACTTTCCTGGTAGGAGGTACCTAGAGTAGCCAAATCCACAGAGACAGAAAGTAGAACAGTGGTTACCAAGTCCGGGAGAGGAAGGGAATGGAAGTTTCTGTTTAGAGTGTAGTTGCGCTTGGGGACATGGGTAATGACAGTGGTTATACAATATTGTGACTGATTAATCTGCTGAACTGTCCACTTAAAATAGCTACAATGGCGAATTTGTTATGCATCTCTTACCACAATAAAACATTGTTCTGAATTACATGTAAGCATGAAATATTGTTACTTTTTATCAGTATATATTATACTGTGGCTTTGTGTTACAGGTTAACTAACCCTGTGCTATGAAGCGAGGGTACCATTTGGAATCCTGTCAGCTTACAGACTCTCAGGCTCACTAAATGCATTGAATTAGAATCTATAGTTCAACAAGGACCCCCTGATGCTCATGTATTTGTTAACATGAGAAACACTGAATTAGTTGGACAGAATGTTATGCTTTGTTCACGGACATTCAAGTAGACATTTACTGCACTAATTGTATTTTCCAATGTTCATTCTCGGATCATTAAGCATTATTTATACCCTTAAATATTTCACTAGACTTTGAGATGCTTCTGGGCTCTTGGCACCATTCCAGGAATACCTTGGAAATGCCAGTAGTAAATTCTAGACATAGTTGCATCCTCTCTGGTCCTGATTTCCCCTCTCTGTGGCTGTATTTCTGCCCATGAGCTCTCAGGTTTCCACTGGAGCATTTCCCTTTAAGGCTGTTGCCAGGAAGACTGAGAAAGGCCACGGCTGGAGCATCTGTCCAGAAGACTGAGTTTCTCCCTAGGACACCTTGACCAAGTTTATGGGTTAGGGAGGCCTGAACAGTCTTGTTCTTCCAATTACTGGATGATAGAATTATTTGTGAAGCCCCCATTTCAAACTAAAACAATTTCCTGGAGTTTAATATGCATACAGGAAGGTGCACATGTTAGTCTACAATTCAGTAGATTTCCTTTCTTTTCCTTCCTTCCTTTCTTTCTTTTTCATTTTTTTTTTTTGTTGTTGTTGTTTTGTTTTTGTTTTTTGTTTTGAGACAGGGTCTCTCTGTATATCCTTGGCTATCCAGGAACCCACTCTGTAGCTCAGGCTGGCCTCGAGAACTCAGAGATCTGCCTACCTCTGCCTCCCAAGTCCCGGGAGGCAGCATAGCCTGGCTATTTGGTAGATTTTTATATGCTCTCCGATTAAATCCCTAGATAATAAAGGTATAATTACTCACTCCCAGGGGAACTTCTCAGCACTCCCCTGCCCCCCAGCGTCTACCACCACCTGACCACAGCATTGCCCAGTTTCTACCCACTTTTGTGCTTTTATAAACAGGATGATGCAGAATTTTTTTTTTTTTTATGCCTAGATTTTTCCAGGACAACTTTAGATTTATGAGATCCCTTATATGTAGATGTATGTATTCTTAGTGCTGTATAGTGTGCCATTGTGTGAACAGAATAAATTAGACATTTATTTTATTGTGAGCATTTGGGCAGTTTCCAGTTTGGGACTTTTACAAACAGTGCAAGTGGATACAGCCTGGTGTTTCTGTGGGGAAAAACCACCCACCACACTTCTGTGTTGTTCTGAGCATGGAATGGCTGGTCAGAGGGTCTGCCTAGGTTTAACCAAGCCATTTTCCCACACTGTTACCCCCATTCGAACCTAAAAGTGAATACTCCCATCCCCTTCCTATTCCTTAAGAGTCATGACAAATTTCAAACAAGACCTTGCCCTCACATGGAAGATTTACAAATTTCCACCAAGACATCAGTGCTGACACTTCAAACAAACCCCACACCCTCAGTGGTGGCAGACTGGATCAGAAGACAGCGATAATGCAAGATGCCTAGGGTGTCCTTTGTTGTCCAGAGGACTGGGAAGCCTTTTGCAAAAGCCGCAGCCAGTCAGGCTTGTCTGTCTTTGCAGGGCTAATTACCAGCACTTGGGCAAGCAAGGGGGGCGGGCATGTGCACAGAGATACCAACTGAGCCATCACCAGACTTATGACTTATTAGAAATGCAAAGTGCTTAAAGGCTTAATATCACCACCACCATGATAGAAAAAACAAAAAACAAAACACCCCACCTCTCCAGAATCTGATGTCAGCGTGCTTGTGATTGCGGGTTTAGGAGCAGGGACGATTGCAAAAACCTGCCACTGCTGACTGAATCACTCAGCGCCCACCCTACGTCATGCAGCCTCCCTCCCAATGGTGCACCGTGGATGAGTTTCCTTTGTGTCGCGCAGGGTTTGAGGGAAGCATATCAATTCCATTTCCAGGACGCCCTGGGTCCTAGCATACTAAACACATTATTCCTCTGAGTTCACTGGTAATCTAGGCCCCTGCAGTGGTGGGTGGGGCAGAGCGGTACCAGAAAGCTTTGATCCCCCCCCCTAGTTATAAACCACCACTCACACACGGCATGCAAATTAGAGCCCAATTAATAGCGCTGATTAGCATCTCCTGAAACCAAGCAAGAGGAAGCTGGGGAGGTTTGCCGGGAGGAAAGCAGCACTTAGGCACTACATTGAAAAGGCAAGTCGGCTTAGGAGAAGATCCGGGGCTTGCCTAGCCGGGAGGGAAGAACCAAGCTGCTGCTGCTGGGCGGCTTAGGCGCCCTCGGGTCATCTGGAAAACTGTCCACATGGTTCCTGCTCCAGGCGTGATTTGGCGGGAGCCAAGGAATCAGATGAGAACAAATTTCCCCGCTTGCCCTTTCTCCTGGAACCCTGCCTGGTCTAAACTGTAATGAGTTGTGAATGAACAATCATGGGTCTTCCAGTCAGCCTTTGAGAGAGGCAGCACTAAACCCTAGGCCCCAAGAAAGGAACTAAGCTGGGTGCGGTGTGGGGGTGGGGGAGACTATTGTTTAAGAGACTGCTGAAGAATTGCAGTAAGAGGCTTCTGGCTGGCTCTGGCTAGGATGGGCTTCAGTCCTTTCCAGTGAAGTTGCAGAATAAAAACTTAAATGTCTAAAATATACCACAGGATTATCTTAAGATGCAACTATCAAAATATTTGAAACACAGCACGGTAACCAATGTGCTTTATGAGACTCCAGTGACGCTGATAATGGCAAACAATGGCGACCAGAGGTGCTATTCTGAGTCCTCTATGGTAACTATAACGTCACGTAAAAACATTCAAGATTTCCTTCAGTGATATGCACGGTGCTGCCAGTGTTCTGGTCGGGGGTTGCCTATTTTCATGATTTTTTTTAAGGAAATGCAAAAATCAACCTTGGGTAGTGGTTAGGGAAAATAAAGGTATGATTTTCTTCCTTTTCGGCTTTACACATTCCCTGCCTTTTCAGCACAGGCTCTAGGTTAAGAACCTAACCTAGTGGTGTTGGTGGTGGACTTGGGAGGTAGAGGCAGAGGCAGAGGCAGAGGCAGAGGCAGAGGCAGAGGCAGAGAGGCAGAGGCAGAGGCAGGAATCTCTGTGAGTTCAAGGCCAGTCTGGTCTACAGAGGGAGTTCCAGGACAGTGAGCGCCCCAACTCCCCACATTCTAAGCATTTCGGTGCATTGACTGTCATGTTCTTGGAGTTATTTCTTCCCACTGTATCTGTACATTGGAAACAGAAAATAACTTAACACCACCGAGTCATGATAGTGGTTTTAAATCGGCAATGGGGGCAGTGCTTACCTCACAGCAATCAGCAAATTTCACATTGTTTTTATTTTTTTGATATAAAGGAACAAAGGGGTAAATGTTAATAATATAGGTTAAATTTTAAAATGTGTCAGGTCTACAGCAGATGTATTATGAATAGCATGAAAATCTGAGAAATTTTTTTTCCCCAGTATTTGAAACTATCACTTGATTCAGCAAAGAAATTGTACTTGTTACTCAAGAGTGGTGTCACCTGCCTGGAGTCCCAGAACTCAGAAGGCTGAGGCAGGAGGATCATGAGTTTGAGGCTAGTCTGGGATACTAGTCTGCGTTGTTTCCATGTCACCGGCCAATGAGTGAAGTCCTGGCACACGCTGTCCTTTCACTTTCATGTTGTTAATTAAACAAGAAAAAATATCAGACCACGTCTTGAGCTTGTGTCATGTTCACAGTCAGTGGCAGCTACGTAGGACACAGGAATGGAATACAATCGATGGTATTTGTGAGAATTAATTGGCTAAATGGGATTTACAGCAATGAATGTTTTAGATCTCATTATTTATAGATTACGGTCTAAATCCTTTTAGAAGGATTTAAAATTCATATTCATAAAATATGAATACTTACATTTTTATTTACAAGCTTATATATTTGACATAACTTACTATAGATTACATTAAAATAAACATAGTAAGTCATCAGAATGTATGTTTTGTGGGTTGGGGCAGTTGTATTCATTTTCATTCCCTTTGCTATGAATATATTTCCCTCTTAATCTTACCTTTGAAGATTCAATTCGGTCTAATCTGGCCTTCCTTGGGGTCCTTGTGCCTCAGCGTCCACTTTGTTCCCTGTGCTTCTAGAACAGAGCTGGAGGGCAAGGACCTTGAAAGCTCGGCTCTGAGTGTCTATCAGGGAGCTCAGGGCTTGGTACAAGGAGATAACCAAAATGTGGTCTGAAAGCTTTGGAGACAGAAGAGGGAGAGAGAGGAGATGGCAAGGTCATGTACATAGGACAGGGACAAGGCACTGGCTCCCCTCTTCACTTTTATTTCCTGACACCCAATGTGGCAGAAGATGACTGCAGGTTGGAGACCAGCTTGGCCTACACAGCAAGTTACATAGAGAGACTTTGTTTCAAGAAACAAAACAACCAGCAGCAACAGAATCTAAGAAACAAACAGAATCTACATGTCCTTAGGGTTCTTCAAGCTAAACACACAGCAGTTATTTGACTGACTACACCATCATCGATAAGAATGCCTGATGAAGCAGGTTTGTTTGGGAGCCACAGATACTTTGATTCAAGTTGGCTATGATCCAACTTAGGGGAAACCTCCCAAGTGCTCCTTTGTTACCAGGTAATTAGATATTAGACACCGGTGAACTCAGCTCAGTAGCTAACTCCTCAAACAGGTGGCCTTGTTGGGTTTGGTGTCTGAGGTGCAGTCTCATTACATAGTCCAGGTGGGACTACAAGCCTGTGATCTCTTACCTCAGCCTCCTGAGTGCAGAGATTATATGCCTGCAGCACCACACCCCCCACACACACTCCCTTCCTTCCTTTCTTCCCCCAAGACAGGGTTTCTCTGTTGTAACTCTGGCTGTCCTGGAACTCACTCTGTAGACCAGGCTGGCCTTGAACTCACAGAGATCTGCCTGCCTCTGCCTCCCAAGTGCTAGGATTAAAGGCATGCGCCACCACTGCCTGTCAATTCTTTCTTTAATTGCACTCACTGATCACCTCGTTGCCCATGGCAAGAACCAGATTTCTCTGCATCCTGCAGAAGGAGAGTGACGATGGAATATCAAAAGCCTAGGAGAAATTCCTCTTTTCCTGCCCTTTACTTCCCAGCACACCCTGGCTAAAAAGCGCCTCCTCACACCCCTGTGCAGGGACCAGGTTGGCAGCTTGTCTAGTCTTTAAGTCCCAGTCATTGACTGGCTGGCTGAGTTCCCTCTTCAGAATATCTGATCACCCATCTCCCTAAAATAGCCCTAGCCAGGGTCAGATTACCCCCAGCCGCCAGGTCACACCTGCAAGAGGAGTGCTACCAGCAAACTTAAGAGAAAACAAATCCATCATACTAGTGGGGACCCCGGGGCAAAGTCAGCGGGGACCAGTTCAGTCTCTGATCATAGCCCAGTGTGGAGCAGACATGCCAGAGCGACTAGGACAACTCACCCTGTCTCCTTTCTCATAAACCTTCCATCTCCCCAAAGTCTACTATAGAAAACAAACTGGGAAGCAGGTTATCATGGCTTCCCTGGACTTCCTGCTTTTGTCCTTGCCCCTGCAAGTCTACCCTCAATTTGGAGTCCAAAGAGATAGAGTGTTTGCCCTTGGTTGGATCCTCAGTACCACATAAAATGTCTGGTGACACATGCCAGCAATTTTATCACTTGGAAGGTAGAGGCAGTAGGATCAGAGGTTCAAAGTCATCCTTGTAAAGTTTGAGGCTAGCCTGGACTACATTAGTGTCTCAAAACAACAATAACTAAAGCACATGAGGATATACCATTGCTTTGCTCAGAACACAGCGGCTCCTATTGTGAAACCGAAACAGAAACAATATACCTTGCAAACTAAGGTTTCTATCTTAGCTTCTGTTAGTCCTGTGCTAAAATCCCCTAAGCAAGTTCGGTTAATCCAGTGGCGAGGAATGTGCTTGATCACATGTAGGCAGGTAGCTTGCCCCTGAATGGACCTGGTGGTAAGTGTCTAGACTTATGGGTTCTGTCTTCATAAGCTCCTACCAAATGTGACTCAGGGCCATTTTGTAGGAACCTCAGAAACGACCTGGCCGGAGTCCATCATTTTTAAAGGCCAGTATTAAAGATTGCTTTTAATTTGCCTCAAAAATTGTGGTACTGGTCTTATTCTCCACCAGTGGGGTTAGCACTGTCTAATCAGAGGTAAAGCCTTACAATGGCTTAAGGGCCTACATGGTCTACCCTTATCCTCTTAAGCCTTTACAAATCAGATCCCCCTCTCTCCTTCCCACCCACTCACAGACCCCTCCCACTTCAGGTCCTTTGCCCACCCAGGACACTCCTCCTCCAGAGATGCACTCAGCCCACTCCCTCATGTCTCCATGTCTCCTTGCAAGCCTCAGCTTCTCAGCAAAGCCTACCCTACTGTGAACTGAGATAAGTACTCCTGGAGGCTCTCTTTCCCTCCACCCATCCTGGCCTATCATTCCCATAGAATGAATCATCTCCTGGCACGACATAGAATTTACCTTTGTTCTCAGCCCAGTAGGCATGTAATCTCTAAGAAAACATAGATGCTTGTCTTTTTGTCTAGTTTGTCTGCTAATGCAGCTCAAACGTTTGCAACATGCACATAGTAGGAGTTCAAGAAATAGTTGTTGAATGATGTGTCCCTTTGATTTGAGGAAAACGAGGCATAGTGTAAGTCAGAAACACTGACATCTGGTAGCAGAAATCAGTTGTCTCCTCTGGAGCCCTCTTCACCAACTGTTAGCCTGTTCTGCATCCACAATTGGCTTTAGGGGAAAGCTCCAGAGGGGTTGCTATGGTGCTAAGTGGGCAGATGCTCTTAGGATTTCCACTTGTTCACCAAGGTTAGGAAGACGGCTAAGTCTTGTGAAGATAAAATATGTTGTTTGCTTGTTTTCTGATAAAGGCATTTTCTTAAAAATGCCCTTTACTTGGGTGACTATGTTCCTACATCAACACTTGCAGCATACAACTCCACTAAGGGATCTTTGTTGGAGCTTGAGATCCTGCAGGTAGGGAGAGGGGCCATAGATGAGGAGGAAGGATCGAGAAACGTGATGAATCATGTGAGCAGCTATGTCAAAAGAGCCAGGGCGTTCTTTGGGACAGGGAGCTCAGGGCCACCACATAGAAGAGGGTTTCCCTATACAGGAGCAGAGTTACTGAGAAGCCGCCTTTTGTCCCTCTCTGCTGCTTCTCACTTGGACTGCTAGTGACTTCATTTCTGATTTATCTGAGGGGCTTATGAGTCAGCCTCAAGATTCACTTGCATAAGCTCCTTGTCACCAAGCATTGAGGTCATCTGTTGTGGTAATTGAATGCATAACAAATTACCCCAAAACTTGGTGGCCTAAAAGAACAGCCATTGAACAGGGGAGATGGCTTAGTTGCTAAAGTGATCAAATACAAGCACAAGAACTTGCATTTGATCCCCAGATCCTACATTTAAAAAAACCACACACTAGCTAAGCAGAAACAGGTGGATCCTTGCGGTTGCTAGCCAACCAGCCTAGCCTGCTTGGTGAATTCCAGAACAACGAAAGACTGTCTCAAGGGACAAAGTGGACAGCTCCTGAGGAATGGCACCAAAGGTTGTCCTTTGGTCTCCACATGCACATGCAAATATGTGCAAGTATACATACAGACACGTGTTCATCCACCCACATGAACACACACACACCCAGATACACATAAAACTATTGAATTTCCTTACACCTCTGGGGGGGCAGTCACCCTGCTGAAAGACCTTCCTGTGCCAGCAGCATGTACTGAATCATTCATTTGGCCATCTTTAGGTGGTGGCTGTCCTGGTACCCCTCCATTTGCTCTTTCCTCCAGGGACTTGGACCACCTCAAAGCATGGTGGTTCTAAGGCACAGGAAGGAGACTAAACAGAAATCACATTCTTCCAGATTCTATGAGAGCACAAAGAGCACAGATTCAGGCTATGCTCAAGGGGACGGAACTCTGTTTTCCATCGGAAGGATGTGACTATTTTGAATTCATGACACTTTGAATGTTCCTTTATCTTACCTCTCTGTTTCAAAAGACATGTAAGCAAAAGATACATGAAGATGTAATCAGGAGCATGAACATTTGAAGAGCCAAAATATGTATACCCTCTATTTATAATGCTCTCATTTTGCTCAGATTCTTACTTTATGAATTTCTATACCTCGAACTCAGCCTGAATGTGCACTGCTTCTGATTGGGACTGGACTTCTTGCTCCAGAAGTCGCTCCCCAAATCCTAGGTCTCCACGTGGCAACATGAATTCCCCGCAGCCATTTTGCCCCTTCCTCATAGCTTATACTCCTGGCACCTTACGGACTTGAGGCATCTTTTTCATTTTGTTTTTATTAACACCCGGGGAATCTTTTTAAGTCCTAAAATGATCCTAAATCCAAAGGAGTAAATCTAGCTCCATTATCTAGTTTCCATTGACTCCTGACTTTTGACATTTCCCACAGAAACCTATCAGATCTGCTAAGTCCTAAATTTGGGCGGGCTGAGCAGCATTCTGTTGGCAGATGGAGATTGGACACCTGGACACAAGACCAGAGAGTCTGTGAACAGACCCAATGAGCAGGAGCTCAGGTCCCCATGACTCCCTCCACAGTTGCACCAGGGCCTCTCCCTCAGCCCACATCTATGGTCATATGCTGTGCTCTGTAAGGACATTGGAAGGGAAAAAAAGAAGTCCTGCTGCTTATATTTGTGTTGGCTCAGGACACGGACACAGACCAGCAATGAGCAGTTGTCCTATAATAAAACCATCCAGGAGCAGCCTAAAGAGAACAGAACCTGGTGTAATCGCAGCACTCAGGGAGTAAAAGAAGAAAGATAGCAAGTTTGAGGCCAGCCTGGCTACTTGACTCATCCTGAGATGCACAGGGAGACCCTGTTTCAGACACACCAACAGCTGAGGGCATCGCTCTGTGGTAGAGCACTTGCTTAGCATGTGTGGGGGGCTGGGGTCAATCTCAGCACTACCCTTCCCCCATCAAGATAAACTAATAGGAACGGAATGAAAATTGTGTTGAAGACCCTCTAAGGTCACGGGGATCTTTGTGTACACCAGCCCTGCCACAGTTTCTCCTCTGTAGAGCCACTCTGTCCTGAGACACAACACTCAGAGTTTCTTTCCTTTGGAGGGCTCCGAGGGAGGGGAGGAGATTTCTCAAACCTCACTCATGCCCTGGGTCAAGTGGCCAGCATCATCAGGACCAGGAGCAGAGCCCACACGCTCCCCGGCTCTCCCCCACCCCAGCCTTGCCCTATCTGCCTATGTCCTCACCTGTCCAGATAGGAAAGTTGCTTTCTAGTCACTTCCTGTGTCCTTCCCGCTGTTACTCCCACTGTCCCCTCTCTTCTTGTTCCCTGTGTCCTCTCAAGTGTAAATCTCAGAAGCTGGCTTGTCGGCTAAGAATGGCATTAGAGATTTTTGTTTAAAGATTTATTTATGTTTATGTGCATTGGTGTTTTGCCCGCATGTGTGTCCGTGTGAAGGTGTCGGATCCCCTAGAACTGGAGTGACAGACAGTTGTGAGCTGCTA